>JADRCH010000239.1:852842-1117363 GCA_019843965.1 Rhynchomys soricoides | reverse complement strand
AGAGAGAGAGAGAGAGAGAGAGAGAGAGAGAGAGAGAGAGAGAGAGAAAGGCTTGCAAATGTAGGAAAGCAGTTGGATATAAAGCTGCTATTCTAATGAAACTCAGTTCTTAAGTTCTCCCAAACTGATGCCAAACAAACAAGTAATATACACTCTAACAGGAGATTTACATTCAAAACAAAAAGACCCATGAGGCATAAATTATTAGCCTTTAGTCTGCAGTGTGTCACAAAGCATTTGCTCATCAGTCTGGCGTCCCATCTTGCTCATGGATAACATTCTAGTTGCCCTTTGATTCTGAGCAACTGGATTGTGGCTATGGTGAGAAGCTCCTTCTGTGATGGAGATAGAGAATTGTATTGAGTAAAATGTTTCTGAGTGTACATCCCAGCTCATCTCCAATGTAGCCTTACTTCATTGCTGAAAAAGATTGGAAAAAAGATTGAGCATTGTGAAAATACTCATCCTGTAGCCATAATGGAGTATATGATAGATGTTTTCTGAAATGGCCCTGGTGTATTTACATTTGTGATGCCCTGAAATGACTGCATGATTAATCAGGGAACATAAGAATCCTTCAGGAAGTTATTTGTACAGAAAATGTCTTCCAAGATACAGGGCAATTCACTTACAAATGATCTTTGGAATGCTACCCACTCATCACTTGAAAAAGTCTATTTAAATACTAACAACATGTCATGAAACAAAGGAAATTATTCAGGATGGTTCTGTACTAGCAAAGATTATATTAATATATCTTCATATTTTATCTTTGTTTGCAACATCCTAAATTCTAATAGGGAAATTTAACTGTTTCATTTTCCCTTCTTTGAACTTTAAATGCATACAAACTTAATAAAAAAATTTAAAAATAGATACCCAGAAAGCAGTACTATTGAGGTCACTGGGATGATGCCACATGGAACAAATACCTAGCTACAAACACAGCCAGATGGACCAATAACAGAGTGTTTCTGACCATGAGCTATTTAAACCACAGATAAGTTATGTTTTTTAAAACCTAAAGTGATTGGATATGATCTAGTGCATTCAACATTTTTAGGAAATAAGATGATGCTATGTGTATAGTAAGATCCCTCACAACCTGATAGCCTATGTTACTAGTGCCACTGTTGGCACAGTTCCAATCAGAGTAATAGTAACATGTTTACAGGAGAACAGAATGTGCAAAGCACCATTTTTTGTGATTTCAAATGCTCTATATTTATGGTTCTCCATTTGGAAGATGAAATGGATCACAGAATTAAAATGCCCTCAGGTTTTTGGTTTACATAACCGTGTGTTGTGCACCCTGATAAACTTTCTGTTTAAAGAAAGAGAAAGGTATGCTAGTTTCAGTAAAACTTTGGAGTTTTAGTAAACACCAAATCAAACTTACCAGTGTTTAGATGGATAATTTCCACTGCTTTTATGTAATCTATCATGAGGCAATGGATCTTTTCCATGCAATCATCTTAAGTCATAATACAGTTCAGATTACAGTAAGCATTGAACAATGTATCATTAAGTCAGAGAATACAATGAAAAGAAAAAATAAAAGAGCAGTGATTATGAAATATAAATATCTGGCTTTTCTTTGAGAAAATGTACTAAAAAACATTACTGAAACAGATATCTATCTGTCTTAGAGGCAAGAAAGAGGCAGGGAAGGAAGCACACAAAACAAATTTGTTAATGGTAAGTGAAAATTTAGCAATTCTTTATATAATAGCTCTAAAATGAATGCTCACGTGGAATTCATTCACAGCCAAATACCAAGAAAAGAAATAAAAACAAAAGCAAGCAAACAAACAAA
Organism: Rhynchomys soricoides; assembly: GCA_019843965.1. NCBI lineage: Eukaryota > Metazoa > Chordata > Mammalia > Rodentia > Muridae > Rhynchomys > Rhynchomys soricoides. The sequence continues at coordinate 1,115,547 of JADRCH010000239.1, read as the reverse complement.
AAACAGCCAAGCAAGTACCACAGAGCAAGCAGGGTACATCCAAATGAATGTCAGAGTCAAGAGTTCAAGAGACATAGGGTAAACTGGGACAAACAGGCAAAGTGTCATCAGCTCATAAAGAGCTTTAACACCTCTTATGGATTATGACAAGCACAGCTTACGAAGGGGTAGGGTCGGTGGAGTAAGAACCAAGAGGAAGATATTTGCCATATGCTATGGAAATGTTGGAGGAACTAGTTTGAAATAAAAACCCTAAATAAACTTATTTGAGAATTAAACTTGTTCCACATATTCAGGAAATGTAAAGACTGAATAACTGAACCATGAATAAAAGGGTAATGTGAAACTTTCTTAATATAGGAAATTCTGATCCATCCTTCAAAACTGATGTTTGTGTTGAGCTTATATATGATCCTTAATAAATACAAAACATCAAAAATATTGAGCATCCTGATAGGCTATTCAATCTCAAGTGATCAGCCTTAAATATTTACATATTGGAGCATACTAAATGAACTCTGCAGGCTGTTGATATACATACAAATGTACATATGTATGTATATAAGAACAATAATTACAGAGAAAGAGGTCATAAATTAGAGAGTGACTGGGAAACATGGGAGGAGTTAGCAGTGGGTCAGGAAGGGTACAAACAATGTAAACACAGTATTCATATATGGCATTCAAAGAATTACATTAAAATCTATGCATCCAATAAAAAGTAGAAGTGATTGAAGAATTAAGGAAACAAAAATCCTGGGATTCATCAACCAAAAAGCAGCACTGTCATTGAATGGCATATCATTTCAAATCTCAACATCTTAGAAGAACAATGATCACATAGCATTTACGTGCTTCAGCAGGACAAAACTTAAATATTATTTTGGAATACGAGCACAGTATTATATTAAAATATTAGTAAATAGTATCAATAAATTGTTTCCAGAGAAAAGAAAGAAGAAGCTTGAATAATTGAGCACAGAATGACAAATGAATCTGTAATATTTCATTAAAGTAGCAGAAATATATATGAGCAAATAAAAAAGATGTAGAGAAGTTGGGTAATGGTAGAGTCATAAGGATTTCAGTATGTTATGCTTTAAACACTTCATAATAAGCAGTATGTTATATCTGAGTTCTCCAGTCAGAGGATATCATTATTGACAGACAAAGCAGTTTCATTAAGCTGTTAAAGACTCTCTCAATAAAACTGACATATTTTCTACTCAGGCTGCTTCTCCTCTTGATATAGGCACAGCCATTGTTTGCTCAGCGATACTCAAACATGTCAGAATTTTCTGAGAGAATTTGAAGATGTATAGGAAGCTTAAAACCAAGCACTGGAGAAAATATGTTCCAGGCCGCTTCAGATGTCCTCAGTTCAAATAATACTTTAATGAAAAATGTGTGAAGGCTAAAGCCAGAAGCAAGAAAAAAATGGTTGAATTGATTTACATTACAACATTTGAATAAATAAATAAATAAATAAATAAATAAATAAATAAATCCAGCCTTGTCTACACTTGTTTTGTGTTTTTTTTTTTAATTTAAATGTAGCCATAAACTAAAAGAATGTTTCACATGAGGTAACATGCTGTAGTCTGTGGCACTTGGTATAAATATTGAGAAAATGCGGTGGCTACCAGGATAACATAAAAAAAAAATGTGATTACTTTCTAAATACTTGGTTTTGAGAAAACAAAGTTATTAAAGCTCATTTTAATATAAACTCCGTCTTCTGTATCTCCCATTGCTGCACTTGTAGATTCAACTAACATGAGGTTGAAAATATTTTAGGAAGAAATGCATCCGTAGTTAACATGTACATGGTTTTATTCTTGTGATTATTTCCTAAACAACTCAGATATTTATAGAGCCTGTACATGGTGCTTGTTATTGTAATTCATCCAGAAGTAGTTTACTATATATAGGAAGCTGTGTATAGACCTTATGGAAACACGTACAACTTTACATAAAATGTGAATGCCCAAAGACTTTGATATTCACAGAGGGTCTAGAACCAATCCCTCACTGATATCTAGAGAGAACAGGAGTATCTGATAACTTCTTATGTAACTCTCTATGTTAAGTCTTGGGGTAGGGCCTCTCAGTGGACACAGAAGACATCAACTTGGGCTGGCAGGCTAGGGAGATCCAGAGAAATTCCTGCCTGTCTGTGCCACTCTATTGCTAGAATTACAGGCATGTGCTACCACAAGTAACTTTATGTGAATATTCAGGTCCAAATGTAGATCCTCTTCTTTATGCAACAAGTACTTGACAAACAGCCATTCTCTTTACTGCAAGACAATTGGGTTCTTTCTCACAATTAAAAACTTCAACTAAGTATGTTCCACTAATTACTACAAATCAAATGTGTGTGTGTGTGTGTGTGTGTGTGTGTCTAAAATTAACCTTAAACATGAGATACATGCCATGAACGTGTTGGCTAACATGATTAAATGTGACCTAGAATGCTTAGTCCCCTAATCCTTGCCCTAAAAATCCCCCCAAGCTATAAGTATCTTAGAAAATGGGTATGGTAAAGGGGGGACATCGCTCTACAGAAATCAAAAGCAAATAAGAAAAGGAACGTAGGAATAGGAAAAGGACATTTCTGGACATCTGAGGACACATTGATCAGAGAAGACAGCCTTCGGGATCATTCTGTCACAGCCAACGAAAAAGTGAACCTTCTATAAGTTGCTTATGCTCCAAAGGAAGAGAGTTAATTGATTCTTTCAAGGGTAAATTATCTTATATGTAGCAGAACAAACTATTTTACATGGGAACCCAATAGGCTTTAGCTCAAGATCCAAACTTTGTAAAGTTTTCCCTATAATAAATTCATTAAAACAAAACTTTAAGAACCTGTCATTGTCTTTCCCAGTGGTCAGTACAGAGGCTTCTGGATAAACATCTCTTTGCTAGTTTACCAAAACCACTATAAATACTAATAAAACTACTATAAACGGAACATGTTCCTTACTGGTTTGTTATAGCACAAGAGTTCTGCATTATTAAAATTTGTAGGTTTATAGTAAAACCGACTTTAATAAGTATACTTAAATGCTTTAACCTCCCTTCTAACCTACCACTCACCAAAAGTAGTAAAAGGAAAGGCAAGTAGAGAAAAGAATGTGGGCCTATTTAGAAATAGTTCTTTGGGGCAATCCAATCTGTGTTGTCAGGATAGCAGCAGTTTAGATCACATGAATCAGCAGTGGTAGCACAATCCACTGGCAAACACCGTTTATGCATCATCAACAGCAGTTTGATCTAGAAGAAGCAGCAAGGCTCTGCCAATTGGCTTGAGTCTGCAGAAGCAACAAGAAGCCTTTGGAATACCACAAGAAATTCTTTGGTGCATTTCTCTCTACAATGTCAAGACAAATGATGACCAGCAAAGAATGGCAAAGTGAACCAATACCACCACGCAGCATCATCCATCTCTATTGGGTTTTATTTATACCCTTTCCAAAAATCACATGTTCTCTCAGGCTTAGGCTCTAGCAAAATATGACAGGCCCCTTTTCCAGGCAGCTTCCAAAAAAAAAAAAAAAATCATGTACTTGTTTTCAGAAAAACATCCTACTACATATCTGCTTTGGAAAACATCCTTTTGTAAGACTGTTTCCAGGAAAAAAAAAAAATCACATGAAGCAACTGACTCTCCAAAAAAACCCAAAAATTTCCACTTCAAAAATCAATAATATTTAAATACAAAGTACAGGCCATCTTTATTCATGTTAAAATGAACATGCCTTAAAATAATCACCATTTAAAAAGCTAATATGGTCTGACAAGTACATGTTGCTTCAAACAATGACATAGCAATTAAAAGAACTCCAAGATAGGCATCCCTAATGATCACATGTTAAGTGAGGTGTGATAAGTTATCTCTGATCATTTTCTAAGACCTGCTTCTCTCTCTAAATTTAGTACAAACTACTACATTTAGAAATTCATTCTTTGAATGATACATGGGAGAGCTTGAACATGAACATTGTTCTTTTTCTGAATAAATTATGGTGAAAGCAGCTAGAAGAAATGACAAATAGGTATATGAAATACAAAGTAAGTCAGAAATTGGAATAAGAAGTGACTATAAGAAGTGTACTCCCTTGAGAACTCACAGAAATGTTAGGAAGCACATAGGATTCCTTTCTGAACTTAAAAGAAGCAAACCAACTTCACGTGCATCCCACAAGAGATAAGAACCTTTAATAATATCATCATTATATCAGGAACAGGGAAATATATATATACTTCCCAGAGTAGACTTAACAGACTCCAAAATATAACTAAAAGTTAAATAAAAACCCTATTTTGTAAATGTTTCTTATAGCACAGCTACATCAGGAAAGAAAATTTCAGATTCCTCTATATAACTAACTTTACAGGTCCCAATTGGAAAACATCATAAATATGTAAGAGATCTGCATATTCTGAAATAATTAAAACTCTACCAATAAAACAAAAGTCCATGTGAGGACCATAAATAAGCAAACTGCTACATAATTTTCTTGAAAAGAGCTAAACCCTTGAGTATTTTACAAAGTTGCTACCAGAAAGTGTCATGCAAGCTTCTATACAAAGAAAATAACCAACAGACCTACCCAGCTGTGAGAGAGAAGGAGAAAGAGAGAGGAAGGGAGGGGGGATACAGAGAGAGACAGAAAAAGTGGGGGTATTAATCTTAATCTTCTGTTGCCGGTTAGAGAAGGGAGATTGAAATGTAGAATGAAGGAACATTAGTATGTCTTTAAGGCACAAAACTTATCCATGAAAAGATGTATAGTATCTTAATTACTGCTGCGAACAGACACCATGATGAAGGTCTTAAAGCCCACACCCACAGAGCCTCACCTACTTCAACAAGGCCACACCTACTCCAACAGGGCTACACCTTCTAATAGGGCCACTCCCTATACCAAGCGTGTACAAACTATCTCATGTAGGAACTAGAATATACATATTCAAATGAGGTTAACCACACTCCACCCCCAACAGCTCTAAGATGCTAAGAGATGAGATATGGAGTATAGATGTAAATATGTCAATTATTGGAAGTAATTGTGTCTTGGACAAACTTCAACCTTTTCATATATTGTCTGGATATCCTGTCTTGCTCTAACTTTTGTTGTAGATATATACAGTGTGAAAACAGAAGTAAAGAAGGGAAGGTCAAATAGCCCAAAAGACCAAATAAAAAGGAACAAGAAAAATGAACTAACACTGTGAACTCATTTTGTACAGAGCATCATAGACGGAAAGTTGCTGATATGATAGCTTTGGCCACTCAAAAGCAGTGGTCAGCAGTAGCTGTGGGATTATACTACAAGATACATAATCAAATCATAAAAAGCAAAGGATGTTTTCCAAGGACTGCTTTGTTAGGAAACTAAAGAACATGAAAACCACAGAAATGATTTCATGGGCAGGAAGCATCCTCTCACTGACAGCCATAAATGAATCCCTTTACGTGCTGATTTTCTTCATAACTAGGGCTGTTGCAACCACTCTTGAAAGAACTCTCTATGAGTTCCCAACTGACCCCTCAAATGAATACCCATGATGGCATTCTTACTTCCTCTGAAGCTCATTTGTTATTTACATATTTACATTACATTTTTGAAGCCACAGAAAGATATCTGACAATATCTTTCAAAGTGATTTTGTTTTGAAATTTCCTTTTTTTCACTTCAGGTGAACTCATTATTTCCCTCATTTTTTCCCTCATCATTTTGTCTACACACTTTGGATTTCCGATTATCTTCTGTCTCTCTTCTACTGTCCTCAAAGATATCAAGCCACTTCTCTAAGTATGTTATTCATACTTTGCACATTACTTTTTGTTAAACCATTGATAAGCAATTCTTTTTTTTTATGTTAAACTTCCAATTTATTTCCAATCAAATTTTCTTCAAAAATTAGAACTCATAAAAGCATTTACCTATCTTTTTTTACTTACATTTCAAATGTTTCCCCTTTCCAGATCTCCCCTTTGGAAACTTCCGTTCCCCTGCCTCTATGGGGGTATTCCCCCACCCATCCACCCACCCACCCACTCTCATCTTCCCTTCCTGGTATTCTCCTATACTGGGGGATCTAATACCCTCAGGCCCAAGGGCCTCTGCTCCCCCTGATAGCTAACAAGACCCTCCTCTGCCACATACGTGGACAGCACCATGAGTCCCTCCATATGTATCCTTTGGTTGGTGATCCAGTCTCCAGTAACATTGAGGGGTCAGGCCACTTGCCACTGTTGCTACCTCCCTGGGGCTGCAAACTCCCTTAGCTCCTTCAGTCCCTTCTCCTAGTCCTCCATCTGGGACCTCACACTCAGCCCTACTGTTGCTGTGAAATGACTCTTGGGTATTTCAAACTTTTGGGCTAATAACCACTTATCAGTGAGTACATACCATGTTCTTTCTTTTGGGACTGCATTACCTCACTCAGGATGATATTTTCAAGTTCCATCCATTTGCCTAAGAATTTCATGAAGTCATAGTTTTTAATAGCTGAGTAGTATTCCATTGTGTAAATGTACCACAATTTCTGTATCCATTCCTCTGTTGAGGGACATCTTGGTTCTTTCCAGTTTCTGGGTATTATAAATATGGCTGCTATGAACATAGTGGAGCATGTGTCTTTATTACATGTTGGAGCATCTTCTGGGTATATGCCCAGGAGTGGTATAGCTGGGTCCTCAGGTAGTATTTTGTTCATTTTTCTGAGTGTCCACCAAACTGATTTCAAGAGAGGTTGTATCAGCTTGCATTCCCACCAGCACTGGAGGAGTGTTCCTCTGGTAATCAATTCTTAATCAGAATTTACTTGAGACCTGTGATTTACATCACCAAGTGCAATTTAATTCTGAGTTCTGGTTTTGTTGCTTTTGACAATTATTTTAATTCTTTAAAATTAATGTATAGAAAGAGTACACAGTACTAAGTTTTATTATGATATTTCCAAGTATGCCTGCAAGAGTTTTTATTTTCTTTTAAAGTACTGAATGATAATACAAAAGAAATGCTTCTTCCAAACAGCACCAAATAGCCAAGCTTTTAAGTTTAGCCTTTCCTTTCATTAGAAAATCCACGTTGCTTGACTGTTCAGTACTGATGATCTAAGATTTCATGTTCTGTGAAGACTGAATTAAATGGAAGAAAATATTCTCCTAAAATTTATTAAGCAATTTATGAACAATGTTTGGTTGAGTCATTTAAAAGAGTTATACAAATGGAGTTTCAGAGACAAACAGTATAGGTAGAAGAATATGATGAGTTCCCCCAAAGAAAAAATGAAACTCAACCTTAAACTCAATTCTAAGACAGTGTAAAGGAGTCCAAGTTTCTAAGTCACTTTGCTGAAATAATGATAGAGGAAAGAAATGACATCTATTTCCTATGTGTCAGCCTCTCAGTTAAGTTAATGTACTAACAAACTAGTACATGATCTAATATTTAAGTGAAAGATATGTCAAAGATGTTACCTTTCACTTTGTGATGGCTGCACTTAGTTGGCAATTTAACTAAAACTCCAAATTGGAGGCCACATCTATGAAGGATTTCTGCTTATTTGAAATGGGAAGATCTCTAATCTGGTTCTTTGAGGTGGGAAACACCACATTGATAATCTAGATCTAATCTGGGCAATACCTTTTGGTCAAAGTCTATATAAGGAAAAGGAAAAAATAAGCCTTTGCTCTTTATCTGTTTGTTTTTTGCCTTGCTAGCAAGTCTAATCCTTCACTGGCATTAAAGACTACTTCTTCCAAATTCTAGCATATATACTGAAGATCAGCTGAAACATCCAACCTCATAAACTAAGCAACCACTGGATTGTTTGACTTTCTCTTCATGGTCAGCTATTTTTGGATTGACTGAACCATGGCATATAAGTAACTCAAAAAAAAATTATATATGTGTGTGTATGTGTGAGATATACATATATATAATTTAACATCATCTATTATATATGTCATATTGTCATATATGTATTTAGGTATATGAGAGAGAGAGAGAGAGGTATTCATTCTATAAGTTCTATTACTTTCAGAGTCCTGACCGATACATCATTTGAATATAAGTCTAAGAAAGTAAAAGTACAAACTTACAACTGAACTAAAACCTAATGGTTAATTCCATGTTATTGCAGTATTTAATTTTAAAAATAAATACAACCCACATGTCCAAATTTGACATAATTAAAGTAGTAATGAATACAATAGACAATAGATACATCTCCTTCTTCTTAATTAGCATACCTTTCTAATACCCATAGATACTACAGAAGGTAATTGAGAAGCACCAAGGACCTTCAGGAAATTACCTATGTCAATGATATATTGGGTTAATTTAAGGGACCTGTTTTGTAAATTAAAATTTTTTAGGTTATTTGGCAGTTATTGCTATTTTATATTTTAAAGGGAAAAGAATATATTACCTTAAATTTTTCTCACTAAACTCCTGTGTGGATGTATACCATAGTATATTCAAAAGCAAACCACCATTATAGGTTAGGTTGTCTGTATAAGACAGCTTAATTTCAGAGAGAAATTTATGTTGGCAGTTTAATTAATTGATGTATCCTAGACACTATAGAGTTCATCATGCTTCTAGGACATTCATCGTGAAAAACATTTATAATAAAAAGATTACTAACATGGCTCAGAATATAATGAATATTTCTATTTGAATGTCTTCACAAATTTCTTCATGGCATTAGGAAAAATAACCTTCACTGACATCCTTTATTGAAGTAACACTTAAATAATATCCTATATTAGCTTTTAAGATTCCTCATTAGAATTTTTCCTAAGTTTATATTACTTCTTTGCTTAATGTATTATAAAAACTTTTGAGCATAACAAATTATAAAAAATTTCAGTAGACTCTTCTGTGAATTTTGTTTTTTTCTTTTTCTATTTATGTTTATCAATTTCTATTGCTTTCATATCCAATTTTGACTCGAAAAATCTAGTTTATCTTTATCAATGCCATTCATCTTAGACTGTGTTCCAATGACCTTCATATTCTCCTTACCCACTTTGTTGGCTGTAGAGGATATAAGCTATGCATAAACTACCTCCCTTATCTTTAGTCTTCTATTATTATCATTCAAGTTAATTGTATACATTTCTCAATATGACTAAATTTTATTGATTTCTGATAACTTCAGGAATTTATCCTATTGGAGTTTTCTATTACTTTATGAACAAAAATATAATCTGTTATGCTTTAGGTACAATGTCCTTTACAATACTCATGAATTTTAATATTTCTTCTCTGTTGAAACACAATAACTTGATCCTTTTATTCCTGCAAATTTGATTTATTGGTAGCTAATGGCATTGAAACAGTGTTGTATGTGATCTTATTATTTAATATTTGAAATTTTAATATTTTGTAAGCTGTAAGTGCAAAGCTTACTTGATTATAATAAACATGTGAGGCTTTAGAGGTAATCTGTCTCCATTCTTGCTTTGGTAAGACAATAATGATTCTATATCGAACAAGCAAAAGCTACTTTCATTCTCCAAACTGCCTTCAAATAATAACTGGCTGATTTTAAATCACTGTATATGCTGTTGAATTATTTAGAAGTTAGTCAGTGGTTCCTAAACATTGTTTGTTTTCTTTTTTTTTTTACACCAAAATATCAAACTAATTCAAATGGTGACCCTATTAAATAAATATCTACATTCAGGATAAAACATGGCATTAAGTTTTGTGACTTATATTTATATCTAATACTATGCTCATGTGTATTTCCTATGTAACTTTCTCATTTATATTTGCTATATCTTTGAAATTCTTCTGATTTTGAACTCTTTCTATGAAGCATCATCATTCAGAAAGAGTACAGTTCCCAATGCTAATACACAGGTTTTCCCTTTTGTTTAGATAAGTCCAGATAACAGAAAATATATCAGGAAGCTGATAAGTGAAGACCATCTATATTTGTGTGTCTATGTAGTTTTAGTAACATTCATTCTTTGGAAATTTCATACAAATATTATAAACACATTCAATATCTTTCCCCAGTTCCTCCCATAATTACCCTCTCCAGTCTCCCATACCTTCCCTTCCTACCCAACTTCAAGATTTTTTCTTTTGTGTTGCCAGATTGTACTGGGAGTATGGCCTGGCATAGTGTGGGGTCAATCTGTACGGTATCAGGCACATCAAAAAAGCCAAAACAAATAACAACAAAAGCCTGACTTTCCTTTTACCTAAAGCTATCAAATAAAAACAGCTCCTCAGCTAATAGTAAGAGTCCATGACCTCCTTCCCATTCTATGCTCACAATAGCTATGAATTTATGTGTTGTGTAACTACCTGGCAAACACTCTCCCCTTGAGGTTACCAACAATCTCTGACTCTTACAATGCTGCTATCCCTCTTCTGTGAGGAGAACCTTGAAAGGATTTATGTTTTGTAAGTCCCCTTTAGCATACCATAGTCTATTATTATCTGCACTTTGATCAGTTGTGGATCTCTGAAAATGTCTACCCACTGCAACAAGAAGCACTGATGAGTGTTGAGAGATCCTTCATCTATAGAAATCAGTTGTTAGAAGACATTTTAATACTGTGTCCATTTAACAGAATAAAATTGAGTGCCCCTCTAAGCCCCTTCTAGCCACATGTTCTTGACTGCATTAATAGTGCCAGATATGGGCTTCTCTCTTAGAGTGGGCTTTAGATCCAACCAGAAAGTAGTAAGTTATTTCCATAGCATTTATGCTCCTATCACACCAATGTAATAGTAATTTCTATTCACTTTTCTAGCTTGCCTAGTTAACAACTGGGTAAAAAATAGGGATTTTTTTTCTCTCTTGCAGATTGCATAGCACTTTCTATCATCATGAAAGCTTTCAGGTGAGTACCATCTTGATTTTTCTGTGCTAAGTGACTCAAGTATGTTATGTCTTCGGCATTAAAATCTTATCTTCAAGTTCTAGAGAATAACCAAGAGAATTGACAATAGCCATAATACTTAGGGATAGTTGTGACACCATTGTCCAAAACCTCAAAAGTGGTAGCTTATGTCTTTCTGGTCCTGAAGTTTTTGTTTGCTAGTATGAGAAGTCTAATTGGGGTTTGGCTTCACTTTTGTGTAAATCCATTAAATTAAACTCTTAACATTGTATATATGCATAATTTTAGTATACTTCTATAGTAGTAGGTTTTCATAAAACTTTTGAAATTTGTTATATGTTCTGTGTCCTGTCTTGCTATCTCCAACCCCAGTTAGAGCATTCCTTTTCCACTACTTTCCTTCAACCAAATAAATACCAAAAATATAGGTTCTTAGCATTCTGATCAAAGGAATAAGAATAAATGTCATGAGTAGGGTTTTTAAAACTATATTTCATGTATATGTGTGCTTTCTTACATGAATAAATGTAAAATCAAGTGCATTGTTGGTCCTCAATGAGACTAAAAGAGGCTGTTGATAGTAAGAGTCAGTTAGGAGCTGTCATCTGTGTACTGGGAGCCTCATCTCTGTCCTCTGAAGGGAAGTACGTATTATAACTGCTGATACATCATTTCACAAACAAGTTTATTGTGAATTTTACAAAATAGCTCTTGTTGTCATTTTCTTAGTCTGTGCTCCAAGCTGCAGATTTGTATTTTTTCATTTAACATTCATAGTGACTACATAATAACCATAGCTTCATAGTTTAGAAAACACACATGGGGAATGCAATAATTTTCTCAAGATTAGGTAAGAAAGGCATACTTACAGTCCAAGAGTGCTGACTGGCTTGGTGATTCCTTTGACTATGTTAAAGATAACCAGTTGAATAGTAATTTATTGAACAGACAGACTGAATTATTTCTTTGTATTCAACACAATATTGAATGATTTCTGTCTTACTGTTGATCATCATCTGAAACTATTTAATAGATTGAGAAAGTACCATGCACAAAGCACTAGATCATAACAAATATTTAATGATTTTGATGGTACTAGTAAATTAGAACAAGCACACCCCTATCTGTAAACTTAGTATAGTAAATTAAAATCAGAACCTGAATCTACCTACAAGAAGAGCATGTTTTCTAAAATTTTCAGTATGAGAAGTTAACTCCGTAACAAACTTTTCTCTAAATTTAGAAATGAAATTGTCTGTGGCAATAATGGATGCAGAGTTCCACCTATATCCATCCTTCTGGGAAGTCCTAGCAAACAGGCACTTCCTGTGCTTAAGATGGAAGGGGCTACAAAGTCAGAAACTATCTGGTGGTAGAGTTGATTTATGCATTTGTCTAAACTTATTAAAGATAGAATGATGAATTTTGAGTAGAGAATAGAGTGAAGTAGAACCATCTTTAAGAGTATGGGGGAAGGAGGGAGAAAAACGGATCAGCCAGCTTGAGTGCAGCTAAGTTCTAGCATACAACTGTACCATGAGATGACTGAGTATGGTAATAGTAGTCAAACTCAAAAGTTAAGAAAACATAAAGTTAGTATGTCTCCCTATAGTTTTTCAATCATCCTTCATGTTATTTATCCCTCCTCTCTCCCTGTTCCTCATTAATGCCCTCCTTCCTCCTCCAGGTAAAACTGTCCTGTCCCAGTGTTTTTCATATCTTTCCTGTCATTGTACCTCTGTCATATTAACCCCAATCTAGAGCTCCTTTTCTCCCACCTCTTCCATGGTCCCTTTTCACTTTTCTTGGTTTCTGAGTTTAGTCCAGGATACATATTCTCATCTGAGGATTTGGAGCAAAGAACCACTAGTAAGAGAATATGCTGCATTTCTCTTTCTTAGTCTAGGTCACCTCAGTACAAAATTTCCCAATTCCTTCAATTTTATATATGATGCCATTTAATTCTGATGTTTCTCTGTTTAGATTTGTACTGACGGCATGCCTATTGAAGAAACTGGAGTATTAGTTTATATTTACTTAATATAAATACAGTGTGTATATGTGTACACATATGTAAATAATTAAAATAAAATTTTGCCTTGTTAGGTGACAGTGTTTTGCCCAAGAGCCACAGAGTGTCTAAAAAATTGCAAGGCATGGAAAACCTCCCCTTTAGTTATTCTTGGGAGAGTACAAAACCTTCCAGTGTGTTGTAGGTTATTACCTCTGCCCTGAATACAGTTACTCATGTTATGGTGACGCCCAGCCAAAAAACTATCTTAATACTACTTCATAGCTGTAATTTTGCTACCATTATGAACTGTAATAGATATATCTGATATGCAGGATATTTTATATGTGACCCCCAAGGTGGTCATTATCCACATGTTGAAAAACGTAGAGAAATCCAGGTGGAACTGACCTAGGAGCTCCTCCCTGCTGACTATCATATAAAAAAGGGCCACTAATTTGAGAACAAGGTGGGGGCATGGAGGAATTAGAAGGAGGATAGTGCAGGCTAGAAATGATGTAAATACAGTACTCATGTATACAGTTCTTTAAAAAGTAAAGTAAAAGGTCATACCAAATGCTGTTTGCCTACATCTTTAACCTACATCTTCTAGGTAATGACATCATAGTGTTACATGATATCTGTGTGTGATGGATTCTCAATACACTACCCTTTAGGGATTCATAATATATCATCCTTAACTTTCTGGTGAAAACATAATTCCTTCTGGTTTTCACAATTATCCATGGAGTCACAATTATATGAGTTCATTATATCTTCCTGAGGCTTTGGTTTACTATGAAATGTCACTTCATCTCACCTGAAATTTCTTAACTCGAAGGGACTAGTTAGAGAAAAAGCCTCAATATTTATATCTAAGAGTTCTTCAACTTCTATGATAACCCCAGGGTAGACATAGAGACCTTGGGTGTCATCAAATTCGTGGACACAGCGTTTCTGCTTAATGCAGATTTCATTTAGTCACCTTATTTTTGCTTCAGAAGCAAGGTGTAGAGAGAGGTATGGCATCCCCTACCAGCACTCAGAAAAGCTCCAGGGCATCCTAAGCTTTTTACTAATTGAATCCCAAGCTTGTGGGGGGTGGGGAGATGGCACATACCTAGCAAACAAAAGACACTGAGAATTTTTCAAATCAGTAATTATAAAATTACAAAATGGTTCCTAGCTACTGAGAACTTCAACTGTAGAAACCCCAGAAGATATGGGTCTCAAATGCAGGATATCCTAATTTCTTAATTCACAAGGAATTTGACCAGCCCATAGCATTTTACTGTCTACTGCAAACTCAGGCTCACCAGCTTGGGGGGAGAGTGGCTATAGGATCCACTCTCAGGCCACAAATCCAAAGGTGACACATTTCCTTTTCTTTGAAGATTCTGCTTGTCTCCCTATGGCTTTACATTTCTCTTGTCATACTCCAATGGTCAACAGACTATGGCCATTAGGCCACAGTCAAGCAAAAGTACCCTGGGGCTGGCCATTCCCACTGAACAGAATGCCCATGTCATGCAAAGCCAGAGGACATGCTGAGCATCTTGCATCTCATCAATGTGCAGCAGTGAAGAGGACACAGAAGACACCGCATTCCCCCATAGCTCTGCACAAAAGACCCGCCCTTCCCCAACAGGCCACTACAATTGAACTAAAGCCCCTACCTGAAGCCAGTGTAGAGGCTTGAAGGAATGGGTAAGAAGACTTGAAATTTCGCTGATGACAGTCGTCTGATACCATCAAGAAAAAAAACTTTCCCAGAGCAAAATTGAATCCTCCATCAGAATTGAGGACATAAAATGAGTGTTACAAGAATTGGCAGGAGGCATGGAATATGAAATCCAAAATACCTCTTCAGTGTGTCAGGAATGAACAAGCTCCACACAGGTAGGGCTGTCAACAGCCACAAGATAAGGGACATAGGACCATAGCAACTGGGAAGCTTCTATATTTGTGTATTTATAAATAGAAAATATTGATTCCTGTGTGAAAAGAATTCTGAATTTGTCCACTGGGTCCTTAGCTTGACTTCCTGACATTAATTTCAGCCGGCATTTGTCCACTAAACAGAAACAGTGCACTAGCCTGGGACTCTCTTTAAGTTGTGACAGAATTGTGGACTGAGACTCACAGGCCACTAAGTTCTTAGAAATGTTTGAGAGTTTTAGGCATTCCACTGTATAGGAATCCAGCCACTGGAAAGATTTTCTTGGCAAGCATAACAGTCTAAAGGGAAATTCATCTAGAGGCAAAAATATAGGTCACCAGTTTTTGTGTTCCATTAAGTCTGCCTTAGTCAACAACTTACATAATTGCATATATAACTTATATATGTAAATATATGTACATATACATAACCATTTTTAAAAGTAGAAAAACATATAGATTTTATGATAAAAACAATAAAGTAGAAATGGATATGTTAATAACACAAAATGTGCACAAGTATCTATCAAAACTTTTCCTGCTACATTATTAATATATAGAATGTCAATTAAAATAATTTTTATTAAAATGAATAAACATAGAAGTGAGGCTATTAGGAAATGCTGAACATAGTTAACAATTCTCCTAGGTAAATTTTCTATAAGTAGACAGATTTCAGCACAGACTGGGCTCACTTGTGCCAAGGGAGTTTGGAGTTGAAAAGCCTGGCTTACTGATTCTGCTCTTTGTTGGTAGAAAAGCAGTCACTGAAGTTTAAGTGACCCTGTGACCAATGATCAGGATCACCTGATCCTTTGGGAACTAAAATAGATCCCATTGACTAGAAGAGCTCCCCATAATCAGAGGCAGAGTTGGGAAAGGAGAGGGGAGCAATAACCAATGTTGAACGAGATCAGACTCAATTCACTTTAAGCTGGGTAGGAATCATTTTCCAGTATGTCTGGGAGCAGAGGCAGAAAAAAAATCGCATTTCTATTGCACAAACTGAGCTCTCTCTAATGATGTAACTCAATAGAATAAAAATAAGAAACTAAGGTAATGGATTCTAGCTTTTATTTCTGATCGAAAAGAGAAGATATTGGGAGATGACTAGCTTCCCTGACCTGTGCTGGGTGGGTAATTTGTAGCATTCTTGTTTCACATATGATTTTCCTAGTATCAAAAATTCAATGTCACAGAGAATAGTCTACATTTTTGTCAGTAGATAATAAAATATTTAACTATTTAAATATTCATCTGTAGAAACAGTCCCACAACATGAACAAAACTCTATGCAATGTGCACATAAACAATTCTGGTTACATTGTTAGCTCAGTCTTTTTTTAAAAAAATAGATTCTGACACCTTCTAAGAGAGCTGCACTCTCCAATCAGAGACTGGTGTGAGACCATGCCATATCCAACCAAATGAGAAAGAGCTGAAATCCTATGGACATACCTAAACACATTAAGATGTTTCTTGTGATACCATTTGTGGAAATTCTCTCAAATTCAAGATATTCAAATCTTATTTTCTAAAACTAAAATATCTTCTACTAAATATTTTAAATTAATTGTATAATTACTATTTATTTGAATGATTGAGAGTGGTGGATTAAAATCAGAAAAACATCTTAATTGTTTCTGGGGGTTTTTTTGTTTGTTTACAATATCAACTATACAATAAGCTCTGAGACAAATAGAATTGTCATATGCTAAATTTTAGCATAGTTTTGAGCATTATTACACGCCCTACAGAAAATCTCTAATTTACTACATGTATTTATTTTTGGCCTGAAATTTGAGGTTTCCTGCTTTAATAAGTCAAAACACATTTATAAAATAATATATATGTGGAACTAGAGAACTAGCTAAGTGCTTAAGAGTGTTTGCTGTTTTCAGAGGATCTGAGTCCAGTTTCTACTCATGTCAGATGGTTAAGAACCACCTGTAATTCCAGATCCTGGGCATCACACACCTATTTCTGGTCTTCTCAAACATGTGCCCATATTCACAGGTGCATGTAAATTAAAGTACAAATCTTCAAAATCATGTGTGCCTTAGTTTATAAAGTATAGTACAGTTCCAGTAGCTCAGAACAATGAGCAACTCAATAAATGGAATTTCCTACTAACACCTGAATTGGTATTTGTTTTGGGAAGATTATTTCCCATTTTTAATAATGCAGAGTTGAGAAACTAAGATAATAGAAATGAAATTGCTCTGATGGTAATAAAATATTTCTAAACTAAAAAAAATCATTTGACTGCAGAAAAGACATTTAAATAATTTAACTGCTGTGAGGAAAATTGGAATGCGACTGTAATTACTCAGATTTTCTGTATCTTTTGCTTTGTGAAAAAAACAAAACAAACCTGCCATTGTTTTCAGTATCACAGATCCTTCTGTTCTGCCAAATAAAAGGATTAGAGCTGTATATCAGCTGCAGAGAGAAGGAGCCCACTACAAAGTAACAAAATATAGGTGACACTTTCCAATCACTGTATCTTAATAATGAGTTTTGTGAATATATATTTCACTAACTCTGCAAATATATACATGAGAGATATATCAACTTTGGGGGAAGTCTGGAAAACAACTAATAATTTTCCAATTTTGAAAAATCTTCTTCATCAGCTTTTAGGAAGTCCTGAAATAATACTTTCAAATTAAGATCACAATGTGCTCACATAAATATGCAAATTATTTTCCTGCTCGTTACTTAAATACATATTTTGGGAAGATGTGAGCCAGAAACTCTGTAATCCAGGTGGGAAAACAAAAGTGAATAGATTTCTACACTCTTGTAGTGTTTTGTTCTCAGTGTTTATTATTGATCATTTAGTTTAGAATGAAGACATTACTCAAGGAGTTATTTTTCTACTATTCTGTACCATCCTTTGTCACCAAGAGAAATGTTCTTATTAGACTTCTATATTTTTATATCATTGATACCATCATATCTACATATCAATAATGCATAGAGGAATTTTAATGCAATGTGGCTGCTCTGGTGAGAAATCACATCCAAAGATATGATCCAGCTGGAATACAGACACACCACACACCTTTAATCCATCTGGCTGGAATACAGACATGCCTTTACTAAACACCTTTAATCACAAACAATGGAGTCTAATTGAGGTATAGTTGAAGCAATGAATCACAGAAAGATTTGATAGAATGAGTTAGAGATAGGATATTCCAAATTCTCCCCAGTACAGACAGGAAGGAGAGGCTACTTAAAGAGCAATGAGGGGGAAGAGTTCAGTTCAGTTCAGTGCAGTTTGGTTCAGAGCAGTTGAGCTGTATTCAGAGCAGTTTAGTTTGGAGCAGTTCTGTTTGTGGATGTCAGAGGCAGTTCTTCCAAGCAGAGCAGTTCTGTCAATAGACAAGCCAAGCCAATATGAATCAGTAAGCTTGGGAAGGAGTTTAAGCCAGAATAGCTGAGTCGAACTAGCCAGCCAGAGTTCAAAAAGAGCCAGAAAGGGTGAGTTTATTTAGCAGTAATTCTCAGACACTGAAACATTCTAGACTCAGATTAGCAGACAGACAGAGAAAGAAGCCTTTAAGGTCTGGGCTTATAGAAGATTAGATTGTTCAGAGACTAGAAACTTCCAGACCTAGGTCTAGGGAGAGTTAGATGGAAACATTATGGGCACACCCACATCATATTCATAAAGAGGGGTATAGCTCAAATCTCTTCATCTGAAGAAATAAAAGGGACGTTTATATTTATAATAATACTTCAGTGCCTAGATATCTTTCATCTAGATATTCCTTTTTCTGTCCTGTGTTTGTATGCTAAATGTATTTTCCTTTACCAAATCTTTTTAACTTGCCACTAACCAGAGTTTTTTGTTGTTGTTATTCCTTTATGTGGCTAGGACATAAGAGAAATTGATTAAAATGCATATGTTAAATGAGAATATTTGTTACTCAGTTCTCAATGGGTGGATAAAAGGGATCTTTTAGAGTTGATCTGAATCAGGAAAATAGTAATCAGTGTTGTCCAAAAAGTAGTGAGGTCCAAATATAAGTCATCTAAATGTCAAATATAGAAGAGACAAAATTTGGAGATCTTAAATCATTGTACTGTCTACCAGCAAGTCCTAACCTACAACACTGATATGAATAACTTTGTCTTAGTCAGGTGCATGATTAGATAACTTTTCTAAATCTCCATTGCTGGTGTCCAGCTTTGACAGTGAGTTAAGCAATCCAAGGAGGAGAATTGGATCAGGAACTAATGTAAAGCAGACACACACTTACACACACTTGGACAGTGAAGTAAGGCTCCAAAGACTTTATTTTTTTCTCCCACAGCTTATATCCTCAGCAAAATCTTTTAAGTGGTATAAAATTTACTATGTGGTAACATATTCTTTTTCAAGTAAATCAATAGAATGTGAATACGTAAAACAAATTATTTTTCTCAATACTCTTATATGATTAAACATTTTACATATTACAGGTGAAAAAAAGTTATTCTGAAGGACCTGCAAGAATTCATGTCTAAGCAACTTCTTGCAGACTAATAAAGTATAAGCATGCAAGGTATTTTTCATATATATATATATATATATGTATATATATAAAATCAGCCATTTCTACTTTAATCCTCAAAGTCCATACCTACTCACCAAAAATTTTTATTAAATCATATCAGAAAGCTGAGGGAAAAAATGGGTATAAGAAATTAATCTTCAGCTTTGATTACCAATTCAACTTTATCAATAAAGGCACATCAGTTAGCAATAGCCAAGCTACCACTGTTCTTGTTCAAGCAAGCTCCTGGGTAAACTATCAAAAATGGGCCTTTCTGGACTTCAGTTTTTTTCTATGAGATTTTCTATATCAAAACCACTGACAAAAACATCTTAACCTGACTTTACTAACAATTTATATCCATTCTAAGGGTGGTGATTGAATGATTAATCTTCTCTAGAGCAATATTTGGAAAAGACCAATTACTATTACTGTAAGTGCCAATGTCACTGCCCAGTGAGGGGACAGAAACACCCTTAGAGTTTTAATACAACTCATAGATTATGAGGGTCTTTGTGAGCATGAGGGTAACAAGCAGAGTGATAACATCATCTATAAAAGCACGAGATTGTTAGGGCATATAGTCCTCACAACATACCCATTGTGATTATGCTAACATGTGTGACATCCTCCATGAGTTCCAAAGCTTTTGCTGTTCCTCTTGCATATCCTCCAAGACTCCAGCTCATTGAAGAATAGAGGACTGATTTTTATCTTTTTGTGTTGTTTCCTCATGATTTTCCATCTGATATGATCTCTCATATCAAACACTGAAAAAAAAAGGTAAAAGTAGCCCGGAATTTTAATGCCCTAGACCCTTTGCTTGTAATAGTACAGAAAAACTATCTTGCATTAAGTACTATTATTTTGAGAAAAATAAACACCATTCTTTGACAAGTGATTCTTGTCTCCTAGTTCAATCATGCGGTTTTAGTAGTAGCTCTACATTACTATCTTTATCACACATCCGCAGAGTTTCTTCATAGCTTATGCTGACCATCACATAATTGCACTGTCTTCAAGCCTTACACCATTAGTTCAATAAGCAGATACTTCTGAAAGAAGACCCACTTACCTATTTTCTGAGTGTTTAGTTTGTTCTAAATTTACATTGCTGTGGGTTTTGTGTTGTGTTCTTATTGAAAAGAAATGGCCCTTGAGGATCAGACAATTATAAAACTATGAAGAATGAACTTAGAAATTGGCAGGCAGCATAGTTATATTTTGTATAGCTAAATGACTAACAGTATCAAAGCCACTATGGAAAGGAGAAAAGACCAAAAAGAAAGATACTGGTTTTTTGCCCTGCAATTCTTGCATATGTTTTGGAGTGCTAATTTATTAAGGCTTGATTCATGAGTTCACAAACTAATGAAGTAAAATTTTGTTTTTACCTGATTTAATTTTAGCTGCACTGAATTCCTTACAAACCATATGCCTGAAATATTTTAAATAATACAAATATGCATAAGAACCACCATTATTCCTTGAGCATGTATGCCTACATGATATGCAACATGAGATAAAGATAATAACCATTTCCAGTGTTCAGTAGAGCAAATATTGGACAATATTTTAAGTATCAAAATTATTACCGCTGAGTCCATCATGGCTGTGTAAGCGGAGGTGTGACATACTTTCTGCCCCTGGAGCATTGACAGTCATTGATCCCCATGATACCCATATGTACTGTTGCCCTGAAATTGATTTCTGTCTTTACTACTTTACTTTTAATCTTTCTTTGTGGAAACTATGCTTCCCTCCATTATTCAGAGCTAATCATGCCATAATAATTGAAACATGTGATTCTCAGGAATGAGGAATGAAGATGGTCATGAGGCTGTGAAGGACAAGAACAGGCCCCCAGTTTGGTCCTTAGGGCCATGGGAAAGGATCTAGACAATAAAACCACAGAAGCCATAAAAGCCAACATGGTCATTTATAGAAATAGTTTGTGGCCAAATTCAATAGTTCATTGAATTAGGAATCATGAGGAGACACATGTGCCCTCCAGTCCAATGACTACACCATTAATTAGCCAGGGTGAACTTGGAGACATCAAGGGTAGAGAGTTAAAGTGGTCATAAAGAGAAAAGGCATGGATAAAAAAATATGAATTTATATATGATTTAGGAATAAATAGTATTAAAAGAAGAGTACATGAGGCTATTTTTGCTAGGATGAGGAAACAAATATGAGAAAATTAGAAAATGATATAGAAGCATATAAAAAAGTTAGTACTTTGTTCTCCTAGCTATTTGAAGAGATGATAACACCTGGAAAGATATTAGAGAGAGCTAACTGCTTTACTTACATAAAATTCAAATTTTTTGTAAGAAATCATTTTAATTTTAATATTGTGTCATCTTTCTATTCTTACATGAAAATAGTTGCTAACGACTGCTGTCTGCTGTAGCAGGAAACTGCAAGAGCTGTGCCCACTACCCATGAAGAACAGGCTGTGTAAACCCATAAGGAAATCTACTTTTGCTTATGTTTAGTTTCTGCACTAAAGAAATGGGGGTTGGAACTATTGAGCCAGGAATCATAGAATTACGTAAATTTAAGAACTTTGGAGGATTATTAACAATGATCAAAGTTTTGATGATGCAACTTTAGTAAATAAAAGACTCTCTGGCTCTCTGATCAGAAAGAGTATAAGGAAGAATATAGAGAATCGTCAGGGAACAAAGAGAGTACCTGAAGAGACAGCCAGCATCCACTACTGACTCTGGGTCATTCCTGAATCAACACCGCTCCCATTTCTGCCTTTCTCAGGACCCTCTTCACTCTGAGGCTGAACCTCAGCACTTTATAATTCAAACAATTTGTATCAGTTGGGGTGTTTAAATACTAAAACTATACTGCAAAATTGTTATTCCATGCTTTATCTAGAAATCCTTTCTGTAAACTAGATAAAAAATTCCAAAACTATACATTTCTAAATTAGTTCTATTTAAAGTTTTTATACGATAAATTTATTTAGTCTTCAGTGATACCTAAAATTAAACATATTTACAAAGTTCTATGTGGTGTGTTTATATAAGTATGCATAGTGTAATATTCAGAGTAAGCATACCTATTTACTTATACATTTACCATTCTTGGAGGTTAAAAACATCAAAACCCTTTCTCTGATATTTTTAAATATATTATCAATATTTTATAGTCATTCTACTATGCAGTGGAACACCAGAATTGTTTTTCTTACGTCTGACTCACAAAGTTGATCAGATACGTTAATACCTAAGACAATATTCTTTTATCTACTTACTGTTATCAGCCTTTGACAACTTGTAGAGTATCCCCACCTTTCAAAACAGCGCTTTTAGATTTCATGTGAGATCAGATATCATTTGTCTTATGATTCTGGATTGTTCACTTCTAGAAACCTAAAAAGGCAAAAGGTCCCTACAATGAGCATAATGCATTGATGAAACAAATTGAAGATATAATAAATAGGAAGCCATCCTTGTTCATTTATTGAAAGAAGTTATATTGTTTTGAAGTTCATACAACTCACATACACTATTGACTCTATTTGATTCCTATCAAACGTACAACAGTCTTCACAAAAATTAGTATTTTGTCTCTCTCCCACTCCTGTATCAAAACCCCTGCTCCTCAGTCTTTCTCCCAGATTCATTCCCTCTCTCTCTCTCTCTCTCTCTCTCTCTCTCTCTCTCTCTCTCTGTGTGTGTGTTATAAAAAGGGATTTATTTACCTGGCTTATAAGTTTTGTTTTGTGATGTACCTAGTTTAACCAGGGTCACCTATATGACTACTTGGTTGGAATTATCCATCAGAATCTGGTGGAGTCACACAAGTGTACATAACTAAAGGCAATGACTCCTTCCCACCTGTTTGAATCCAGTAGTAGCAAATAATTTATCAATGAAGTAGTGCCCCCAAGGCTCTCCTTCATCCTTTCTCAGCTGTTGATAGGCTTATTTCTGTGCAGACACAGTGCAAGCATCCACAGATGCTCTGAGTTCTTGCCAGCAATGATTGTGTCTTGCATAAAAGATCCATTTCAAAGCCCTTCTATCTTACAATTTTTACATTCTTCCCAGTTCCTCTTCCATAGTGTTCCCTGATCCTAAAAAGATATGGTACAAATGTCTACTTAGAGTGCTCATCTATCACGTAATCTTAGTAACTTGCACAATGAGTCTCTGCATTCACCAATGTTCAATGTAAATAATGGATGCTCTGATAAAGCTGACAGTAGCTTTTGTCCATACATATAAAAATAAATATTTATAAGGAGTTTGGTATGTGTCAATTTACATAAGCTGCAAAATTCAGTTCCCACTAGAATCCATAACCTCCTCAGGCATGGGTTTTTGACATGACTTATAATAGTAGGCATGTATTTCCTCCTGTGAAGCATGCTTCAATCCAATCAGAAAGTGATTAATTATCCCTCCATGGTAGTGCCACCATTTCACAAGTGGACACATCTTGCATAGAATGCTAGTCTTCCAATTTATAAGATCCATAACTTGATAAGACCATTAGTGCCTTTCTACTCTCAGCAGCATACATAACACCTTCCAGGATAATGAAAGCTAATGATAGGCAAGAAACTTCCAACTCAGTTCAAACTTAGTTTTTTTATATCATGCAACCAAGATGTATGGTGTCTTCAGCATATGGTGTCTTACCATTTAGTTCTGATAGACAACTAAAAGAGAAAATAGCAAACATTTTTGTTGTTTTGAGGGCCTCTGGGTCCTTCCTGACAACATTCCATAAGGATGTACCCACCCCTGGTATTGGTTTGTTAGGTTTTTGTTTTGCTATGTTTGGTTTTTCTTATTAATAACCCACAGCTTAGCTGTATAAATACCTAAGGAATTTTATACAAGGAAATTTGAAATTATCTTTATTTGCTTTTGTCAGTAATACATGTAAAACTCCAACTTTTCTCAGTAAATTATCACAAGTGATATTCTTAAATGAGAATATAGCCAAGTTCTATAGTTTTACTTGCTATCACTTAAAGACTCCCATATTAAGAAAGTCTTTGAAATTTTTGTATAATATTCATAATATAATATCATTGCCAAATAATTATAAGAAAAGGCTTTTATAGATAATGAATATGTCTTCCTGTGAGATAGATGATAAATAAATAATATATTACATATTATTATATATTATATGTGTGTCTTAGTTAGGTTTTACTGCTGTGAACAGACACCATGACCAAGACAACTCTTATAAGGACAACATTTAATTGGGGCTGGCTTACTTGTTCAGAGGTTCAGTCCATGATCACAAAGGTGGAAGCATCCTGGCAGGCATGGCGTAGGAGGAGCTGAGAGATTTACGTGCTAGCAGAATACTGATTTGCAGGCAGCTATGATGAGGGTCTAAAGCCCATGAACACAGTGACACACCTACTCTAACAAGGACACACCTACTTCAACAGGGCCACACTTTCTAAAAGTGTCAGTCCCTAGGCCAAGCATATACAAGCCATCACAATGTACAATATAATATATTTTATTATATTATACTAAATATTTTTATTATCAAAAATAAGTAAATATAACATTATTGCTAAATAATTGTAAGAAAGGGCTTTTGTACATAATATCTCTTCCTGTGAAGATAGATGATAAGTGACAGATAGATAGATATAGATATAGATACAGAATGAAAAACAGTCATATTTTAATTTTCTTTGCTGTTTATACTATCTAAAAAAAACTTTAAGAACTAAAAGCAAACAAAAAAAATATAAAAAAACCTTACTAAGTATTCCATACATACAAAGACTCAAAGAAGACAATGGAATTAGTGTAATTAAATTTTATACTTGACATTTGGTAGAGTTTTGTTAGCTATGCTTTAGCAAAAGCATAGATTAAATTTTCAAAAAAAAAAATGTTTGAAGAATTGTGAGCAGGAAATCTTGGTTTGGATAAATCAGTTTCTTATGTCTGCTGACATAAATGAAAGAATGACCAGAATCCAAATTATAGAGCAATCTAATATTCAATGTGAGTCCATTTAAGTCAATTCAACCTTCAGAATGTTTGTAATGAAGATGTATCAAGTACCTAGTTTGTGCTTAGCACTGGTAATGCTCACAGATATTAGAAGAATGAGGAAGCATTATGTTGTTAAGTACACTAAGGACTGGGAAAGTTTCCTGGAATAACTAATACTAGAAATGAATGTTGAATAATGGTTAAAAAAAATTTTAAAGCCACAAAAGGGGGAAAAAGAGCCATATTAACCGAGTGCCAGGAACCACAAAAAAGGCACAGACTCAGGAAGACCATATCATAAAAAAAATTATAAGTAGTTCAGTAACTTTGGAGTCTCAAAACCGACTCCAAGAGCTACATTTTAAACTGGAGTTTACAAGTCAGTATAAATTTAAGTAGTAGCTAGATATCAGACAATGTTTTATTCTTAGGATTTAAATTCTCCCTGTGAACCTTCCTTATACACAATATTCATGAGAGTCTTCTGTCTACTTCATATCCATGTTATCACATGCCATTCATAAGCATCTTTTATATGGCAAGCACCATGAGGGCAGGTTATTTACCTGCTTATCTTTGTACTTCAAGTTCCTAGAGAAGTAACTGACACAGAAAGAGTATTCAGAAAGTAGAGGCTGCATGAAATTAATGATAGAGTAATATATTTTTAGGAAAATTTAATTTAATCCTTTGCCATTTGTACAAAAGGGAAGCAAGTCAGCCTATCATGGATCTAAGTGCAGAGATTCACATTGTTGAGTACCTGGGAAAATGATAGAGCTTCACTGCTCTCCTGAAAGTGCCCTTTGGAAAACCATCCCATGGAATAAAAGCTCTTTCCCACTCTGATCATTGCTAATTGTCTGGAAAACAGAAACAAAATCAATAAAAAGATGGGTTGTATAAGATCTCAGTTATCTCTCAGCTTTAAGGATATTTAAAGAGTCAAAAGCCTCCTTGAAAGAGCACAGATGTAGGAAGCTCAACTTCTAATATATTGTGGTTGAATACTAATCAGCCAGTAGCTTCCTGCTACTAGTTAGCCTTTGGCTTTCAGAAGTTCAAGCTTAAAATTCAAAGGTTACAGGGACAATTTCTACCTCATTTAGACAGTTTTCAGCTCAACCTTTTTTGAACTTTCAGGGAAGATAAAATAAAAGAGCAATCTCACTGTATTTTGTCTTGAAAGAAATTTAACTATAAGACATATGAAAGCTCGGACTGTATCATGTATGCAATTACCAAACAACCTGAGTCTCCTGGTATATACAACAGAGTTCTCTGAGGAATAGTTGGCATTTAGAAGATCACAAGATTAAAAGAAGAGCTATAATACAGAAAGTGAACTCACTCCACATCATCAAACTTCATGTTTCACAAAAAAACACCCATCCTGTGCTTTCTGCCCTTTCCTTTAGTCACCAGAGTTCATTGAGTACTTCTTACAGACAGATAAAACAAACAAACAAACAAAAAAACCTTCTAATTCTTTCTCAATATTATGATAGAATTAAAGTAATATGAATAGTCAAGAATTGAACATTCCCCCTAATTCAGTACTCTGAAATCAGGGTGGAGGTGGTGATGCCTTTATAGTTCACATACTCCACACACCTACAGGTATAGAACCTTTCAAATGTTATCAACAGTCCCGCAACCTCTATAGCAGTGGTTGGTATCATACCTGTGTCCATTGGACTCACAGCTGGAGCAGCCATTGGACACTACACAAGAATGCAAGGAAAATAGACTTGAGATGAGGCTTAGCAGAACACTATGAAATGCACATGTAACCTGAACCCCTTACTTGAAAGTGTTCTCTTGACACACTGGTTCTCTGAGTCTGAGACTAGAGTAGCAAGCATCAAAAATCTCTAGCTTTCCCTTAGTGTGCATGGACTTGAGAAGAGCAGCTAGCTTTTTACTACATTCTATGTCTCCTTCAAAGCATCAAGATATGAATAAAATTTAATTACTTCTCTGCCGATTTGTTAAAATAATGGTCTTCTACTTTCAAAGGAAATACTCCTCATTTTTATCTAAGAACTCATAAAAGTTTTCATCAACCTTCTGAACGAATTTCACCATTTAAATGATTTCTAGGTAGAATGAATATGTGGCTACATATCTTTTCCTGTTTTGGACCACTCAACAAAATAGTGCTCTACGGTTTAACTTCTACCCATTAACAAGTCCCAAATCTGTTTCTACAATTTTAGGTAGTTGTTTTCTGAACATTCCTTTTTCTTACTTTGCCTTAGTTCATTTGTGTGCAGAGGAATTTTAATCCAGCAACATGGCTGCTTTGGAAAGGGATCAGACTTTCTAAGTCTTTGTAGTCTGGCTGGAATACAGATATACTTTTAGTCCCAGGAGACAGAGGCAAGTAAATCTCTGAGTTCAGGCCAAGCCTGGTATAGAGCCAGTTTCAGGTAAAGAAAAGTTTTGGATCAGGCATGGTGTTACATGACTTTAAGCCCAGGACTCTGGAGACAGAAGCATGCAAAACCTGGGTTCTAGTCAATCAGCTCTATTCAGAGTTCAGTTCAGTCAGTCAGTGCAGAAGTCAGTGCAGTTCAGTTGAGTTCAATTCTTCTGTTCAGCTCATGCAGCAGAGGTGATTCAAGCCAGAGGAAAAGAAGGAGTAAGATTAGCAGAAATTGCTAGAGTTAGTTTGAGGTCAAGCAGAACAATTCAGTCAGAAGCCAAGTTGGTATCAGTCAGCTTGGAAAGAAGTTTGAGCCAGGACAGCTAAGTTGAACCAGCCAGCATTCAGGAAAAAAAATGAGAAAGGGTGAGCTTATTCAACATCAAGCTTCTGAGATAGCAACTGCATCAGCTGAATAAAAGTTATTTTTTCACTAGTGCTATTGTGACGGAGTACAATAACCTGGGTAGTTAGTAATTATTTAAAAATTGATTTTTTACAATTCTAGCAGAGCCAAGTAAGATCAAGATCAATGTTCTGGCAAGGTTGGTGTCTAACCTTGTTAAGACTTAGACTTAGACTTGTCTAAGGCAAGTTTCTGTAGTATATTGTATCTGGTATCCGTATCCTCTGGAGAGGATGCATACTGTGTCTTTACATCATAGAAAGATCATAACATAATAAAAGGAATGAACTTACCTCTTCATGCTCTTTTGGTCACTAACTCTATCCACATTGGTGCCTCTCTCCTGTTCTCACTACCTGCTAAGGCCCTCTCTCTTAGACTAATCACAACACTGATTACGTTTCCATATGGGAATTTTGAAATTCACATCCCAGTATCTGCTCTGACTTCTGTCTCAGTAAAGAAATGTCTTAATTGCCGAATACTGTATCAAAGCAGTTCCCCACTAAAAACTCTAGCTAGACCTTATGGCTGCACTCTGCTCATAGTAAGACATGTATGTTTTGAGACAAAAGGAAATGCAGTCCTTTTGCAAGAGATACAATTATCACTTTTATATAACTCATATTTTAAAATAGATAAACCAATTATTTAAAAGAACCATACAATCTTGGTTGTAAGATTGAATATAACTCCTTCTGGGGCTTCAGATAGAAAAGTCATGACAAGTTCACTGTTCACTACTCAGGAAAGGCTGAGGGCACCACACCAATGCTAGCTTCAATCTAATCAGATCGAGTGACGTGGCACAGGGATGCTAATTATCTGCTTTCTACTCTTCAAGGTTCTTCTGGGGAGTGTACTTATACTATGGCGACAGGAGATGGACTGCTGGGCAATTTTTTCTTTAGCACTTCAAAATTGTTCATAACAAATTTTAGTCACGTTCACCCTGACTACTCTCTCCTGTCCTTCCTCCCTCTCCCACTGAAAGGCCCCTTCCAACAAGACCCCTCCTACTTTCATGCCTTGCTTCTGGGTGACCCACTGAGTTTAACTAGGGTTGCTTGCATCTCCTATCAATTTTCTTACCTTCTATGTTGAAAAGGGAGATTTGGAACCTGAGATTGCATTTTTTGCCAGAGAATCCTGGGAGGCATCTGTAGGATATCACTAAATGAGTGTAAATATTGTCCTTGCCAAATAGAATCATAAGGTAAATTCATTTTGTAGAAGCCAACGTATCTAACAGTGAGTTGTGTAAATACAAGTCCATCTCATCCTTTTTTAGTTGTGTTGGTACATACTGTCTGTGGAGCAGAGTATTAAATACAGCCAAATGATGGAAATTAGAGGGCAAGGGTCCAAGACTCTACTCCATCAAATAGAAATTAAATTATTTTCATTTTTTAAAAGTATGACATAATTATTTTAAAAAACTCCCTGAGTCATAATAATCTCTCAGTAGTATAGTCATAGAATGCCTACTTGTGAGCAAAATAACTTCTAGATAAATTGCTCATGCAAGAACATCAAAGTAATCAAATGAGGTAATTTATTTTATAGCTTTGTCTTTTACCAACCTGTTAAAAGCAATGAAATGTCAGTCAACGGTAATTGAGTCTGTTTCAGAATCAGTAGTATCTTTTTCTTAGAAAATTGTTAAGACTCAGGATAGATTGTTTCTGAACAAATCCAATTCAAATCGATAAATTTATAGTAGACATATGTCTACTAACCAAACAATGACATGGGATCTCTAAGAAACATTTTAAAGAAAGGAGAATAAGAATGAGGCTTAAAAATTTACTCCTGTGGAAACTTGAATTTGCATCAAATCCTTGTCCCTAACAGCTCCAATACTGAATAACTTTCCAAGATCTAGATAGATAGATAGATAGGAAGATACATACATAGAACATAGATAGATAGATAGATAGATAGATAGATAGATAGATAGATGGCGATAGATAGAGACAGAGATAGAGAGATAGAAATATAGATCAGTGCTTTTCAGACTCCCTAATTGTTTGACCTTTTAATATTGTTCTTCATGTGGTAGTGACCTCTAACCATAAATTTATTTTCATTGCTACACCATAACAGCAAGTTTGCTAGTTATGACCTGTAATATAAATATCCATGTTTTCTGATAATCTTAGGAAATCCTTGTGAAAGGGTTGTTCAAGTCCCTAAGGGGGCATTACCCACAGGTTGAGAACCACTGATATCGAGCCATAAATATCACTGCAGTCAGTTTACAGTCATTAATAACATAGAGGTACTAGCTTTATAAAACAATATGTTCATGGTGAATATTTCAAGGAAAATTATAAATATCAGTTTCTAAAGACTATATAATCCTTAAGAAATGGTGAACATTTAATATTAGACTAATACCAACAAATTTGAGGGTAAGGACCCTTAGAGAAATGTGAAACCAATAAATTAATTCTCTGATATTTTTTTTGAAGTGAACAATCATCTTGAATAGCCAATTGAACTATGCCTCCTAGCTAATACATATTAACTAATTGAGAATAATCTGAGCTGGGTATATCTATAATCCTTTTTCTCATTAGGTTGAACCATGAAGATCATGACTTTGAAGCTAGCCAATAACTACATAGTTCTAGGGGAGTCTGGCTTTCAGTTTATAGGAAGACTCTCTGAAATACCAAATAGTTATTATTATTATTATTATTATTATTATTATTATTATTACCTGATAATATTCTTTAGAATGTTTAAATAATGAATGGAATATCCTTCCTCAGATAAATAATTCATCCAAATAATTTTAAGTTCAAAATGAGAATGTGTTTAAATAGATCAACTAGAAATTTTCATAGGCTTTGCAAAATTTGAACCTCTTTTTTTCTATTTTGTACAAATAAAGAAAAATAAACTCTACAACATTGTGAGAAACATGGCAGCTCATGTGCTCAGGTACTAGTTCTTCTTTACAACCAAGTTTTCAAGCTTTAGTCAGGGCATACAATGAAACTTTGCTCTAGATGTACTGAATTACTCAAATACATGCAGTAATCCTTAAACAGTAAGCCTCCTTTCAACTGTACTTCTTGCACAATATCTCACTAATCACAGTGGGGTATTTTGAGCATTACATGGTACTTGTCAAACCAAGTACTCCTGGAGTCCTGAAGGGAAGATTGTATGTACTGTTCATTATTTTATCTCCAGAACATTTGGCTGAAATAGAAGGTTGTGTCAAAGTATGTTGTTGAAGAATCAAGGACCAAAAGAGTAATGTTTATGCTCGATCTGGCTTTTAGAGATCAAGAATAATTTCTGGTTTTATGATACTCAAAGGGTAAAGAAGCCACTTTCTCAAGACACCTAAGTGGAGTTTACATGCATCTTTTTCCAAAAAGCAGTAGACAATCTAGAAAGCATTATGATCAATGGAATAAGCCAATGAGAGAAGACAAATACTGTGTGATTCCAATTACATGAAGTTCTAGACTAATTAAGCTCATTGCAGAGGGGAAAAGAAGGCAACAGTGGCCTATAGAGCAGAAAAGGTACAAAATGGGAAGTACAAAATGAGTATCATGCTTGCTTGACAATATATTCTAAAAGATTTTGAGCACTACGTCGATGTTTATTCAGTACTGGGCAGTTAAAAATGTCAAGAAGGCAGACAGTATGCTGCTTTCTTATTAAAGATAAATCAAAATAAAATGTTCCAGAAAACTCTTGGATCTTGGTAGGTATATGATATAGCCATTAATTCAATTGCAATGATGGTATAAAAGCCATTTTTATTTGTTCAAACTTTTAAGTTGTATACGTTAGTAGACATCATCATAGAGTTTGTGTTCTAATTTACTTTAATCATTTCCCCTGTGCTTTCTAGTTCCTTTATTTGTTCTGAGAACAATCTGACATAGAAATGAACAGCTTTGAAATAAAGGAAACAATATTTTTTCCTCTATCCACAATAAAGACTTTTAAAATGTCAAGGACTAATAATGCATAGGATGGATGTCCATAATCTAACCTAATGCTCTCTCTAAATCAATTTATGGGTAAACTTTCTCTTGTATTTATCCTGCGAAACAGTTCATATAACCACAAAGTCCTAATAAAAAATGAACTTGCTCAGAAGTTTCCTATTGATAGTAATATATTTGTTTTTCTGAATTCATACCTTGAAGTGAAACAGTGCTTTCATTCCAGCCCAAAGCAGAGCCCTTTCAATGTGACACCAATCTTGGTACTCAAGCCTATAAATGATTATATCAGCCACAGGCTACATAAAATAAATTAAGTTTTAAAGATCACAAAAATAAAACCATGTGTCTAAACATATGGCATGCTCACTGGCAGAGTGAACGCTCATCATACAAGCAAGCTCATCCAGTTTGTTAGGCAAATGAATCAAATATTTCCTGTCTTGAAAGCCAGAGAAATGAGAGCAATGCTCATAAGGCTTACAACTGACACAAGCACTAAGGTATCTACTCCCATTAAAAAGAAAAAAAAAATCTGGTTAAAAAAAAAATAACAACTAAACCATAAATGTGTACAGATTAAAATTCTCAAATGAGCATTTGAGTGAGCTTAGACTTTAAATATATATTCTTACCCTACCAAGAAAACAAAATGAATGATCCTGTACTCTAGAGACCAGGTGGAAGTTAGAATAAGAGTGCAGAAGTGAACATCCTCCTTTTAGCAGATCTTAAAAGGTTTAAAACCATCTTGTAAACCTGTCAGTCCAGAAGAGAAGCAGCCTGTAGTTCCACTCACCACTTCCCGAATGTGTCTACCCTGCAGAGAACATACCACGCTTGCTGTTCATGTCCTTACCTAAATCAGATAACATATGATTTCTATCTTCTCGTACATTTGAAGGTGAATAAAAGTGGATATTGGTGTATTGGGTAATTATCTACTCTTAAGTAGATAAAATCTTAGGATTGTGGGATTCAGTAAGTCCACATCCTTCGCCTTCCCTAAGAACTCAAGGAAGGCACTTTTGTTTTTTCTATTTTACTTTTTTATTAAGTAGGCACATATTTTTATTAAGTAGGCTGAGTTTTAAAAAAAGAGACTGAGTTTAAGAGTCTAAGGTCAGAAATAAGCAACATAGCAAGACCAGGTCTTAATATGAAAAACAAAAAAACAAAACCAACAACAAAACAGCAAATGAAACCCAAGGAACAAGTCAGTATAACAACCATGAAGGTGAATACCATGATCGCCATAGAGAATCTCTATGCCTAGTGATCTACAGTATAATTGCATAAGAAAATAGTACGAATTCTAACCTTCTCTAGGCAAGTTGTGGAAGAAGCCTACTCAAAATCCAAGATATAATCAGTCTGGAAAGATTTATAAAACTCTCAAAATCAGCGTTGCTTCAGTGACCTTATTTTCCAAGTGCAAAAGAACAAAATCAAGCTATTTGAACTTCACCAAGATAGAGAAGTAAACAAATAAAGAGAATGAACAGTAAGTGCTAATTTTTTGCAGTTTTGCAAGCTTTGGGGTTGAATCTAAGCTCTCTTGGCAAAAAATTCAATGATGCAAGCAGAATTAAAATTATTCTTCTCGTACAATCATAAATAGCTTGATAAATCTGTAAGCCAATTCCAGTTTTTTTTCTTCTTACAGGCAGAAAGCAGTTAGGAATAAAATAAATTGATAGTGTTTCAGAAGAAAAGATCACAGGGAGAAAAAAGCAGAAGAAAATAACAAACAACCAGCACAAGCACATAGTTTTGGTTGTTTGGTTGGTTAGTGATTGATTGCTTGTTGGATTGGGGTATCATTCTGTAACACAGGCTATCCTAGAACTCTCTATGTAGGACAGGCTAGCCCTAAACTGAAAGCAAACCTCCTGCCTCTGTCTCCCAATTGTGTGATTAGAGGTGTGAGCCACCAGTTCAGATTTTTAAATGATGAGATTACAATGCACTCAAGGTTATTTTGATGTAGATATCATACTGATAATGCACCTTTGTTCTCTTTAGGATGCTTATATCCTTATTGGCATTTGAAAATGTCTTTAGAAAACATGGGTCCTGTAATTTCATAGTATTTTATAAGTGTTTAGTTACTGAATTAAACAACATGGATGAAGATTAAGATTAAGAGGTAATTGGCCTAGTTTATGGCTACTCATTTTCATTTTTTTTCTTGGAATTGCACTGATTGATTTTATTACATGTCATTGTTTACTATGTTCTAAAGGGAATATTTAAGTTAAATTTATAAGATTTAAATCAGATATCTGCTAGGACCTCTTGACATCCTAAGTGTTATCTCGGAAACTCTTCTTATCCACTGGTCTTTCAAGGCACATGAGATAATTTTGTGAGTTCAATTTCTAGAAACAGCCTAGATAAGTAGCTGAAATGTCTTAGCATTTTTTTTTTGGTCAAATTTTCTCTGACTTATTAATTATAAAACCAGGTTATTTTGATAAATGGTCTCTTTTATAATGGTTATTATTTTTATTAATTCTTTCAGAACTTCATATAATATATTTTGATCATATTCACTTTCCACATTTCCCAAAACCACCCCTAAAATTCTCAACCCACAATTTCCTCTTCTTTTTTTCTTTGAATAACTTATCCAATCCAATTTGTTCTACCCATAGACTCCTGAGTGTGGGGAGATCTACTGGAACATCATCAACTTACCTAGACTCACACATTTAAAGAACACTGACCTGTTTTACCTTAGAAAGCCTAGAAGTTGACCTGCCAAGGGTGACATTTTTATCTGTCAACCTGCATTTCACATCCCGGTGCTGTGAGAGATAGTCACCAGTGAGAAAGTGTTGAGGATTGGTTCTAATGCTTTGATTCAATTAGGAATTTGTGTGTCCAAAAGCTAAAAGCCCTTGTTCCCAATTGGCTTTTGATCTACCAACAAAGATGCCAGTGGCCAATGGCAGGCAAAGGGAGACAGGGCTGAACCCTTAGAGTTGTGCAGGCTAGGATGCAGGAGGCAGGAGAAAGAGAAATTGCCATGGGGTATGGATGGATGTAGAAGCTGCAGGAGATAAAGCCATGTGAGATTTCTGTTAAGTGGCCACAAGCCGCTTCTTCAATTGGGCCTAGGATAGCAGGCAGAGGATTAAAAGTGCCCAGACATTAAACTAGATAGATTATAAAAAAAAGAAAAAAAAAAAAGCTAATATGTGTGTGTCTTTCATTTGAAGATCCAAAGATTCCCTAGGTGGGTAGCTGGAAGTGTGACAGCAGGGAACAAGCATAAAACAGTGCAGCTGAAAACTCAATGATACAAGGAAGCAACTTGATATCTTTATGTCCGTGAACAATATATGTGACATTATAAGGGTCCATAATTTGCCAAAGAGTGATACCCCAGACTCAAATGGTATGTAAACACGAAGAGCGTTTTATTCTGGAGGAGTCCAGCATGCTGGGGTTTCCCACTACCAAGATAAAGACAGAACCAAATAAGCTCACAGGCCTGATTTACAGCATATTAGGGGACTCCAGGGTAGGTAACCTTTATCTTGTTCCATTTCTAGGGACATTCTCAAGGGGTTAGAAACTGTTACTGAGGAAGTCTGCAAACTGTTGTTGACCCATTGTCCTTGCCTCAGGCAAGGGGGTGGAGCAGCTTCTGAGGCCAGAACTTGCCTAGACTTGACCAGTTCTTAGAAACAGAGATTTAGGTCTTGTCTCCTAAACTGCCATATTGAAGCCTATCATGGAATCAGCCTACCTTTCCAAACATCTTTAGCAACGAATATTACAATAAAGTTCTAGTGGGAAATCAAGACAAATGTCAGTAAACTGTATTATTTGGAGGGCTTTCTAGGACGCCCTGGTTTACAACATTGGCAGCATTCTATGCTGTACATATTTTCTTTCCTGCCATATTTATATCTCCCATCCTCTTTCTCTCTACCCCTGCCAATCATTGATTTTACTCACAAAACAGTTTTAGGGTAGAAAAGACAATGAATTTCAATTATTTTATGAAGGAATTTAGTATTTAAGTATATGTATGCCTGAACATGTTCAATAAGGTATGATGATTCCCCTGCAGGCTTTACAACAGGCAGGGAAAAGCACTCAGGGTGTGGTAAGAATGAAACTTCAGTCAGCCCAATTTTATTGCAACCAGCACTAGATCAGGGCTTCTAACGTCTGGCCCAGATCATTTTAGTTTAGCGATAATAATTTTGAAATTATTCAGATAACAATTAACTCCACCCTAACAGTACAACAAAGCTTAAGACATGATTACATAGAAGTTCTTAGCGAAGGACACATGCCTTCATCCGTAAGATGGATTCTTGACTTAGAAACAATGCTCAAGATAAGTGATTACAAAGATACAAAGAATGAGCTTGCATTCCCACCAGCAATGGAGGAGTGTTCCTCTTTCTCCTCATCCTCACCAACATCTGCTGTCACCTGAGTTTTTTATCTTAGCCATTCTGACTGGTGTGAGGTGAAATCTCAGGGCTGTTTTGATTTACATTTCCTTTATGACTAAGGATGATGAACATTTCTTTAGGTGCTTCTCAGCCATTCAAGTTTCTTCAGTTGAGAATTCTCTGTTTAGCTCTCTTCCCCATTTTTTGATAAGGTTATTTGTATCTCTGTAGTCTAGCTTCTTGAGTTCTTTGTATACATTGGATATTAGCCCTCTATCGGACGTAGGCTTGGTAAAGATCTTTTCCCAATCTGTTGGTTGCTGTTTTGTCCTATTTACAGTGTCCTTTGCCTTACAGAAGCTTTGTAATTTTATGAGGTCCCATCTGTCGATTCTTGATCTTAGAACACAAGCCATTGATGTTCTGTTCAGAACTTTTCTCCTGTGCCCATGTGTTCCAGACTTTTCCCCATTTTTTCTTCTATTAGATTCAGTGTATCTGGTTTTATGTGGAGGTCCTTGATCCACTTGGACTTGAGCTTTGTACAGGGAGATAGGACTGGATCAATTGGTAATCTTTTACATGTAGACCACCAGTTGAACCAGCACCATACAACCTCTCTGGAAATCAGTTTGGCAGACTCTCAGAAAAATGAACATAATACTACCTGAGGACCCAGCTTTTCCACTCCTGGGCATATACTCAGAAGATGTTCCAATATGTAATAAAAACACATGTTCCACTATGTTCATAGCAGCCATATTTATAATAGCCAGAAGCTGGAAACAGCCCAGATGTCCCTCAACAGAAGAATGGATACAGAAAATGTGGTACATTTACACAATGGAACACTACTCAGCTATTAAAAACAATGACTTCATGAAATTCATAGACAAATGGATGGAACTTGAAAATATCATCCTGAGCAAGGTAACGCAGTCACAAAAGAATGAACATGATATGTACTCACTGTTAAGTGGTTATTAGCCCAAAAGTTTGAAATACCCAAGAGTCACTTCGAAGCAACAGTCGGGCTGAATGTGAGGTCCCAGATGGAGGACTTGGAGAAAGTACTGAAGGAGCTGAGGGAGTTTGCATCCCCAGGGAGGCAGCAACAGTGGTAACTGGCCTGACCCCCCATACTCCTGGAGACTGATCCACCAACCAAAGAATATACATGGAGGGACCCATGGCCCTGGCCACATATGGGACAGAGGAGGGTTTTGTTAGACATCAGAAAGAGCAAAGGCCCTTGGGCCTGAGGGTGTTAGATCCCCCAGTAGAGGAGAATGCCAAGGAGGGAAGACAAGAATGGGTGGGCGTGTGGGAGACTATCCCCATAGTGGCAGGGGAGGTGGAGGAAATGGGGAGGTTCCAAAGGGGAGATCTGGAAAGGGGGAAACATTTGAAATGTAAATAAAGTATGAAAAACTAAAAAAAAAAAAAAATTAAAAAAAAAATAAAAAATACAAAGAATGACTGAAATAATCATAATGCCTGTGGGAGTCAGGATTGGTCTGGCCCTGAAGTCACTTAGGCTACTGTAAAACACAAATAACATCACTCATAAGGATGGGTTTCATGGCCTAAAAGTAATGCTCTAGATTTTAAGGGGAAAGGACATTCTTTAAAAGGAAAGGATATTATCTTCAATAAGTAAATTCTGGGGTATGTGAGCAAATCCTGTCTCATCAGACAGCAAAGGATCACCAGTTGGAAAACTACATTTTTCCTGGCATTACAAGAAGAGCTGTAGTTGACTCTATTTAAGCTTATCCCCAACTAGCATACAAATAAATAAGACTCAGATTATGGTTATTTTATCTGGCTCTTACGATTACTTGGGTTAACCCCTAATCTACCTTTCTAACTCTTGACCAGGCTATCGTCTGAGCGGTGTTCCCCAAATCCTTGCTGTTTCTCCTGGCCATGTGTTCATGGTACATCTCCAACTCATGGTGGTCTCTCTCCTCTCTCTTCTTGTCCTCTCCCTTCTCCCATGCTCAACCAGGTAATTCAAAAAACCCACCTACCTCTAATCCCTCCAGTAATTGGCTGTCACCATTTTTATTTCATCAGTAGCTGTAAATTAAGGAACAAGGTTTGCTCAACAAAAGCTGGTAAACATTAGAAGTCCCTCATAGGCCTAGACCTTCAGGTACAGAATTTAGCATTATAATACATAGCAACAGACCAAACCTCATCAAAGAGCAGCTGTACACCTTATTCCATTGAAAAGGTTAGCTGTGTGTTCAACTTTCCTGGCTTCTCCAGTGATTGTCTGTGTGCACAAGGCCTTTTTGCTGCCTACAATAAATAAATGAATGAGACTTCACACACACATACACACAAACACAAATACACACACAGTTTAAAGATACAAGGGAATCAACATCTTCCATTAATTACTAAATACAATTGAAGGTCTTTATTGATTTTTTTTAAATAAGTAGATAACTTTTATCATTCTTTCTTTTACTTTGCTAGCTTATCTATGATGTACATGTAATACATGTCTGAGTTGGGAAATTTAGCTTTGTACTTCATAGCAGCTAATTTTTAGCACCTATTTATTACTGCCCATGAAGTTTCTGCTTATATATTTTATTTGTAAAGTTAGCTGAGCTGAATTACTTCTATTTAATTTCCTTGGTCTTGAGTTTTCATAATTTTGTGTTTGAAACACTGAATTTTCAAAGCCCTTTTAAGATTTTTGTGTCCTTGCCATTGCCTTGGGAAGGGATGTTATTTGCTAGAATCTTATAAATTATTTCACATCTAAAATCCTAAAAATCTTTTATTAGGCCCTTGGTCCAAGTTAGTCACTTAGACTACATTTGATTTCAACAAAGAGGAATTTCAACTCTCATTTCTTTTTTTTTTTTTTTTTGGATTTTTGAGACAGGGTTTTTCTGTATACCCCTGGCTGTCCTGGAACTCACTGTGTAGACTGGGCTGGCCTTGAATTCAGAAATCCGCCTGCCTCTGCCTCCCAAGTGCTGGGATTAAAGGCGTGCGCCACCACTGCCCGGCTCAACTATCATTTCTATGTGATTAGCTGCTAAGTGTGAACAGTCTGTTCCAAAGAAATCTTGGATGATGAAACTGCAAGGGAACTGTGTCAGCCATTGTAGTATGAGCAGAAGTCCATCTGTAATGAAGATAAGTAAGTCCATCCAAAAAAGTATCACCCATATTCTCATAGGTAATAATTGAGTTTTACCTTGAGAATCTCACACAGCTGACTTACACTTTACTTAATCTCATTATCTTCTTTGACTCCAGTGAGATTGTCTTGCTCTCGGCTGACATTTCTCGCTTTCCCTTTCATAAGTCCACAAAAAATGATTCTGTGTATCTTCTATATAACAAAGCCTTCAGCCATCAGACAGTTTCAATTTCAACATTATTTCAATTCTGTGAGCTAAACTTACTGGTAATGTGGACTATACACACTTGCCTTGAATATTCTTAGCCTAAAGTTTACATTCAGTTTTAGTTCAGTGTTAAATAAAAAGTCTTGGAATCTTTGTCTTAAATCTAAAAGAAAAAAAAAAAAGGAGATTCACATTTGAAACAACTTTTCTACCATGCAATTCTCATGTTCAGATTTGAATGCAAGCAAATAATAATGCAGATGTCTCCTGTACACAGGACAGCATTAACACTGAAGGGAAAAAGGAAGAATAGATTGTCCATTCTTGTTCTAAAAACCCTATATGTTGTCATCAAATACAGCTTATCTGTCTACTTTAGTATTTTAGAGACCAAAGAGCCAGATAATTACAGAAACAAATTCAATAGGAAGAAGTTAGACTATAGCAGGACATACCACAGACACTGTCCCTGCTGTTCTGCCTTTCCATGACTTCTGCAACAGACTCCAACTACTATTTTGTCAACCACTGTGTAAGTATGCAGTATGAGTGCCCTAGTTCTCTTTTTTCTGCTGTGATGAATACCATGACCAATACAGCAACCTGAGGAGAAAAGGCTTGATTTTAACTTATAGGCTATAGTCCATCATCTAGGGAAACCAAGGCAGGAACTGAAGGCAGAAACCTGGAAGCCAGAGTTAAATCAGAGTATACATAGGGTTGCTAATTGATGGCTTGCTTCCCATTACTTGCTCAGCTTGCTTTCTTGTACAAAACACTCGGGACCACCACTTGCTCATTGGTGGCATTAGCCACTGTGGACTAAGTCATTGCACATCAACCAATTCCCCCCACAGACTTGTCTACAGGCAATAGTATGAAGATAATTCCTCAATTGAAGATAAGTCTCCACGTCCAGGTAACTTTATTTTGTGTCAAATTGACAAAAATCTAATAAACACACTGGAAAAATGGGAATCTGTGCTCAGAAAAGAAAATGTAGTCATGGAGAAAACTAAGCAATTATCTCAGTGTACAATAATCTCAAACAGCAGAGAGGGTGAATTCTCTCTGTCTATGTCTCTCTCTGTCTCTGTCTCTCTCTGTCTCTGTCTCTCTCTCTCTGTCGGTGTGTGTGTGTGTGTGTGTGTATGTGTGTCTCCAGTTTCTCTTCCTATTCTATCTCTCATTCTATGTATCCTTGTCTCTGTTTTCTCCATATATTTTACAACCTTTCTTTCTAACAATCTTTTAAAAGGTAGATATAGTTCTTAGTTTTCTAGCCATATAAAAACAAGCCATGTGCTATATAATATTTTATTTTCTATTGCTACAACAAAATATCAGAGTAGATTTTTCATAAGGAAAATATATTCAACTTGAGTGAATGAGCTCAAGATCAAATGTATCCATCCGTTTGCTTTCTAATGAAGGTTTAGTGGTTTGGCATCATGGCAGCAGCACTAGTGAGACATATCAGGAAAGACAGGATAAAGAAAACAAAGAGAGGCCAAGTTTTCTGCATTGCAGTATTCAACTCTTGTGAAAACTAATTCAAAGTCTCTTGAGAATTACATGAATCCCTCCCAAAAATATACTCTTGATGTTGAAATCACTCCCTACTATATCCAACTTTTTGAAGGGTACCTCACATTTCACATCATGCACAAGACATTACGTTTGACCAGCCAAGAAGTCAAGTCACATCTGCTCATTTGCTGATCTTTATATTTGACCATGATTATTTCAACTTGTTTTCTTTCCTACCTACCAAGATTATCAATACTTACTAAGAAGCTACTAATATATGCTATTAAACAGTAACTGATTTCTCATGTTTTAAGACTGTAAATATATTGTAAATTTATATGCATAATTCATCATGATGTAGAAACAAGTAATCTAACTATTTCTTCATCACTTATCACATATAATATTCTTACATCACTTCTCTGGTAAGAATTTTGAGAAAGTTTTGTTTCTGGTTTATCTAACCATTCTATAGAAAAATAGATACACAATAATTCACAGATGATATGACTATGAAATATATCTGTTTCTAGAACCTGCTACTTTCCTTAACACATTGTAAGGTGTTGAAAATATTGGGTGTGTTAAAACAA
This sequence comes from Rhynchomys soricoides, assembly GCA_019843965.1. Lineage (NCBI taxonomy): Eukaryota > Metazoa > Chordata > Mammalia > Rodentia > Muridae > Rhynchomys > Rhynchomys soricoides. The sequence continues at coordinate 1,073,432 of JADRCH010000239.1, read as the reverse complement.
ATATAACCAAGTGTTTGTTTCCAACAAACAGATCAATGAGTAGGACAGGAAAGTAAATAATTGAAACAGTTTCATTCAAGAGTTTTAAATTTTCTTCTAGACATGCTAGAGACAAGCAGAAAGCTGATAGATACAACTATCAAAGACCAAAAAAAAAAAAAAAAACAGATATTGACTGAAAAGGTATATTTGAGACATGTTTGTGATAATCAGTTGAAAATGTAATCATATACAGATTCCTTTAAAGATAGTGACAGGACATTGAATGGAGATGGGAAATGACAGAGGAAGAGAAGAAGGAGATAAAAGAAACCTTGCAGACAAGTTCAGAGGCACCATGGAGATCAATCAAGGTGGCTTTCTGCATCAGAATTGGCAGCATGGTCAAGATATTTGGGTGTGAAACACTAAACTGCTAATACTGTTGCTGAAGACATGGAGAGAAGTGTGGTGATCTTCAGAGAACTGGGGTCAAAAAAATGAAGAGGCAAACAAGTGTCCCTAGTAAAATAAAATATTGTTTTGTATGGTTTCTTTCTGTAAGAGTGAGAATTTAACTTTATGAAGAAAGAAAATAGGAAGTACTACAAATTACTAGTTTTCTCGCTGACTTTAAATTTTGACTCTGTGGAAAGTAAAAATATATATATAAAATAAAATAAGACCTTCACTGAAATGTAAAATAATAGTCCAAGATCCAGCATATATTTGAGACACATATATATATTTTTCTTAGAAATTTAATTTAATTGAATTTTCTTTATTTTACCTTTATAAGGTTACAATAATTGGGAAGAATAGCAAGAATCCTACCCTGGTATGTCATGTGACATGTAGGTTTATGGTAAACTCCACACTGCAATCTAACAAACTATTTAAAAGTAGAAATGCTATTCTGGTTCCTCTTACTTTAAAACATTTACTCATGTTTTCAGCCAAGAGACTGCACTGAATGTTCTGTGATTATGGACATTCAACATCCTACGGGCCATTTAAGTACCTTCAGCCTCAATTTTGCAGCTGGCAAACTACTGCTATTTATGTTTTCAGTGCATTTTAAATAATCTAGAAGTTATTTTACTTCCATTAGGCATTAAGAAAAGAACCAAATGTAAAATCATTACTTTGCCAATTTACTGTGGAACCCAAAGGAAATATCTCAAATGTATCATTTATTGAATGGAACTAGTTAACATTTTGGTCAGGTAAATTTATTAAATGTACATTAAAGATTTTGAGAGTTTTTCCACTTGTTTTGCTGTAAAAAGTAGAAGAGCTGACTAAATAGCTCCTATATACTAGATCCTACAACCAATATTTTATGTCTTATAATCCTGCAAAAAGCAAATTAAAAGTGAGCTAAATTCAATAACAATACTAAGATGTAAATTTATTAAATAGCACAGGTAAGTAATGAAAAATATTCAAAATTCCAGTCATTTTGCAAATGTGTGTGTGTGTGTGGTGTGGTGTGTGTGTGTGTGTGTGTGTGTGTATCTGTGGTGTGTATATATGTGCAACCCTGGAGATAATAGATAGAAAATATAAAATGTAATAGAAACAAAGCTTTGGTTTTATAATTGCATCTCTAGTCTTTCGAACTCATAGTGTTTGAGGACATGACAGAGGTCCCATCCCTGATCATCTACATCTGGCTTCTTTGGCCATTCATAAGATCCCTTCAAACTGGTTCTCATCCCTCCATCTCTGCCTTCCTCAGGCTGAACATGTGTTAGAACCATGAAGATATGATCTGTTATGTATTTATCTTATTGGACATTACCAGTATCTTAAGTTTTGCAAAAATCATCAATGTTAGGCTTTCAAAGTTTTCCTATGGCCCCCAAATATCATTAGCACTGCTTGTCACATGGAATTTCCCTTCCACATCCCTTTACCCTCCATTGTCTCTTTCAGTGATAATGTACTCTGGACTCCAGCTTTCATTTTTACCCTCCATTTCAGTACCTCGATAGGCCTAGCTCTCTGCTTAAACTACTTTTTCTCTACATTTACAGGCAAGAGGACTCGTCTCTCCTAAGCCAAATTGTCTTGTCCATCATATTGCAGCTACATGTTCTTCCACTTGAATGTTCTCTTTCAATAACTCAAACTTTCTATCTTTACTGAGCCCTTCTGCCTCAGTTTACACACAGGTTTGGATATTGTAGCAGGCAGAACAAAGATTTTCTAGAGATCTTCATGTCCTGCTTAGGAACTAATAAATATTACCTTGGATTGAAAAAAAAAAAAGACTTTATAATGTGATTAATACCAAGGACGGTGAGATAATAAGTTTATTCTGCCCCGTCTTTTCATGATAGGAAGGAGCTCTAAGCCTGGGAATACAGTAAAAGGCACAGAAATGGTTCCTTCCCCCACCCTAAATACAGGACATCAGTCCTAACAAATGTTAATGTTAGCTGCTTAAAGATTCTAATCTATAGAACTTCTAATGATGATTGGACATCACAAAATTTGATATTATGTGTTACAGAAGCAGTAGTAAACTAACAAAGGCCTCATCTATCAAGAGAACGTTTATGGATCCTGCTGCTTGTAGTGTAGCTATGTCTGTCTCTACTTCCTTTGACACCTCTGCCTCAAATATGCATCCCCTGTCTACTACTGTCACTAGCTATTGACTAATTTGCTCTCTTAGTAATGTGAACTTCCTTTCACAGGCTTACAAAAACTATCAAGAAGGCTTTAAATAATGCCTTCCTTCATAATTCCTAACTACATCCTAACCACATATCCTTACACCCACAGATAAAAGAAGCTCCCCCCTCTTGCTAAAGAAGCTTCCATTTGCAGCAGATAGAGATCATCACAGAAAACCACAACTGGTTAAAGAGCAGAGAATATGTGACTCGGGGCACCTGACACAAATGACACATATATAGTACAACTCCTGCACCTGAGGCTTAGAGAACATTGAAGAAGAGAAATGTTGAAAAGTGCAATTATCAGGAAATCTGTGAGTTTGTATACCCCAGAAATAACAGGGATGCCACACCCGTGATACCACACTGATATGGCTATCAAAACAAAACCTAAATAATGACTGCACTCATAAACATGCTGATATGGAAGGGGGGTCTTACAAGTCCCCATCCCTAAACACAAAACTGCAGGCAACCAATGAGTTTTGAGAGAAAGGGAATTAGTCGACTCCAAGGATAAGCTGCCTAATTGGTTATACAGTACCACATGGTCAGTCCTGAGATTACATATGCATAAACAACACTAAGTAGACTCAAAAGATTGTATTTATATCTGTCTGTGTGTGTATGCGTGTGTATATATAATCTTAATTTAATACATATTTTGCATATATTATAATGTATACACTATATGAAATGTTTATTGACATATTTCAATTCAAGGTGCATTTTATATGACTGTATGTGTATGTGTATGTATTGTATTTATCGAAAATAAGTAGTAATCAAAAGAGGTTAGAGAGAAGAAAGGAAAGGGAAGAAATGATGTAGTTATATTTTAATTAACAATAAAACAGCAGCTTCCTTATTAAATATACTGGAAGTCTCTTTTCATTTCTTCCACAACTTCAACCTACCTGATCATCTTGACTTTCTCTTGTGTGTTTAAATTCCTTCCTTCTTTGGGCATTATCTTTGCCAGGCTAACATTTTCCTTAGCCTGATGCACAGCCTGCTTACAGGATTTGAAACATACAATTCTCTTGAATGTTATCTGAAAGGAAGGAGGATGTGAGTGTTCTCAGAAACGCTGAGACCAGCAGTCGCTCTTTGAACAACTGCTTTACTCTCAGGTGATGAGACAATCTCTTGGCCCTCTATCCCCCAGGAGTAATGTCTTTGACCTTCTTGCATTCAGGTGCTTCTGGGACAATTAAGACTTCTTGTCTATAACTGTGAACCCAAAGTCGAGAATGAGTAAGAATCTGAGATTTTTTTTCCTAAATGCATTCAAACTTCCATTTGAAAAAGTTGGAACACCTATGCTGTACAAGAGAAGAAAATTCTGCCCATTTAAATTCATCTTTCTTGTTTTCTTAGACTACAATTGGGAAAATTTGAACATTAAATCTTAAGCTACATAAATCCTTAAATCTTTGAGTTAATCATACAGCCATGTTTGATTTTGTTGACAAGCATACAGTCAGTAAAAATTACATTTCTAAAGATTATAAAGTAATTGGAAACATGCCAGGTCTTTAATGCCAAAGGAAATAAGGAGAACTGAAAATATAAATGACCAGAAAGATGTAAAATAAACCTAAAGATATTTTTAAAATACAAAGTAATTCATCACAACTATTTTTAACAACTAGCCATTATTCTCTATTTGGTGATTTTCTCTTCTAAATGTGTGTGTGTGTGTGTGTATGTGTATTGAAGTTTTGAGGCAGGCTCTTGTTATGGATGCCCAAGCTGGATTGAAAATCTTGATCCTTCTATCTCAGAGCCCTAATGCTAGAATTATAAAGTAGGCAGGGAATGCAAATAAATACCCAGCTGTGTTTTCATTTCTATCCCCACATTTCTCTGGTTTGAAGAAGGAAAGATTAGTTTTAACACTTTGCTTCATTACTATATGTGCACGATGTGTGTGAAAGTGTGGAGGGGACATATGCATACAAGTGTTCAAGTCAGAGGACAATATTATATAGTAGACTGAGTCCTTCCACCTTTTTATGAGTTCTCAGTGTCAAGCTAAGGTCATCAGAGTTACACAGCCAGCACCTTTCCCCCTTGAGCCATCTTACTGACTTAGATTGGTTTTAAAACCCAAAACTCAAAATGACTATACAGTTAGGAGGCTTACCCTCAGATGGGAAATTCTGCTGCCCTTCCTTCATAGTACATGACTCTTAGTATATGTCTCTCATTTCATTCTGCAAGGTGAGTTAAGAACAAATTCTGAACATACATCACAGTGATTTTTCAGCATACTGTTTATTCTTTAGGAATCAAAGTATACATAAAATTGGGTTTTAATTTATGGAGACTAATTTCATGCATTTCCATGTCATGTGATGCAAACTTATGAATAAGTGGCCAAATTGTTTGTTTTGTGCTTAAATTTGAACAATAACAGAACCTCAACAATGTACATAATAAAATACAACTCAATCAAATCATTCTTTGACTTTTTCACAGCCACAAAGGCATGTAGACATGGTCATCTTTGAAAGAACAGCATTGAAGTTTCAACACACTAACCACATAATCTCTAAATAAGAAGATGTCACAGGCGTTACTGACAAAGGAGATCTATCTTCTAAGGAAACAGCCCACCATCACCACTGAAATAACATGATAAGTATGTGCTAAATAGCAATGACAGATGCAGGCACTTTTTAAAATAATACAAAATGAGGGTTTCTGGGATGCGTAATTTAATTTGCATCCCTGGAGTACATTTTCATCTTCTTGTCAAAGAATTTACATTCATAACTTGCCATGCATGAATTACATTATAAAGAGATCTGGGATGTTTCTGTTTGTATTTCTTTCTTTCCTTTTTTTCCCCTCCCTAACCAAGAAGCATAGAACAATAACTTCAGAGTGCTGACCAAAGTAAGCAAATCACTTGGAACGTTTATCTTGTTACGCTAGCCCAGTAATTAGTTCAATTTGCAAGTTCCAGAGATTTCTGGCATTATAGTGGCTCTAATGTTTTAGGCTTTAGGTCCCTGCTGGCTCATACCTTTTCAAATCAGCATTTTGGTAGTAACTACCCCTTTCCACATAAATACTTGCACACAGTGAATAATCCATGAGCTTCTGACACAGTCATGAGTCTTCTCTGCTCACATTTGTTCTACTTCTGTTCTTCACTTAAATGGCAGAAAAGGAAGATGATTTTGTTTGGGTTTTGGATTGTTATTTTCTGCCTGTGGATTCTTGGCTCTTTCACCTTTGAAAGAATTATTTTTCTCCTTTGTCTTCATATTGATATAGCTTGCAAAAATTTACATATCCTTTGAAATTGTCTTTTCAGTTTATTATTTTATTGTGTTTTGATTTTAGTTCTCAAATTTGCATGCACTCTAAACATGATCCACAGGCTTTCTGCAAGAATAGTAGGTTACAATATTATCCAAAGTTGAACCTTTCTCATTTATTGCAATAGATTTCTTCAGTTAAACCTTCTCAAGTGGTTGACTTTTGATGTAATATACAAAGTGGTGATTATTAACTATATATTGTCTAAATGAGAATAATTTAGAATTAAGTAATTAGAATTAAATACAATTTTAAATTTAACTTTTCGGCCATATATTCTTATTCCAAGAGTTCAATCATTTGGAACAGCACAGATATGAAAGGACATTAAAATCATTGTACAAAGTTATATTAGACAGTGTAATACCAGTTTACATGAAGTCTTATTGTCTGAGACAAAAACTCTAATGTGGCCATGTTAAAGTGTAAGATATGGAAGACACACTAATAGGTATTATGTTCTCTTAATGTAATGAGTGCACTATAAACCAGATAAAGCACACAAGTTAGTGTAAATTAGATGCCAAACTAGACTAACACATTAGTATTTATGTACCAATATGGCCACTTTCCACACAAAACAAAGCATTTTATGATATAACTCTGCATCCTGTTCCTGATTGAAAGTCTGCCTTATTGTTGCACCTGGCTAATAAGGTTGTAGTCTACCATGTCCGGACAACTTTTCTGAGCTGAGTGCAAAATGAAAGACTCCCATTTTTAGTGGGGCTACTTCTTCTCCTCCTGATCTGGGGAGCCTAATACACACTGTACCTGAGGAATGTCACATAATCCCTTAAGAAATTACAGGTTTAACTTCCCAGAATGCCTCAGCTGAGGCATTAGCCTCAGCTAATGAAACTTCACTCTAAGAATCCCTTTCACTCTCCAAGATTTCTATATACTGCCCTGTTTTATCCCCAATAAGGTGTATGTGTACAAGCCCACCCCAAATAAAGATTTGTGCACAAGCTAAGATTGTGACTGTTTCATTAAAGGTTGTTAGAGAAGATCTCCATGGCCTCATCTCAATCCATCACCTCTCATGGCTCGAGCTCCTTGCTTGACTACAATGGGAATGAGGTTCTCAGCATGGAAATTTGGGGAGGGAAACGCAAAAATCCAGTGATAACAGACGATGCCAATCTTTTGGAATGAAGTAATAATTGCATGGGCATAGAAGCAAAGGGTCAATAGAAAGTCATAAGTCTGCTAGAAGGCAGGCGATTTTCCTGCCTCAAAGGTACAGTATCACAAAGTGTTCTACCGGTCATGATGTAAGTAAACCAGGAACAAAGTGATAAAAATAAGAAAAGTATAATTATTACAAGAAAGTAGCCCGTATGTTTCTTAACCACTTATCCTGATAATAAGTATTTGAAATGATAATCAAATCCTTTATCTTTTACCCTTCATCCTGATAACCAGTATTTGAAATAAATTACTGCATTCCATAATCTTATATTAAATTATTCCCAGTCTATAAAACAAAGTAAGTAAAATGTCAATGGATTTCATTATCATTAAAGAACATGAAGTGCTACTTGAAAACGTAACTAATTCTAGTTTCTCGTGCCAATTCTGCTCAGACCTGGGATCACAGCTTTCACTGAAGGGTGAGTATCCAGTTTACATGGAACCTCAGTAATATGCTCAGAGCTCCCTTGATTCTACTACAAATTCTGTTTCCTTTAAAAAATGATTACTGTTCTGATTTTAGTAAAAGCACTTATACTCAAGAAACAGCACAGGCTAGGGATCACAATATTTCACTAGGAATCTTTACTATGTATGAGTTATATACTATGACTCCAGTATACTATGATATACTATGTCAATCATGTCTTGCCTTTTTTTTTTTTTTGAGCAAAACGAGCAGAACACAGCTCAGTTTTACTTTTTTCACCCTTGATTTAAATTTCCCCTATAAAATGAATATTCAAACTAGTCCCCAAATCCATATATGGTATATATGATATGTTATGTGTAATGTATGATGTGTGATATGTGATGTGTGATGGGTAATGTGTGATGTGTAATACATTATTGATGATTAATGATATGAAATATATGATAAATGATAGAGGAAATATGATCTGTTATATGTGATATATGATGATATATGATATTAATATTGATATAATATATAGTTATTATTATGATAATATATGATGTATTAATATGTGATGTAAAATTATGATATTGATAAGTTATATTGATATATCAGATGATATAGATAAACATATAGGTAGATAAATATGGTAGAGAATAGAAAAAATATAAATTAATAGATAGATGACAGAAAATAGATATAGAGAGATAAATAGATGATAGGTAGATAGATAGATAGATGATAGATAGATAGATAGATAGATAGGAAAAAAATAATGGAAGAAAGAGTGAGCAACCCAAGAAAAAAAAAGAAAAATTTCCAGTTAGCTTAATAAATTTGAGCTACAAGCATATATAGCATAGGATTGCCTTGTTGGGCACCAATAGGAGGAGAGGCCCTTGGTTCTGTGAAGGTTTGATGCCCCAGTGCAGGAGAATGCCAGGGCAGGGAGGCGGGAATGAGTGAGTGGGTATGGGAACACCCACATAGAAGCAGGGGGAGGGAGTATGGGATAGGGGATTTCGGGGGGGGGGACCAGAAAAGGGGATAACATTTGAAATGTAAATAAAGAAAATATCCAATAAAAAAAGGAGGAAAAAAAGAAATGTGAGCTAAAGAAACAGCTACTATTTATAAATTATCCAATCTTGCATATTGTGTTATAGTAATGGATAACAGATTGAGATATCTTCTCTCCCTTCTTTTCCATATAGGCAGTTTTTCCTTTAATATCAAATGTAGGGAACAGACTGTACCTTAGAGAAGTTTTACAGCTTTTCAAGCATTATCCACTAATATCTTCTCTCATATACCAGCTGATGTAATTAAAAACTCCATATGTATAACACAAGTATGACATTTCAGAAAAAGAAATATTAGTAGTTAATACTGAATAAATATTTACCATGTGACAGACACTGCCCTGATAATATTATATATAAAAGTGATCAAAATAGTCCAGTGAACTATGCTAGAAGATGGAAAAATTGAATTGCTCATCAGAGATTAGGTTCTAAAGCACAGTAATTAGTTTATGTGGAATCTCAGTCGACAATTTGACCCTCTGCTGTGACACTATAGGAGACCATATAGATTCATGCAGCTCTGTGGATCTGCGCATTTATGAAGACAAGTAATTGAGGTGGCATTGCATATCATTGGGACTAACTTACAAAATCATTTGAAAATACTGATCATTTCCCATGGGAAACATGAACTTAAATCCTTATGTCAAGTAAAACTGAGTTCATAATTCATAAAAGAAGAGGAAGCAATATTCAAAAGGGACTTAAAAGTATTTTCCCTTGCTTGCAGTCAATGAATCACACAAATGAAATCAAATCTGTTTTAAAAAAAAATGGATTGGCTAATAATGAGAAGCTGGGTAAGGTGAGGAAAGAGAGAAAATGAAATTCTAAAAACCTGGGTTGAATCATAAGCTACCCAGCCAATATGGCAAGTAATTAGGGATGATTTTAAATTAGAATGCACAAACTGGGAGTCAGCAATTCCATTTTTAATGTATTGGCATGGGATGGTACAACAAATAAGCACAGAGATGGGTGAGCCTTGAGAACTTGGCCTCTAACATCAACAATAAGGAGAGAATATTGAGTAGCTCTTCTCTTGGAAGACAAGTATACAGTTCCTCCCTTGTGCTAACACTATCATAAAGTATTTCTGTACTTTAAGAGAGACTCTATATTCCAAGTTTTTCTAGAATTCACCATTTAGCCCAGATATTCCAAAAATTGACCTCAACAAGATATAATAACACATGCCTTTAGTCTTTGTACTTGAGAGGTGGAAGCAGGAATATTAGGACTAATGAAATAGGAAATACATAGTGGGGTTAAGACCAACTATGTGGGATCTTATATCAACAAAACAAGGTTTAGGGATATGGCTGAGTAGGTAAAGTACCCATTGTACAGGCAGGAAGACCTGAAAATTCTGAGTGTGGAAGCAGACTGTGCCTCCAAAATTCCAATTCTTGCGAAGGATACAGACAGGCAGATCTGAGTTTAAGTGACTAACCAGTGTAGTCAAAGTGGTAAGCTTCAGGTTCCATGAGAGATTGTTTCAGAAGTAAGATGGATGGGCCAGAAAGACAGCTCAAGGAGATAAGAGCACTTGCCACTAATCCTGATCACCTGACTCCAATCCCTGAAATCTACATAGAAAGAGAAAAGAACTAATTCACGTAATATGTCCTACACACACACACACACACAAGTTGGGGAGACCGAGACAGAAAGAGACCATACAGAGATGGAGACAGAGACAAGAGAGTTAGTTTTCTGTCTGGTGGGTTTCCATAAAGTAATCACATGCATCCTTCTTTAAGTTGACAGACACACCATTCCTTTCTTTTACTCATCCCTCCTCTTAGTATTTGGTCCCCATATCCTTTTATATCACACACATTCTAGTATTCTTTCAATTGTATTTTAATGAGATACTATGCTTCCATGTGGTGGTTCCCGCACTCTTCTGTCAGGCTAGCCTACCCTGTCTCCTCCATACCTTCTTTCACTTGTTTGGTTAGAGTTACACCCAGATATTTTATATTATTCGTGGCTAATGTAAAGGGTGTTATTTCCTAATTTCTTTCTCAGACAATTAATCATTTTTATAAAGAAGGGCTACTGATTTCTTTGAGCTAATTTTGTGTTGGGAGCCGCCTGAGCACCCACATCCGCCATTACAAGATAGCGCCTACATCTGGCCGAGGACAAGTTGTAAACAGGCTAGTGCGCATGCACCAGGTAATTTTCCACCTCGGAGTCTCAGCCTCTCTCGTGGCGGCATCTGGCCTGGTGTGCGGGAGCCAATGGGGAAGCTCCATGTCCCAGGCAAGCGCTGTGACCCATATAAAGGGCGAGTATTCTATTGTTCTGGGTCTCCACTCGTGGCAAGCTTATGCTCTCCCTCTCAAGATGCATTAAAGCTGTTACTGCAGAAGGATCCTATGTGTGCCGCGTCGTTCTTGCTGGCGAGACCGTAGCGTGGGACATCTGGTGCCGAAACCCGGGAAACTTTGTCATCATCAAGCACCTTTGGAGACCCCCTGGAAACAGGGAGGATTCAGAACTGCAGGGAGGTAGGTTCGGATAGGCATGTTGACCCTGGGTCTTGATTTGGGGTTGCCCCCTTTTTGGTCTAACGCTGTTGAAGTTTTGCTGATTGTGTTAAGTGCCCTCATTTTGGTTTTACTGTCTTTGTATTGCGGCGAACAAGGTAGGGCCTATATAGATGCTGTAAGGGAGGGGCAAATCACCCCTGATAGGGTCCAGGACACCATGTCAGAAACCGGACGGAGTGAGAGGAGGGGTACCCAAAATCTTAGCAATGGAAATGGACCTCCTGGTAAGTCGAAAGACGAGGGAGAGATTAAAGATAAAATAGGAAACTGTCCCCCTGACAGGAATGTGGGCAGAAAAACAATTCTCATACCCAAGAAAAAAGCAAAAAGAAAGGGGGAGAGCCTCTACCCAGTTCAAGGCCTTGAGGCTCTTCCATTGGAAACTTCAGACACTGACCCCCTTAGCTCTAGTGAGGAGTCAGAGCTAGAAGAGGAAGCGGCGCGGTATGAGGAAGATTCGCCGCCTTGTAATGGGCAGATAAAGCGGCCGCCGCCTTTGGCCCCTACGCGGACCATGCCTTCCGCCCCTCCCCCTTATGAGATGTGTCCCAACTTCTTTTCTTTTCTCTCTGACAAGGTTAAGAGAAAGGTACAAGCCGCTTTTCCAGTTTTCGAGGCAGATGGTGGAGTACGAGTTCATGCCCCTGTAGAGTACAGCCAAATTAAAGACCTGGCTGAAGCGGTCCGAAAGTATGGGGTAAATGCTAATTTTACTATAGTGATGTTAGAGAGATTTGCCGGGGCGTCCATGACTCCCGCCGATTGGCAGATGCTGGCCAAGGCTGCGCTCCCTACAATGGGCCAATATATGGAGTGGAAGGCTTTATGGCATGAAGCTGCACAAGCTCAAGCCAGAGCCAATGCTACAGCACCGACCCCTAGACAGAGAGATTGGACCTTTGATATGTTAACTGGCCAAGGTCCTTTTGCGGCGGATCAGACCGCATTCAGGCAGAAAAGAGACTTTGGTATCTCTGCCATTATCATAGGTGTGGTGGCAGCGGCTGTGGTTACAGGGGCCGTCAAGGTCACTGCTTCGGCCCTTGCACTCTCTGGAACGATGCAGACCGCCAATACCATTAATGAGTTGTCTGCAGCTGCCACCTTAGCTCTAGACAGACAGGTATCCGCCAATACTCAAGTCCAGAGGGACCTAATGCTGGTTAACCAGCACATTGATCTTATTCAAGAACAACTGGATGTCCTTTGACAGCTAGCGCAATTGGGCTGTGAACAAAAGTTGCCAGGACTCTGTGTTACTTCCATACAATATGACAGATTTACAAAAGCAGCTAACCTGTCTAAAAGTCTTTCGCAGTATATGTTACAGAATTGGACCCTTAAATTTGATGACACCCTGCGGGAACTGCCGACAACAATTATTCAGATCAACTCCACCCGTCTTGACCTGTCCTTGACCCGAGGGCCTCTCTTCATGGATTTCCTCGGCAATTTCTTATTTCAAGGAATAGGTGGGGGTGGGATTGTTTGGAGCAGTGCTTTGCTGTGGGTTGGTGTTCCTCCTATGGCTCATCTGCAAACTCAGGGCCCAGACTAAAAGAGACAAGGTGGTCATTGCGCAGGCGCTTGTTGCCTTAGAACAAGGAGCCCCGGCCGGTGTTTGGCTGTCCATGCTTAAACAATAGCGGTAGGTCGCCAGACAGACAGTTCTTGCACACCCGCGAGTCTAGTCTCATTGCACTGGGTAGAATGTTTGGTCTGAGCAGCTCTTGAGGGATGTCGAGCAAAGCATCGCACAAGGCGGTCATCATTGTGGGCCACCTTGGGAGATATGTCATCTGCACGAGGGTTGAGTGCCCTAGTTTCCCTCCCTCTAAAAACGGCACTGGGCGGGTCAGGAAAACCTCGGGCGCGCATGAGCTTAGGGGTCTTCTCCTGTACAAGGCCCAAGCTTTTGGTCAGGGGATTTGACCTCTGTCTCCGCCCTCTTAAGAGTGTCCTACTTTGCTTACAGAAATAAAAAGGGGGAGATGTTGGGAGCCGCCTGAGCACCCACATCCGCCATTACAAGATAGCGCCTACATCTGGCCGAGGACAAGTTGTAAACAGGCTAGTGCGCATGCACCAGGTAATTTTCCACCTCGGAGTCTCAGCCTCTCTCGTGGCGGCATCTGGCCTGGTGTGCGGGAGCCAATGGGGAAGCTCCATGTCCCAGGCAAGCGCTGTGACCCATATAAAGGGCGAGTATTCTATTGTTCTGGGTCTCCACTCGTGGCAAGCTTATGCTCTCCCTCTCAAGATGCATTAAAGCTGTTACTGCAGAAGGATCCTATGTGTGCCGCGTCATTCTTGCTGGCGAGACCGTAGCGCGGGACAATTTTGTATCCAGATAATTTGCTGGAGCTATTTATCAGCTGTAGAAGTTCTCTGGTAGAGTTTTGGGGGGTCACTTATCTATAGTATCATATCATCTGCAAATATGGATACTTTGACTTCTTTTTTTCCAATATGACTTCCATTGATCTCCTTTAGTTATCTTATTGCTCTGACTAGAGCTTCAAGTACTATACTGAATAGATATGAAGAGAGTGGACAGCCTTGTCTTGTCCCTGACTTTAGTGGAATTGCTTTAAGTTTCTCTCCATTTAGCTAATGTTGGCTATTGGCTTGCTGTATATTGTTTTGATTATGGTTAGGTATGTGCCTTGTATCTCTGATCTCTCTAATACCTTTAAGATGAAGGGGTATTGGATTCTGTCAAAGTTATTTTCATCATCTAATGAGATGATCATGTGTTTTTTGTTCTTTCAGTATGTTTATATGGGGGATTATGTTGATGAATTTTCATTTTTATTTTTAATTGATTATTTTATTTATTTACATTTCCAATGTTATCCCCCTTCCTTGTTTTCCCTCTGCAGATTACCTATCCCATCCTCCCTCCCCCTGCTTCTATGAGGGTGCTCCCACACCTAACAACCCACTCCCACCCCACTGCCCTAGCATTCCCCTACTCTGGAGCATCGAATCTTCACAGGACCAAGAGCCTCCCCTCTCATTGATGCCAGATAATGCAATTTTCTACAACATATGCAGCTGGAGCCATGGGTTTCTCCATGTGTACTCTTTGGTTGGTGATTTAGTCCCTGAGAGCTTTGGGGAATCTGGTTGTTTGATGTTGTTGTTCTTCCTATGGGGTTGCAAAGACCTTCAGCTCCTTCAGTCCTTCCCCTAACTCCTCCATTGTGGTTCCCGTGCTCAGTCCGATGTTTGGCTGTGTGCATCTGCATCTGTATTGGTGAGGCTCTGGCAGAACCTCTCAGGGAACAGCTATATCAAGCTCCTGTCAGCAAAGCACTTCTTGGCCTCAGCAATAGTGTCTGGGTTTGGTGTCTGCAGATGGGATGGATCCCTACGTGTGCCCGTCTCTGTATGACCTTTACTTCAGTCTCCGCTCCACTCTTTGTCCCTGCATTTCCTTTAGACAGGAACAATTCTGGTTTAATATTTTTGAGATGGATTTTCAAATATTGGACCATCCCTGCATCCCCAGGATGAAGCCTACTTGATCATGATGGATGATGTTTTTGATGTGTTATAGGATTAGGTTTGCAAGTACTTTATTGCATATTTTTACATCAATGTTCATAAGAGAAATCAGTCTGAGCTTCTCTTTCTTTGTTGAGTTTTCATGTGGTTTAGGTATCAGGGTGACTGTGGCATCATGGAATGAGTTTGGCAGTGTTTCTTGTGTTTCTATTTTGTGGCATAGTTTGAAGAGTATTGGTATTAGATCTTCTTTTAAAGTCTGGTAGAATTCTGCACTTTTTTGGTTAGGAGACTTCTGATGACTGCTTCTATTTCTTTAATGGGATGTTTAAATACTTTACCTGATCTTGATTTAACTTTGATAGGTGATATCCTTATAGAAAATCATCCATTTCTTTAAGATTTTCCAATTTTATGGAGTGCATGGTTTTGAAGTAAGATCTAATGATTCTTTGAATTCCTTCAGTGTCTGTCGTTAAGTTTTTTCATTTCTGATTTTGTTTATTTGAATACTGTCTGTCTTATGGTTAGTTTCTCTAAGGATTTTTCTATCTTGTTGATTTTTCTCAAAGAATCAGCTCTTAGTTTCTTGATCCTTTGTATTTTTTTTTTCTAACTGATTGATTTCAGTCCTGATTTTGATTATTTCCTGCCTTCTACTCCTGTTTTGTGTGCTTTATTTTTTTATCTAGAGCTTTCAGGTAGACTTTTAAATTGCTGGTATGATAATTTTCTAACATTTTTATGGAGGCACGTTAGTGCTAGGAACTTTCTTCTTAGCAATGCTTTCATTTTGTCCCATAAATTTGGGTATGTTGTGCTGTCATCTTTAATTTATTCATTCTTTCAACCCTGACCCAAAGATCATTGAGTAGATAATTCTTCAATTTTCATTAATGTGTAGGCTGTGTAGTGTTTTTATTTTTGAATCCAGCTTTAATCCATGGTAAGATACAAGTTATTATTTCAAATTTCTTGTTGAGGGTTGCTTTGAGACCTACTATATGGTCAATTTTGGAGATCCATGAAGTGCTAAGAAGAAGGTATATTCTTTTGTGTTTGGGTGACATATTCGATAGATGTCTGTTAGGTCCGTTTAATTCATAATTTCTCTTAATTTCATTATTTATCTGTTTAGTTTTTGTCTGGATGTCCTGTCAGTTGATGAGAGTGGGTGTCAAAGTCTTCAACAATTAATGTATGGGGTTTGGTGTACCAATTAAGCTTTAGCAATGTCTCTTTTACAAATGTGGGTGCCCATGTGTTTGGGGCATAGATGTTCAGAATTGAGAAATCATCTTGGTAGGTTGGTTTTTCCTTTGATGAGTATAAAGTGTCCTTCCCTGTCTCTTTTGATTAATTTTAGTTGAAAGTTTATTAGCTATTAGAATGGATACTCTAGCTTGCTTCTTGGGTCCCTTTTGCTTGAAAAACATTTTTCCAGCCCTTACTCTGAGGTAATGTCTATCTTTATTGTTGAGGTATGTTTCTTAAATGTGGCAGAATAATGAATCCTGTTTTCATGTTCATTCTGTTAGCCTGTGTCTTTTTATTGGAGATTTGAGTCTATTGATGTTGTGAAATATTAATGACTAGTGATTGTTATTTCCTGTTATTTTGATGTTGGTGGTATATTAGTGTATGTGTGCATGTGTGTGTGCATGCTCGCATGTGTACATGTGCTTTCCTGGTTTTTGCTTGTATGGAATTATTTATTTACTGTGTTTACTTGGATGTAGTTATCCTCCTTGGGTTGGAGTTTTCCTTCTAGTATTTTCTGTAGATTTGTATTTGTGGATAGATACTGTTTGAATTTGGATTTGTCTTGAAATATCTTGTTTTCTCCATCTATGGTGATTGAGAGAGAGAGTTTTCCTGGGTATAATAGTCTAGGTTGGCAAATATGGCTGTTGAGAAGTTGCTAGATATCTGTCCAAGCCCTTTTATTTTTTAGATTCTCTGTTGAGAACTCAGGTGTAATTCTGATATGTCTGCTTTTGTAGGTTACCTGGCCTTTACCCCTTGCTGCTCTTAATATTCTTTCTTTGTCTGTACATTTTATATTTTGATTATGTGGCAGGAGTTTTGTTTTTTGTTTTTTGTTTTTTTTCATTTCAAGTCCAGTCTAATTGGAGTTCTATAAGATTCTTGTATGTATATAGATATCTTTTTCTTTATGTTGGGAAAGTTTGCTTCTATGATTTTGTGAAAAATAATTGCTGGGCCTTGGAGCTGAGACTCTTTACCTTCTTCCATTTTTATTATTCTTGGGTTAGGTCTTTTCATATTACGTTATATTTCCTGGATGGTATTTGTCACAAATGTTTAGATACAACATTTTCTTCGACTGATTTATTAATTTCTTCTTTTGTATCCTCTGCACTTAAGATTCTCTCTACCATCTCTTGTATTCTGCTGGTGATGCTTCTATCTATTGTTCCTGTTTTCTTACCTAGGTTTTCCATCTCTAGGATCCCCTCAGATTGTATTTTCTATATTTCTTTTATTTCTACTTTCAGGTCATGCACAGTTTAATATATTTCCTTCACTGACTTATTTGTCTTTTTCTATATATCTTTAAGGGATTTGTTTCCTTATTATAGACCTCTACCTGTTTAATAGTATTTTCCTGTATTTCTTTAAGGGATTTATTCATTTCCCCTTTAGAGTTCTCTATCTTATTTATAAGATTAGATTTAAGGTCATTTTCTTGTGTTTTGATTGTGATAGGATATCCAGGGCTTGCTAAAGTAGGATAGCAGTCTGCGAAGGTGTCATGTTTTCTTGGCTTTTGTTGATTGTACTTTTCTTTAGAGCAAAGCTATGGCTTTGGTCCCTGGATATTCCTGTTGCAGTAGGTATTGGGAGGTAGACTAACATCAGTGTTACTGGTGTGGCAGTCCTCTGATGGGAATCCTTGTGTTGTATGGTTATGGATGGGTAGGTCTATACGTTTCAGGATATGCATGTCTGTATGGTTAAGAAGCCACAAATCAGATGAAGGTGGGCAGAGAGGTGATAGAAGAACAGGTATCTACCTGGGTTAGTAAGCTTGTTCCAAAGAACTCAGCTAGCAGAGAAGATCCCACTTTTAGCATTCTAACCCTTTATTTTAATATATATATATATATATATATATATATATATATATATATATTCATTCCATCCTTTAATATGAGCCCCATTAAAGCCCCATTTTGAGTTATACAGTTCCTATTTCTGTATCAAGCTAAACACAGAAAACAAGAGATTTTAAGCTAGGATCCACATAGGAGAGAAAACATATGGTGTTTGTTTTTCTGTACCTGAGTTACCTCACATAATATAATTTTTTTCTAGATCTATACATTGACCTGAAATTTTCAAATTTTCATTTTTCATTACAACTGAAAATTAATACTTAATCATTCATCTGTTGATGGACATCTATGTTGATTCCATTTCCTGACCATTTTAAATATAAAATTGGATGTGCAAGTGCCTCTAGGGTAGGCTATAAATCCTTTCAGGTATATGCTCAGGAATGATATAACTATCATATTGTAAGTCCATTTTCAACTTGGTGAGAAACCTTCAGACTGATTCATAACACGGTTGCACTAGTTTACACTCCTACTCACAATGTATAAGAGTTTCTCTTTCATCATATCCAGTTCAGAATTTGCTGCCATTTGTATTCCTAATGATTTCTGTTCTAATTGTGGGGAGGTAGAATCTTAAAGTAGTTTAAATGTGCATTTTCTCCACTTTCATTAATAGGTTTTAAACCTATTATAATGAAGAAAAAGATATGTTTATGAAAGTTTGAACATGTTACTATTGACTGTTAAGTTTTTAAAAGGTCTTAGTGCATAAAGCATTCTTATTTACATGTATGTTAATGCATATAGCTGGGATGGTTCTTATTAAATTTACAGAGTAGTTGCTTCTGTGGAGATGAGAATAGAAATAACACTGAGCATGGGAAACAAGGAGGCCTTCGGTTTTATATTTAATGCTTCATTAGGGAAGACCTTTAATGAAATGCATATAGGTGCTTGTATACTTTAACCATCTCTGTGAGAATTGAGATTCAGAGTTCATGGTTTGCAAAAGAAAACAGAGAATACCAGAAATAAAAATCAAACTTACTGTATGATAATAAAATGAAATGTCTCAATTTTTTCCTCTGATTAATCAATTTAATCTTTAATTCTTGCAATAACATTATAAAACAACTTTGTACCAATTATTAAATACAAAAATGTGGATTTCAATTCTAGTGGATAACAAACTTATGACTCCTGAGCTTGCTAAGCCACAGCTCTCACCACCATCAGCAAAGGGCAGCTGAAAGGCTAGCAATCACTCATTGTTTGAGCTTCAGAAAAAAAATCTCTATGTCAGGAAAGAAATCATCTTTACATATATCAACCCTCTTAATAGTATAATAATCATTTCAAGCATTATTATTACTCCTATTCTCTGTAATTGTATAACAATAATAGATCTTCATTTCTGACTCTCCAGAGAAAAGAGGAAAAATCCACTGAGAAGATGATGAAGGAAATTAGACCAAATGGTCTTGATAAATTTTCTATTGTAATTTTAAACAAAGCCCTAGATACCATCTGACTAATTGCAGATATTTCTGGAAAGCTTGAAGGACTCCAAATAATTAGGTTGAGAAGAGGGAGAAAATCGGTTAGGAACCTGATATCTCTCTGGACACTTAGAGCTGGCAACTGGCCTACAGAGTGTGGTGGTGCTGACAGTATGGGCATCAGACAGCCCATCTTGGAGGCTAATTTGGTCCCAGAAGCAATGGTGTGTCTATCCAATTTAGGGAAGCATTTTGGCCGTGAGAAGCATTCAGAAGCAGAGGTTCATTCGGAGAGAAAAGGGGAAACTTGAAATTAAATTTAAAATGTATTTGTTATGAGCTGAATAAACAACAGTTTTATAGGCACAAGCTAAAATGCTCCATCATTCTTCATCAGAACCCGTTACGTTCAAATTCCTTTACTAAGGAATAAAAAGTGTCCAGGGGACTGATAAATCTTTATGCACCTCATTAAGTCTACACAAAACAAAACACAGGCAAACTTGATAGAGGCAGCTTATGAAGATCTGGTTATCATTATGATTTCTATCCAGCAAAACAAATCACACACAGTGAAAGGAACATTAATAGAAACATTTTTAAATTTAAGAACAAGATAATGATCAAGTTATGAATATCTATGTTGGCAGGCACAGAATGTCCACTTTTTTGTGACAGCTAATGAGAAGGATGTATTCCCTCACAGTCTTCATATCCTTATGTGAAATTCTGACGTTCTTACACAGACCTGCTCATTTCTTGTTGGGTAATTTTATGTAATGAAAAATATGGCTGTCCCCCTTTGTAGAAAACCATGCACAGTAATGTAAAAATCTAGCTCTATACCCCAGAGTTTTCAATATATACTATATACAACACTCTAGAGCTTTTAAATATTTCAACTCAAGCTTATTAGTTTTCTAAGGCTTTAGTATCAAACTGCTACAAAGTTGGTGTCTTAAAACACCAGGAAGGCACCATTCATTCACAGTAATGTGGACGAAAGTCAGAAAAACATATGTAGACCTTGCCTTTTCTGAGGATTCTGGGAAGCATCCTTCCTTATATTTTCATTGTACCTTACAATTCTGGCTAAACCTTGGTATTCTAGGCTTCTGACTTGTAGCTACATCAATCCAATTACTGCCTCTACTATAATAAGCTTGTGTCCCTATCTGTCTCTCTTCCTATATGCATATTACATACTAGGTTTATGACAATCTGGTATGACTTAGGATAATCTAGTATGGCCTGATTTCTACTTAATTGTATCCATAAATATTTTATTTTGAAATAAGAATTTATCTAGAAGCACCAGGGGTTAAGGCTTGCAGATGTCTTTTTAGATGAGACAATTCACTTCGTTAAGTAGGTGAAAAGTATTTGGGGAAGCACAGATAGTCCTGAGTGTGTGAGGATGCAGATGAAGTACTGAGTAAATTTGTGTCATTGACATGGGCACAGCCATGTTAAAGACTCTAATGTCTAAGATCTATGGGAATAGCAGAGCCTTTCTGAATCATAACCAGAGAATTGTCAAAGCCTTCCTCTGGTCCAGGTACAAGAAAAAATCAACCTGTGTTTACAGAAACTATCAACCATTGTCTCCTCCTCTAGGATGACCACAGCCTGAGACCGGTCCCATACAGAGACTCCTTAAAGAGACTAAGTAAACTTGCCTCCTTATTTGGTTATATACAATAAACCCATTTCCTTGATTCAAATGTATAACCTGCTGAATTTCCAGGTTACTGTTGGTAGTAATGCATCTCCGTCAAAGATCACATGGTTCACCCAATCTCAGTATTTTTGGTACATGTGTCTTCATGTCTTTCCTTTTCTTCATGTCTTCAGCATTCCAGTCAGGTCCACTCCAAAGTCCTGTAGAGAGTGGCAAGTTGCATCTAATTATCTATAGCCGGCATGCAAAAACAGACACAGACAAGACTTTCTGAGTAACTGCTATCTTCTGAATTGAGAAATTTAGTCATGGAATTATATGGAAGAAAATCCTTCCACATAGTTCAACAGTCTAATAACAGGCATGGGATTCCAGCATTCCTGACCTCTTACCTTTATAAAAGCTGCAAAAGGGTCCTACCAGGTTATCAAATATTCTATCCGGAAGTTGGAAATAAAGTAAAGGGTAGCAATGAGAAATAGTGAGCAGACTTCAAGCTTCTTCCCTTGTTTATTTTTATGGTAATCTCTCCAAAGAGGACACATCTCTGAATTCTCCTTTTGTCCTTAGACATTTTTCTCCCTCTGTCACTGTAGTATCTCTATTTTTAGAAGTCTACTTACGTGCACAGCTGATGCTATAAGAAAACCCATGGTTCTTCCCCCATCCAGAGGAAACAAAGTCACTACTCACCTTTACTCAACTTAGATCCAAGCCCAAACACAGCAAATACATTATAATTTAGAAAGACAAACTATGGCTCATTTGGAGGTGAACAACTAAGATGTCTCCTTTATGATTTACAGTTTATTATTAGTTTGCTTTCTTCTTTATGCTTCCATAGCTATTTGTTTAAAGAAAGGGAGGAAGGACAGAGGCTATTTTGCCTTCTAATATTCTAAGCACTTACTCCAATGATAGTTTGCAAAGAACAGCAATAATGTCACTAGCCAACAGTCTATAGTGATTGTTTCATGGAAACAATCCTTAGAAAGTACTCTTCCCAGTGTTTTAATATGTGACAAAACATTTAGTCTGTTAGTAAATGTTAAACAGGCATCTTTTATGCTCATTACAATGAAAATTAACTAAAAACAGAAAAGTTACAAGAATTGCCCAAAGCTGAGCAAGTCAGAAGAGTCAGGATTGGGAATAATTTTTTTTGGGGGGGGGGAACATTTTTTACCCCTTTGAGACAGCGTCTCTTTACATAGTCCTCATCCTGACTGTCATGAAACTCCTATGAAGATTGGGCTGGCCTTCAGCTCAGAGATCCACCTGCCTCGGCCTCTAGATTGCTTAGATTAAATTTATGTGCTACCACACACAGGAAAGGATGCAAATACTTTGAGCCAGGCTCTGGAGTTCTTATTTTCTTTTGAACAGCATTTCTAGAAGAAATGATTGAAATGAAACTGGTTATGCACGGCAATAGAGTACCAAGTATTCTTTGCTGACTAATTAAATACAAGTGTGTGTATACAGCATTCCCTATTATCTCATTCTCTGGGAAATCTCTTAGCCAATGCTCAGTTTGTCTATTTCTGGAGATTTTGAACCTCTTTGAAATCAATAGTCTCTTCAAGGTTTGCTGTAGATATCTAGGTAAGGCTCTGCTGCAAACAAGCTTCCCCCACAAAGTTCCATGCTCCACAGATTTCTCAAGCTCTCCACCTCTTTTAAGACGTGTCACCCATTTATTCCTTCTTTCCAAGACTCCTTGAAGAATACCTCATAGTTCTAAGCTATACTAAAGGATTATTCTCACCCATCCATCTTCTGATCACCTTTGATGCCTGCAGTACAACTCCCCTTTCCAGAAACTATGCTCACAATCTACAGTGGAATATATTCTTAACCTCCAATAATTGTTTCAAACTTTTTCTTTTCTTCAGAACAAAATCTAGAGTTTCTCAAATGACCAGCTTGACCTATAAACACTTAGAGAAAGATGGTCTGCTCCTGCTTAAGAGATGCAGTTGTTATTATTTTGTTCTCCCTTCTATGTAGGATTGAAGCATCCACACTTTGGTCTTCCTTTTTCTTAAGCTCCCTGTGGTCTGTGAGTTGTATCATGGGTATACTGAACTTTTGAGCTAATAGCCATTTGTCAGTAAGTACATACCATGTATGTTCTTTTGTGTCTGGGTTACCTCACTCAGGATGACATTTTCCAGTTCCATTTATTTGCCTATGAATTTCATGAAGTCACTGTTTTTAATAGCTGAGTAGCAGTACTCCATTGTTTAAGTGTACAACATTTTCTGTATCCATTCTTCCACTGAGGAACACCTGGGTTGTTTTCAGCTTCTGGCTATTATAAATAAGCCTGCTATAAATGTAGTGGAGAATGTTTCCTTGTTATGTGTTGGAACATTTTTTTTGGACATATGTCTAGTAGTGGTATAGCTGGGTCTTCAGGTAGAACTATTTCCAAAATGGAACAGAGACTGAAGGAAAGGGCATCCAGAGGCCGCTCCACCTATGGGTCCATCCCATCTGCAGATATCAAACTCACTATTAATGATGCCAAGAAGCACTCACTGACAGGAGCCTGGTATGTCTGTCCCCTGAGAGGCTCTGTCAGTACCTGACTCATACAAATGCAGATACTCACAGCCAACCATTGGACTGAGCCCTGGGACCCCAATGGAAGAGCTAGGATAAGGACTGAGGAGCTGAAGGGAATGGGAACCCCATAGGAAGAACAAAGTCAACTAATTGGACCATCCAGAGCTCCCAGGGACTAAACTACCAACCAAAGAGTACACGTGGAGGGATCCATGGCTCCAGCTACAAATGTAGCAATGGATAGCCTTATCTGGCATCAATGGGAATGGAGGCCTTTGGTCCTGTAGAGGCTTCATGCTCCAGCTTAGGAGCATGCTAGAGCAGTGAGAGTGAGGCTGGAGTGAGTGAGTGAGTGTGTGAGTAAGTGAGTGAGTGAGTGAATGAGTGAGTGGAGGAGCAACCTCATACAGGTAAAGGGGAGGGGGATGGGATGATTGGATGGCAGATTTGTGAAGGGGAAACTGGGAATGGGGGGCATTTGAAAGGTAAATAAATAAAATAACCAATTCAAAAGGAGAGAGAGAGGCACTTGACTTCTGTATGGGTCCATCTAGCTCTACCTTGGCATATAATAGTTTCGTGTAGATAGATGGTTAGAAGACATTTTTAGTGCTCCTGCTGGATGACTTAGAAACCAATAGTCTGTCTGGACCTTTGGGGATTCTCATATAATAAAGTGAACTCCAGAGCTAAAGCTAAAGTAGCCATCTTTTTTTTTTGTTTTTTTTTTTTAATGTACTAATGTGATTCACAAGTTCATTTTATTTTCTTTCTTTTTTTTTTAGTATTTTTTTTTCATTTTTTTTCATACTTTCTTTACATTTTAATTGTTTCCCCCTTCCCAGATCTCCCCTTTGGAACCTTTCCATTCCCTACCCCTCCCCCTGCCACTATGGGGGTATTCCCCAACCTACCCACCTACCCACTCTCATCATCCATCCTTAGCATTCTCCTACACTGGAGGATCTAAAACCCTCAGGCCCAAGGACCTCTGCTACCCCTGATGTCTAGCAAGACCCTCCTCTGCCACATATGTGACCAGCACCATGGTCCCTCTATGTGTATTCTTTGGTTGGTGGTCTAGTCTCCAGGAGCATCTGGAGGTCAGGCCAGTTGCCACTATTGCTCCCTCCCTGGGGATGCAAACTCCCTCAGCTCCTTCAGTCCATTCTCCAAGTCCTCCATCTAGGACCTCACACTCAGCCCTACTGTTGCTGTGATATGACTCTTGAGTATTTCAAACTTTTGGGCTAATAACCACTTATCAGTGAGTACATACCATGTTCATTCTTTTGTGACTGCATTACCTCACTCAGGATGATAATTTCAAGTTCCATCCATTTGCCTGCGAATTTCATGAAGTCATTGTTTTAATAGCTGAGTAGTATTCCATTGTGTAAATGTACCACATTTTCTGTATCCATTCCTCTGTTGAGGGACATTTGGGTTATTTCCAGCTTCTGGCTATTATAAATATGGCTGCTATGAACATAGTGGAGCATGTGTCTCTATTACATGTTGGAGCATCTTCTGGGTATATGCCCAGGAGTGGTATACCTCAGGTAGTATTATGTTCATTTTTCTGAGAGTCTGCCAAACTGATTTCCAGAGAGGTTATATCAGCTTGCATTCCTACCAGCAGTGGAGGAATGTTCCTTTTTCTCCACATCCTCACTAACATCTACTGTCACCTGAGTTTTTGATCTTAGCCATTCTGATTGGTGTGAGGTGGAATCTCAGGGTTGTTTTGATTTGCATTTCCCTGATGACTAAGGATGTTGAATATTTCTATAGGTGCTTCTCAGCCACTCAAGTTTCCTCAGTTGAGAATTCTGTTTAGATCTCTTCCCCATTTTTTGATAGGATGATTTGGATCTCAGGAGTCTAGCTTCTTGAGTTCTTTGTATACATTGGATATTAGCCCTCTATCAGACATAGGATTGGTAAAGATCTTTTCCCAATCTGTTGGTTGCCCTTTTGTCCTATTTAAAGTTTCCTTTGCCTTACAGAGGCTCTGTAATTTTATGAAGTCCCATTTGTCGATTCTTGATCTTAGAGGACAAGCCATTGGTGTTCTGTTCAGGAACTTTTCCCCTGTGCCCATGTGTTCGAGACTTTTCCCCACTTTCTCTTCTGTTAGATTCAGTGTATCTGGTTTAATGTTGAGATACTTGATCCACTTGGACTTGAGCTTTGTACAGAGAGATAGGAATTGATCAATTCGAAATCTTCTACATGTAGACTGCCAGTTGAACCAGTACCATTTGTTGATGATGCTGTCTCTTTTTCCACTGGATGGTTTTAACTCCTTTGTCAAAGATCAAGTGACTGTAAGTGTGTGGGTTCATTTCTGGATCTTCAATTCTATTCCACTGATCTACCTGCCTGTCACTGTACCAATATCATGCAGTTTTTATCACTACTGCTCTGTAGTACAGCTTGAGGTCAGGTATGCTGATTCCCCCAGAAGTCCTTTTTTTGTTCTGAATAGTTTTTGCTATCCTGGGTTTTTTGTTATTCCATATAAGTTTGAGAATTGCTCTTTCTAAGTCTGTGAAGAATTGAGTTGGGATTTTGATGGGGATTGCATTGAACCTGTAGATTGCTTTCAGCAAAATGGCCATTTTAACTATATCAATCTCGCCTCTCCATAAGCATGGGAGATCTTTCCATCTTCTGAGGTCTTCTTCGGTTTCTTTCTTCAGAGACTTGAAGTTCTTGTTATACAGATCTTTCACTTGTTTGGTTTGAGTCACACCAAGATATTTTATATTGTTTGTGACAATTGTGAAGGGTGTCATTTCCCTAATTTCTTTCTCAGCCTGTTTATCCTTCGAGTATAGGAAGGCTACTGATTTGCTTGAGTTAATTTTGTATCCAGCCACTTTGCTGAAGTCATTTATCGGCTGTAGGAGATCTCTGGTGGAGTTTTTCGGGTCACTTAAGTATACCATCATATCATCTGCAAATTGTGATGTTTTCATTTCTTCCTTTCTAATATGTATCCCTTTGACCTCCTTTTGTTTGCTCTAGCTAGAACTTCAGGTACTATAGATAGGGAGAGAGAGGGCAGCCTTGCCTAGTCCCTGATTTTAGTGGGATTGCTTCGAGTTTCTCTCCATTTAGTTTGATGTTGGCCACTGGTTTGCTGTATATTGCTTTTACTATGTTTAAGTATGCTCCTTGAATTCCTGATCTTTCCAAGACTTTTATCATGAAGGTTGTTGAACTTTTTCAAATGTTTTTTCCGCATCTAAAGAAATAACCATGTCATTTTTTTTCTTTGAGTTTTTTAATGTAGTGGATTACATTTATGGATTTCCAGGTAGTGAACCATCCCTGCATCCCTGGGATGAAGCCTACTTGGTCATGGTGAATGATCATTTTGATGTGTTCTTGGATTCGGTTTGCAAGAATTTTATTGAGTATTCTGAAGCTAGAGCAGAGTCACAAAAGACACCAAATCCAGGATAATTGAGTAAAAACTAGATTATGTATCAAAAAATGTTGGTGCACACATGTAATCCCAGAAATCAGAATGCTGAGGCAGGGGAATTAAGTGTTCAAGGCCAACCTGAGCTATCTCATAAAACTATGTAGTAAATAAATAAATAAATAAGACAAATAAAAATTAACTAAACACTAAATTCGCAACTTTTGGTCTGTTGCTATAAATGCCCTCATATATATATATTTGCATAGTCCAACTATAAACTCATTTTTTATTTTTCCATCTACAAGTATTTGGACGACACCCTTCTCCAAACATATGTTATAAATATCTTTAAAAAAAATATTTTTCAGATTTATCACCTGTCATGTGCTCTTGGGGTCAGGAATTGTGTCTTTGTTTTATTCTTATTCCCAGAATCTAACTCAGACTTCAGGCAAAATATAAGTGACTTTTATTTTTTATGACTGTACCCATTTAAAAATATAAATGAATATATAAGTGAAATTACCACTAATTGTTCATAAAGAACAATAATTAAAATGTATTCTTCAAGAGATTATAGTCATCAGCCGGAAATTGGCTCATTGGGTTAAGTGCTTGCTGTTCAACTGTAAATTTAGAGGCCCCAAATTATGTAAATGCTGGGCAGGTGTGGTGTGCCCAGCTTTCGTCAGAGAAAGTTTAATTGAAGTGGGCTGTGGTTAATGGAGAAACCCACAGTTTGTCAATGTGTTTGGAGTAAGTAATGCTAGAAAGCTCCTGCCTAAATAGAATACCCATATCACCTTCTGCAAAGTTCAGGAAACATTGTGGGAATGGAGACAAAAGGAATATAGGAGCCAGAGGATATGAAAGATAGACACAGTATTAAGCTATGAGGATAAACTGGAATATTTAGAAGGCAACTTGACAACATGACTATGATTTGGTCATAGAAAATCAGGGACCCATGTCACAAGGTGGCTGTAGAGGCAAGTTAGAAGACATAGAGCTTGTTTCAACTTCAGAAGTTGCTGATAAAACCCACTGACAAATTATTAAATGTCACATTCTTAACTCAGGTGGAAGATGAACGTTCAAGACTCTTGAAAGGAAACATAAAGGAAGTGTTGTGCTCACAAAGGAACATCACTTTGCAGCCCCGAAAGGACACAGAAAAAATACAGAGGAACACTAGAAACGACATGAATGCATGAGTTGTTAATGTGTTACAACCACATCCTTTCCTAAAGCAGAATAGAGAACATTTAAAATTTTCCCCAAAAGTTTATGTAGAGAAAGATTCCACAGGAATATGGGTATACTCTGGAAACCACTGAAGAGTGACCAATAAATCATGCTTTCAAAGTATAGAGAGTGAGGTATACCTTGGCTTGCTGTCTGTCTGAGAGAGATGTATGCTACAGTTGGAATTAGTGTCCACTTTCAAGGTTCAGGAGCAAAGGACTAGATCACTGAAGAGTTAAAAAGTAAATAAATAAAGAGAAAAATTACATGGGTCTGCCTATAGGGCTCATGAGAATTCAGAAGGGAAATGCTTCATTTCACCTAAAGGTGAAATTACACTTGCACACAAGACTGTGCATAATCTCAGGTGAGCCACTCAAGTTCCTCCCTCTCTTCAAGTTGTTCTCTATTCCTTTCCTTACTTTTCCCTCTATACCTCATTGACTTGCCTCTCCTAAGACCTTTATCACCTTCTACTTTAGCTGTTTTACAAGCTGTTCCAGCCATTTGCAAGGCAATCCCTGGACTTCCTTTTAGCCTTTCTAACATGTCAGTGAGTCAGCTGCTAACCCCAAAAGTCTAAGGATTGAGGCAACTAGTATCTGTTACTGATGACTGTCTGAGTTGGATTTTCTAGTCTTCTTGGCAGCAGCTCGAAGGAAGCTACATGATAGACCAACTCACACAAGTGGTCTCCAATCTCTAGTGTAGATAAAATGGTTGAAAAACCAAAGACTTCATCTTTGCACAGAAGCTCTCAGTCTACAGACCTTCAACTTTGAGGCAAAGCAAATTGAACGCTCTTTCCCTGCCTTTTCTTTGTGTGGTACCTATAACGAATAATTCATGGCCACAGCCAGAGTCAAAGCATCAAGAGAGATTCCACCTCCTAGGCTGTAGAGATAAGAAAACTGCCAAGGAATTCTCTCAGTTTAACCTACAGAAATTATCCTACTCATTTCAGATTATCCTACAAGAATCCTTAGTCATCCTTTAATCGATTCTACTTTTTGGTGTTTCCTTAGTAGATATCAAATACATTTTTCCAATTCATTGTGTCTATTGTTTTTTTGTCTTCTCCTTTAAAATGTATGTGCCTGTGAGAAGACAAATCTTTTAAATTCAGACTCCATTTTAGAGTACTTGAACTCAGGCAAACCAACAGGCCGGTAGCTAGCATTAGTTTCCAAGTTACCCCTCAACAACACCCCAGCCTAGCTCCAGTCTCTAGGCTAACCCCCAACAAGGCTTGCATCTCCAGGTTACAGCCCCAAGAAGACTAGTATCTCTAGGTTATTCCCCCAACAGATCTATACCTCCAGGTTACAAGCCCATCTCCTGCCTGACAACCACCAATGCAGAAGGAAACAACAATTATGTTTATGATTTGACTCCCAGCACCCAGACAGTTATGCTAAAGGCTATAGTAGCTTTCCAATTAGATGCTTGCACACTCACCACCACCCCTGCCCTGCTTGCTGCTTTCTATTAAGCCTTGCCTGGATAGATGTTCGGGGCTCTGCTCTACCAAAAACTGTCCTGTGTGACAGTGGTGAGCAGAGGGCCCCAAGCTAGTTCGAATCAACCTGTCTGTTTTTTTGAGATCACTAACACTTCTCTGCTACTACATCTGAAGTACATATAAACCTTCCTTCACTAATCCACTTAGAGTAATTTCTGACATACATTGAGAGTTCTATAAATACTCAAATAAGTAAATGACTAGCCTGTTAATACTCTTAGCCAAAGAAATCATCACAACAGAACACTGCAGAATGATGGAGTTGCATGGAAATGCTTTCTAAAGAATCTACTAAAGCTATCCTAAAAATAAAATTACACCTTAGATAAATAAATATGAATTTATAATTTGTAAAACATGAGATTATTAATGGAATTATCATTTTCTTGACTTTTACATATTAAAACAATCATGAATGGGGTTGAAATGAAAGCAAATATAGTCTTATTTGCGTACGCAAAAGCATGAAAATCAGAACATATAGACTTAGTTCAAATATACTTTCTCCTGAGGGAAACCAGACTGGGGTTTTAATAAAAAGTGTGTCCATATAGCTAGCATGCTTTAATGTAACCAGCAGGACTAAGACAAGTTCAACAGTAAAAAATGGATGCACATCAGGGTGGTCTAAAATGCTATAAGTCCATTGGAATGTTCAGGTCAAGAGGCAGGCTAGTCAATATCATATTTCTCAAACCTTGCAAGGTACTGTTCGATTTTGGAAAATTGTTCCCTCTGGCAGATTCAGTTATCAACATGATGTCTGCATGGCAATCTTCCCCCTATCAGCAACTCTCTAAGGTTCAGACAGAAATTTTCCTCTTATTTTAACCATTCTTCAGCCTTTTAAACTTGTTTTATACAGTCAGATGCCCAAGTCAAGAAAAGACAAATGAAGCTAGGCTCCTCCTCCACCATCTCATTGTGAAAAGACTCAGCAACACAACTGAGCCCAGAAAGGACAAGTCAAAGGACTTCTGAGCTTTTCTTTTAATTATTATATAAAATAAATCCTTTAAGTGGATGATTGGAAAATTTTGTTTGTTTGAAACTGATGTGAAAATAAGTTCCAATTCTTCTAGGAAATTTTCAGAAAAATCATGGGTTTTTTTAAAAATTTCATCCTGGAGAAAAGAAAATTTTAGTTCCATTGAATAAATTGGATGAATGGGCTAGAGGCAGGTACAGCACTCTATGACTACATTCCACAAGCGTGCTTGTCAAACGTCTTGGCTATGTGACTTTGCAATGAGAGACACAGCTGCAAAATGACTGGCTTATTTTTAAGGATAAGAAAGAAGGTAGGTAATGTTCATTAAATACATATAAGCAGGTGGGTGCAGAATATGAGTTATTTCATGATATCTTTCTTAAGTGTTATAACCGAAGCATGATCATTGCCCATGATATGTATGAGGAATTTGAAGCATAGGAAAACATAATGAGTTGCAATAGTTCAGCGAGTTAGCTTGGCTTAAAACTGGGCTCTCACTGACTCTAGACTCTGTGCTTGTCTATAATAGGTGCTGCCATCTTGACTGAAGCAGAATCAGATATAAATCTTCCACTCAATTAGTTTATAATCTCCCAATATCATAAGACCCCAGAGAGTATCTGTAAATCACTACAAGATACTAAATGCTTTTAAGAGAGGCACTGAAAGTGCAAGGAGGAGCAAGGAATTGCTTCCAGCTGAGGATCAGGAAAAATTTCCCAGAGGAATTGTAATTTTATTTTCACATTACAAGGCTGAACTCCTGGTTAGTGCTGCTTGCCTCACTTTATTGTTGAGACTATTGACAATTGCACCTTTATGCCAATGTTTAAACAATAAAGAAATCTAATCTGGGACCTCCCCCCTCTCTCCCTAAATTTATCTTTATTTCTGTTTTATGTGTTTCTTAATATTTAAAACATTTTTTTCTTCTCCTTTCTCATGTACTTCCAGATCCTCACACCCTCTTTCCACCCAGCTCAAAGTTCTCTCAGAAAAAAAAAAAAAAAAAACAAACCACCACCCCCCCAAAAAAAACAAATCCTCAATACAAAGAAAGCTGTAACCAAATAAAAGCACACACAAAAATCTGTGGACACAGGTCCTTTTTATATGTTTGCCGACTACTCCTGAACATAAGGCCTTTCTAGCAGTGGATGAAACACTCAGTATCACTCTATTGTTGGAGAAAACTAATTTTCCCTTTCTCAGCAGGTATTGTGTCAGTTTAGTTCTTAAACTGTACCCTGGTGGCTAGGTATGCATTGATTCTTTTTTTTTTTTTTTAATATAACAAAATAAAACAAAACAAGATAAAACAAAAATTATCACATCAAACTTGGACAAGACAAACCAATAGGGAAAAAAAAAATCTCAAGAAAAAGCTCAAGAATCAGAGACTCACTTTTTTGCACACTTAGGAGTCCCTTAAAAAGAATAAATTGGAAGCCATAATATATAGAAAGAGGAGCTGGTGCATACCCATGCAGGCCCTATGCATGCTGCTTCAGTCTATGTGAATTCACACGGCTTTACTCACATTGATTTAGAGGCCTTGTTTTCAGGGTATCCTCCATTCTCTCTGATTATCTTTATTTCACACACACACACACACACACACACACACACACAGAGACAGAGAGACAGAGAGAGAGAGAGAGAGAGAGAGAGAGAGATCTAACATAAAAATAACACCTCAGTAGAATACACACACAAACACACACACACACACACACACACACATACACACAAATATAACTTAAAAACAGCACCTTGATAGAATTCTCTACTCTCTGTTTATTGTATATAATTCAAATATCTATTCTTTTAACAAACTGACCTTCCAAGTACTATTGCAATAATCTGAAAATAAATATGAGTGTCTAGGTTGTTATAAATATTATTAATTTATATCTACCTATGCTTTGACAAATATACTTTTCAGAAATTTTCTCACTTTACATTTCTACTTTATTTTTGTTGTTAAACTAGCAATACCAATTCTATTCTTGCAAACTTAAAAAAGAACAAGTGTAGTAAACATCCTCAGACATATCATAAATTACATTAAGAGTAAATGTCAGAAAAGATGCATATCAAACTTAAAATAACTTTGAATTATAGAATATAATGTATACTTTATGTTTTATAAAATATTTAAGAAATATAAGTGACAATAATAATATCTTTAGTCAAATGCTATAGGATTATAAATTAAAATACAAGAATAAGAGAGCACACTGTACCATATCAAAAATAACTGTGTATAACTTGCATATATTTCATTAATCAAGAATTTCAGAGCCCACTATGGAGTACTAGACCAAGTCTGTCTGTGTGAAATGATCACATACAGAATCCAAAATTCTGTTTACCCAGCCTAATTCTCCTCCAGAGACTAATGCAAGAGGTTTTAAATTGAGCCCAACAGAGCAATGAGAATCAGATGATGCCAAAACTTTCACCTTTCCCAATTTGGATATAGTCACATAAATGTGATTTATAAATCACATAAATGAAGATTTACCTCTTAGTTGGGGTAATAGTTAAAAAAATAAGGAAATAGTAAAAAAAATAAGGAAAACATTTGTTTGACAGTATATGCCACATTCATTTGATATATAATTAAATTAAATTGCATTAAATAATAATGGAGCTGAATTTTGAACTTTTATGGGCTGTCCTAGAGTTGAACATTTAGCCACTATCCCATAGGTCTGCTACTTGATGGCTGTTAAGCTTTTATAGCTACTAGTTCTGTGACATTACAAGAGTTGGGATTATTTGTCATATGCTGTGCTTTAAATATTAATAGTGTTCCCTAAATATCCATGTGTTAAAGGTCTGATTACCAGAACAGTTTTATTGGGAGGTAAATGAGCCCAGTCATTAGAGCTTTGTCACCATACTGTTGAAAATGACAATGTGTCTCTTCTCTGTCTGTCTCACTCTCCCTCTTCCTATGCCCTCTACCCCTCCACTCTAGTACAGGCATGTTGCTTTTTAAAAATTAGTCATAGAATTAATAGATTTTATTCCTTACCTGATATCCTTTTCCCAGTACCCTAACCTTAAAATGTTCACAATTTTTTCCCAAGAAGCTTATTAACTGAATATTAGTGGTTTTACTTTTACTTGGCTTTTTTTTAAATTTTATTTTATTGGTATGTTTTTAACACCTTTTTCTGTTACTTTTTGATAGCACTCAATGTGATATTCATGGAAACTCTTGAACTGAGTTCTTTGGATTCAAGTTTCATTTATTTAGATTTCATCTTTAAGAATTATAAATTTCATTCAATTTTTATTTAGTCCTTATGACCTCAAGATTTTCTTTTATATCCCAGTTAAGCATATGTGAAATTATTAGTCTACTTGTTGTAAGAATTCTATTCCTGTGACATAATATTTAGTTGTGGGCCTCCCCAGTCTTGTGGATCATCAGCTGATACAATCCTGAGGGCAGTGTGGGCAAAGATGTTGGAAACCCTGTGAGTTCATTTGGTGAATGAATCATACCTAGACTCACAGTCATTAAGTAGATCAACTTACTTAGGGTGATTGAAGGCTTATAAAGTTTTGGGGGTTTGAGAGTAGAAACATCTAGGATGGGCAAAAATCATTGGATGGGAGCTTAGGGTACCTGGAATGCCTCATTAGCATGAAGAAGCATTTCAGGAATATCAGGTGCTGGCTGAACTGGTTTTGTCAGGAGAAAGTAAATTGGTCCTATAAAGTAATTGAGGTTACCTAACATTCCTCAGGTAGAGGCAATTGTGGGGGCTTAGAATTCCCTGGACAAGGTCAGAGAAGGAGAAACCCTGGTAACAAAAGGGAGAAGTCTCTCATGTTGCTCTGAGTGCAGAGACTATCCAGTTATGGTGGACTTCGACCTTTATTAGCAGAGTTTTCCCGCATTTAGTAACCTTTTTATTAAAGGTTGTCTTACTATTGAGATAGATGTCTTTTTATCTGTAAAATCATGACAATTACTGATTCCATAAATTAAAGAACCTAAGCTGTATTTTGACTAGTCAGTCTAAATAGGGAGCTGGTGGTGGTCATCAGAGCACCAAAGAACATCTCCCTCATCACTTCTGTTCCTTTTCATTCCAATAGTCAATCTGAAACAAGCTTTGACAATGACAGAATCACCTTAACACGAATCCACTAGTTCTAGCATTTAATGGAAGCTGGTAGCCAACATCTATTTCATTTGCAAAATATTATACAAATCTTTGGCATTGCTAAGGTTTCTTCAGTGAGATTAATGAAGTAAGAGTAAAACCTGGGAGTTGAGGGGAACCCATGGAAGTGAGGGAGAGGGGATGTTGAGACCAGCAAGAAATAAGAAAACTAAAATACTTCCTCCATATGGTCTTCCAAGCAACCCCTGGGTAGTCTTTTCTGAGATTCAGAAGTTACTTCTGAAAGATTCCTGGGAAGAAACAGCAAGTTCTCCACTTCTTAGGAACATTGAACCTCTCTTCCAATTTCTCTGAAAGAAGGAAATCTGTCTTGGTGACTGCTGACTCCTAAAGCCTACCCTTCCATAGGCTTCAAACCTTGAGCTGCCTAATGGGCCAGAACACTTCTTCAGATCCCAAAGATCATGTTTTAATGACCTGCTGCAAGCAGTTTTAAAAACACACTTCTGCCTTTGCCCAGGAGCTGCTGTACTATTGGCCCATTCCTGGCTCCCCTTTGTTCCACCCGGCTAAGCTGGATTGGGCAGCCACCAGCTCTGACGTGGCTTCCTTTTATAACTGCCTTTGCTCCAGCTTGGTTCCAGGATCTGCTGCCACCAGCCCCAACCATGCCTCTCTCTTTATCAGCCTTATGCTCAGGGAGTCAACTGCTCCACTAGCCCACTCACTAGGCCCTAGAATCTGTGAATAAAAGACAGCAATATTATTTTAGAACATGCCAGCTAGGTACAATTGCTAGGTACAGAATCTCCTGCCTGGAAAGGCATGAATACCCTCATTAATTATTATCTCCATTTTTTCCTCCTGCCTGAAACTTAGTGGCTTGTATTAGGGACCCCCCGCCCCCTCCAACCTCTTCAGAATAGCCTGCAGCAGAGGCTGCAGGCCCTAATTGCGCCTAGACCTTGCATGACTGCTGCTTTCTTCTGCTTCCAAAGCATGGCCTAACAACCCCTCTCCTTCCATACATCTGCCTTTCCTCCTGGGACCCAGAAGTCCCACTTGTACTTTTCGCCCAGTAATTGGCTCCTGGCCTTCTTTATTAACAAATCAAAAACCTTCAAAACCCCACTATCATCAATGGACAGATCTTGGAAACACAAACTAAACAGAGACACAGTGAAACTAACAGACGTCATGAACCAAATGGATTTAACAGATATCTACAGAACATTTCATCCTAAATCAAAAGAATATACATCCTCGGCAACTTACTGTACCTTCCACAAAATTGATCATATAATTGGTCACAAAACAAACTTCAACAGATATAAGAAGATTGAAATAATCCCATGCCTCCTACTGGATGACTACGGAATAAGGCTGGCCTTCAATGGCAACAACAACAACAGAAAGCCCACATACACATGGAAGCTGAACAAAGCTCTACTCAATGATAACTTGGTCAAGGAAGAAATAAAGAAAGGAATTAAAGACTTCCTAGAATTTAATGAAAATGAAAGCACAACAGACCCAAACCTATGGGACACAGTGAAAGTAGTGTTAAGAGGAAATCTCATAGCTCTGAATGCTTCCAAAAAGAAACTGGAGAGAGCATACACTAGCAGCTTAACAGCACACCTGAAAGTTCTTGAACAAAAAGAAGCTAATACACCCAAGAGAAGTAGAAGGCAGGAAATAATCAAATTAAGGGCTGAAATCAACCAAGTAGAAACAAAAAGAACTATACAAAGAATCAACAAAACCAGGAGCTGGTTCTTTGAGAAAATCAACAAGATGGATAAACCCTTAACCAGACTGAACAGAGGGCACAAAGACAGTATCCAAATTAACAAAATTAGAAATGAAAGGGAGATATAACAAAAGATTCTGAGGAAATACAAAAAATCATCAGATCCTACTACAAAAGCCTATATGCAAGAAAATTAGAAAATCTGGATGAAATGGACAAGTTTCTAGACAGATACAAAATACCAAAGATAAGTCAGGATCAGATAAACCATCTAAACAGTCCTATAATCCCTAAAGAAATAGAAGCAGTCATTAAAAGTCTCCCAACCAAAAAAAGCCCAGGACCAGATGGGTTCAGTGCAGAATTCTATCAGACCTTCAAAGAAGACCTAATACCAATACTCTTCAGTCTATTCCACAAAATAGAAACAGAAGAAATACTACCCAATTCATTCTATAAGGCCACAGTTAAACTGGTACCAAAACCTCACAAAGACCCAACAATAAAAGAAAACTTCAGACCAATTTCCCTTATGAATATCGATGCAAAAGTACTCAATAAAATTCTCGCAAACCGAATCCAAGAACACATCAAAACGATCATTCACCATGATCAAGTAGACTTCATCCCAGGGATGCAGGGATGGTTCAATACCCAGAAATCCATCAATGTAATCCACTACATAAACAAACTCAAAGTAAAAAACCACATGGTCATTTCATTAGATGCTGAAAAACCATTTGACAAAATTCAACATCCCTTCATGATAAAAGTCTTGGAAAGATCAGGAATTCAAGGAGCATACCTAAACATAGTAAAAGCAAAATTCAGCTAACCAGTGGCCAACATCAAACTAAATGGAGAGAAACTCGAATCAATTCCACTAAAATCAGGGACTAAGCAAGGTTGTCCTCTCTCTCTCCCTATCTATTCAATATGGTACTTGAAGTTCTAGCTAGAGCAATTAGAAAACAAAAGAAAGTCAAAGGGATACAAATTGGAAATGAAGAAATGAAAATATCACAATTTGCAGATAATATGATGTTATACTTAAGTGACCCAAAAAACTCCACCAGAGATCTGCTACAGCTGATAAACAACTTCAGTAAAGTGGCCGATACAAAATTAACTCAAGTAAATCGGTAGCCTCCCTATACTTGAAGGATAAACAGACTGAGAAAGAAATTAGGGAAATGACACCCTTCACAATTTTCACAAATAATATAAAGTATCTTGGCTTGACTCTAACCAAACAAGTGAAAGATCTGTATGACAAGAACTTTGAGTCTCTTAAGAAAGAATTCAAAGGAGACCTCAGAAGATGGAAAGATTTCCCATGCTTATAGATTGACAGGATTAATATACTTAAAATGGCTATCCTGCCAAAAGCAATCTACAGGTTCAGTGCAATCCCCATCAAAATTCTAACTCAATTCTTCATAGACTGAGAAGGAGCAATTCTCAAATTCATATGGAATAACAAAAAACCCAGGATAGAAAAAACTATTCAGAACAATAAAAGGACTTCTCGGGGAATCAGCATACCTGACCTCAAGCTGTACTACAGAGCAGTAGTGATAAAAACTGCATGGTATTGGTACAGTGACAGGCAGGTAGATCAATGGAATAGAATTGAAGGCCCAGATATAAACCCACACACTTACGGTCACTTGATCTTAAACAAAGGAGCTAAAACCATCCAGTGGAAAAAAGACAGCATTTTCAACAAATGGTACTGGTTTAACTGGCAGTCTACATGTAGAAGAATGCAAGTTGATCCATTCCTATCTCCCTGTAGGAGGCTCAAGTCCAAGTGGATCAAAGACCTCCACATAAAACCAGATACACTGAATCTAATAGAAGAGAAAGTGGGGAAAAGTCTCAAACACATGGGTACAGGGGAAAAGTTACTGAACAGAACACCAATGTCTTATGCTCTAAGATCAAGAATTGACAAATGGGACCTCATGAAATTACAAAGCTTCTGTAAGGCAAAGGACACTGTACATAGGACAAAATGTCAACCAACAGATTGGGAAAAGATCTTTACCAATACTACATTTGATAGAGGGCTAATATCCAATATATACAAAGAACTCAAGAAGTTAGACTCCAGAGAGCCAAATAACCCTATCAAAAAATGGGGACCAGAGCTAAACGAAGAATTCCCAACTGAGGAAATTTGAATGGCTGAGAAGCACCTAAAGAAATGTTCAACATCCTTAGTCATCAGGGAATTGCAAATCAAAACAACCCTGAGATTCCACCTCACATCAGTCAGAATGGCTAAGATTAAAAACTCAGGTAACAACAGATGTTGGTAAGGATTTGGAGAAATCCTCTGCCATTGCTGCTGCGATTGCAAGCTGATACAACCTCTCTGGAAATCAGCTTGGTGGACCCTCAGAAAAATGAACATAATACTACCTGAGGACCCAGCTATTCCACTCCTGGGCATATACCGAGAGGATGCTCCAACAAGTAATAAGGACATATACTCCACTATGTTCATATCTGCCATATTCGCAGCAAATGGATGGAACTTGAAAATATCATCCTGAGCGAGGTAATGCAGTCACAAAAGAATGAACATGGTATGTACTCACTGATAAGTGGTTATTAGCTCAAAAGTTCAGAATACCCAAGAGTCACTACACAGCAACCATTGGGCTGAGCGTAAGGTCCCAGATGGAGGACTTGGAGAACGGACTGAAGGAGCTGAGGGAGTTTGCAGCCCATGGAGGGAGCAACAGTGTCCACTGGCCTAACCTCCTCTGGATGCTCCAGGAGACTGGATCACCAACTAAAGAATACACATGGAGGGACCCATGATGCTGTCCATATATGTGGCAGAGGAGGGTCTTGTTAGCCATCAGGGGGAGGAGGGGCACTTGGGCCTGAGTATGTTAGATGCCCCAGTATAGTAGAATGCCAAGGAGGGAAGAGGAGAGTGGGTGGGTGGGTGGGTGGGTGGATGTGGGAATACCCCTATAGAGGCAGGGGGACAGGGGAGGGAATAGGGAGGTTCCAAAGGGGAGTTCTGGGAAGGGGGAAACATTTGAAATATAAATAAAGTATCAAAAAAACTATTAAAAAGAAAAAGGAAAGAAAGGGGGGAAAAAAAACCAAATCAAGAACCAATTAGGGAACTAGACCTTAGTATCAGCACCTCCCCTTACAATGACTTCTGACTTCATCTCCTTTTCTTAATAGTTTATGGAACTAATTAATATTTTTTAAAATCTTTAAGTTGTTCCAGATAGGTGACATATCTCAATTAGCAATTTAAATCTTGAACTTCAATCTGACATACTGAACTGGTTATTTTCTCTTTTTTCCTTCTCTTCTTTTGAAAATACATTCTTTTCTCAAATCCTATATCCTGATTACAGTTTCTCCTCCTTTTGCTCCTCCCAGTTTCTCACCACCTCCATTCTGGATCTCCTTCCTTTCTGTTTCTCCATGGAAAAGAACAGACTCTTAAGAGATAATATTAAAATATAATAAAATAAAATATTATAAGATAATATATTGAAGTTTGGCAAGACAAACAACATGAGGAAAAGAGCACAAGACAAGACATGTAAATCAGAGGCCCATATGTTCCCACACTTAGGAGTCCCATTAAAAACACCAAACTGGAAGCCATAATATATACACAGAAGACTTGATGCAGATCTGTGCAGACCCTGTGCTTGCTGCTTCAGTCTCTGTGAGTTCATATATGCTTTGCTGACCTTGCTTTTCAATAACAAAGTTCCGTAACTTATTCAGTACAACGGAGTATCCTTTATCTCAATATTAAAATAAAAATAAAAGGTGCCTCACAAAATCTCCCATACTAATAAGACTGGTCTTTTTTCTTTTTTTCTTTTCTTTTCTTTTTTTTTTAAATAGAACAGAGAAAATTCACATGATCCAAATTTGTCTAAGGAAACTGCAAATATCTGCCTACAACCTCTGCTCTTGCAAGTTGAAGTTCAGGATAATCTGAATTCAGCAGCTCCTCCTTCAGAACATTCTTGCTGGTGATGAATTGCACAGACAGCAGCATACCTTCTGTGCTTTTTCATTCAGAAGGAGAAAAAGCTCTTTTATTCATTTGGATCAGAGTCTGTGATTACGGACCAGTTAATTAAGGTGTCTGATGTGGAAGGAATGATGCCATTTTCACTTTGAGCTCCTTTGTCTTCCATATGGAAAGGGTTGTCACTTATAAATGCTACAATTGCTGCTGTATAAAAACTTGTTCTGAGAATTTGCTCTAAGCTCGTTTCTACACTACCACTAAGCTCCCTTGGCAACAGGGGAATATTTTAAAAGCCAGCTAAACTGAGTTATGAAATTGAATTTCCACATACTATTATTAATAAAAGGCAGTTTTCCTTCAGCATTTTCTGAGATCCTTTTCAGCTTTTAATATTTTTATCAAATACCACTGTTAGTTATTAAAGCAAATATGGCATGGGAATAAGACACTACCGATTATTTATTCCCTGAACTATGTAAGGTAATATTAAGTCATCCAGAGATCTTCAGGTGCCCTGTGGAGTTGGTTCATTTTGTCATTTTGCTAAGTGGCTGATTCCTCTCTCAATAAATGATAACACCCCACCCTTTATTTTGATCGATTAAATGTTATACTTAGTCAAAACATAGAACTTACTGAAATGAGCACCATTAAATTTATAACAGTTTATAACAAAAGCTTAGCAATAAGCTTTGAATCTTTTATAAAGAAGCAAAAAATAAAAGAAATACAATAGCATGCTTCCATTGATGTAGGGGAAACTTGTTCACGTCAGATATAGATAGACACATATATTTCATCTACAAAAATGAGTGGCAATTACATTAATATTGACAAAAAATAAATTGCCTTCAAGCAGGGAAGCATAAGATGTAAAATGGTACCTGTGATATATAGCACATGAACTCAAACATAGACCTAGTACATAGGATATGTCTGCTGATTTTTAAAATGCCTTTACTACCTGGAGATCAAATGCCAGTAAGTATTTAAGATCATCAATATCACCATCCTTAATATGTGCTTTTGAGAGCATTAACTATCGAGTGTAGTATTTCATTTTTGACCACTCTGAATCTGATTGCTTTATAGCATTCTTAGGCTCTAAGAAAGGAGGAGGAAGCTTGGGGAGGTGGTTTAGCATGAATAGGAAATGGAATAGTTCTGATACTATTTGTCCTCTCTGTGACCTTGAGGAACTCTCAAGAAGTCTTAAAGTCTAACACAGACATTCATGATAATGAATCCAGAATCTCATCCCTCCAGAGTCATGTTCACTTGCCTAAGAACAGGTCTAGAAATTTTATACACACCATTTTTGATCTCTTGTTTGTTTTCAAATGCAAAGGTCAATTCTCAAGTACTTTTTAAATCAATTTGACAATGTAGCTCCAAACCTTTTAACACTTACTAGACACTAGTACCATTTCTCTCTTTCTAAAGCCAGGTTCGTTGAGATCACAACAGTCACAGTCATTGCCCCTTACACATGGAGTTCTCCTGAGTGCATCATAGCAATACAGAAATATAAAATAATAAATGTCTTTCAGAAAGTGAGTCCATGAGATGTCTTCTGGACCAAAAGATCTTTGTTATAATTCTTTACACTCTCTCTAGGTCCCAGGAGGTTGATTTCTATAGATTATAGGTCTGTTAAGATGCCACAGAAATCCAAATGTGGAAGAAGAGAAAGACAGGGGTTGACATCATAGGATAACAATGCTGCCCAATGAAAAACCAGATATTGTCTTTGGCATTCACAGCTGTATCCTCACCTATAGTCCTTTTGTGTCTCTAACTGTGCATTCCTTTGAGACCTGGTAGTGATAATGGATGGCATCAGCTTCTGTTATCTCAGAGGTGACACATCATCTCCTTTTGGTTTCCCTCAACATTTCCCACATCTTTTTAATTAGAACCTTTAAAAAATTGTTTTTTATTACTCTGTGTTTGCCATCTGTTTCCTGCCAGGAACTCAACTAATAAGTGAAAATAATGCTTATAAAAATTAAGTAACTGCTAATGATCACCATTTATATCTCCCTTGTCAGATAATAATCAGTATCTTGAGTACTCACTGTATTCTGCACTATTCAGCATACATATGGCTATTTGAAAATGAATTTGTCACTTAAGACTATTGAGTACTAAATATGCTATTTAGTCTCTCTAAGTTTATATATAGCCTGAGCATAACAATTGATATGAACTTTAGAATTTTTTTAAAACTAGTACATATCTCAATGGACTCATATGTAAAAAAGATGATGATGTCAATTCCATAGATTTGATACCAAGTATTTGACCTTAACCCTAACCCTAACCCTAACTCTAACTTTGTCCTGATATAAAATCTCAATCAGGTCCTAGAATTATATTCTTTTCTGTTGAGTCACCACTACATAAATACAAAAATACATAAATAAATAAATGAGCAAAAACAAATTTTTAAAAAAACATCAACAATTCCCAAGAAAGCAAGCAAATAAGACAGTATGCTCTAGTCTACTCTCAATTGTGTCTAACTTTCCACCTCTGTAGTTACTTGACTCTTATACTATAAATGCTGCTGAGATGTCTCATGAAACGCTCAGGCATTTTAGTATGTGTTTTCTTCCAACCACCATAAAAGCAATGCATTTACATCTGATTTCCCTCAGTCATGTAGTGTGTATTAAATTTCAGGATCTAAAAGAGCAGCAAATAAAATACAATATAGCAAGAACAATGGCATTGCTGTAAATAAAGAGATGCTAACAAATTAACTTTAATTAATCATAAGTTTTACAAA
This sequence comes from Rhynchomys soricoides, assembly GCA_019843965.1. Lineage (NCBI taxonomy): Eukaryota > Metazoa > Chordata > Mammalia > Rodentia > Muridae > Rhynchomys > Rhynchomys soricoides. Next base: position 1,029,912 of record JADRCH010000239.1, on the reverse strand, counting down.
ATTGGCCACAAAGTTATTCTTAGAAACCTTTAGGCCATCTCATCTGATAGGTACTTGGAAGGGCAAGATGAAATACAAAGAGTACTCAGCTAGACAAGGAACAATCTGGCCCTAAGAATCAGACCTCTTAACTAAGCATGTACTGACTGTCTTCTTGAGGACACCATACAAATATCAATGTAAATGATTTACATCTATTATTTCATATTTTCTGTCCACATTTTTCTATCATCATCTATGAAAAATTATTACAAGAATAACATTTGTGGTTATGGTAACTATTGTAAGACTTTAGGGAGCCTTAACTTACTGGAGACCCTCTGAGTAAATACATGGAGTCGGGGATTGAAGCAAAACACAAGAGGAACGCATTGATTCAGCATGCTGAGGTCACTCTGCAAAATGGGAGAACAACCTCTTGGATCCCATTCAGAGACCTTATATACAGATTTTAGAGCAGCCACCATTAGGCACAATGTGATTGGCAGAACAGTGTGACTTTTAAACTGATTGGTCTTTAGGGAGTGAGGTAGCTGTGGCTTAATAGGCCCCTCCCTTCCAGCCTACGTGCTCTCTAACCTGCTTCTTCCAGGAGGGGAGGGGTGCCCATGTGCTCAGGGGGGGAGAGGACCCTGGTGGAATATCTCAAAGTTCCAGAGTTGACTTCTCACTATAACTTCTGAGAGTATTTAAATACAAGACAGACACCATGACACAAATTAACACACAGAACTCATCTGTATCATGGGACAGTTTTAAATAGAAATCCCTATTCTTGATAATTGTATGGGCTGGAACATAAATTTTAATTGAACTGTCCATAAATAATTGCTGTATCTTAATTTTTTTCAAATAGAGTCTGTGTACATGAGCCTGTTTTTTTTATTATTTTAAAACTCATCAATAACTTTTCTTAGATGAAAATCTGATAAGATCAAAAAAAAATTGTCATCCAGCAATATGCCACTATTTCAAGGACCAGCTATCCCAAATTCTTATTAATTTTTTAATTAACCATAGCAATGAAAATAGCAGTTAATGCTGATTCCCAGCTTATTTTTAATTTTCATTTAACTGATGGCTAAGAGTATTGAACATTATATATATGATTCTGGCTGTTTTTATTTTATCTTTCAAGAACTGCCCATTTCATTAGCCCATTTACTGGTTTGTGCTCTTTGTGTATGTAATACATGATAATTACTTTTGAAGGTTCCTAATATATCCTAGGCATCAAACCTTATTCACATATATAGCTAGAAAATATTTGCTCCCCGTTCTATAAACTGTTTCATCCCTTGATTTCTATATTGTGCAGAAGCTTTTGAGATACATACAAACTAATTTGCCAGTTATTGGTTTTATTTCCTGAGCCACTGGAGTTCCTTTCAAAGGTCGAATTCATGTATTTTGAAGTGCTTTCCCATGATGTTCATATGGCTTCAAGTCTTTCAATACAATATTTCCTGACATTTTGAAATTATTTTTGCACAGGATAAGAGACAGATTTATAGCTCTATTGTTCTTCACTAGGATAACCAGTTTTCCCAGCACTGTTTTCTTGAGGCTGTCTTTTATTTCTAGTGTATACCATGATTTTAATTTTGATGGTTAACGGGGTTCAGATTCACTATGGAAACAAATCTCTAAGTATATCTGTGAGGGAGCTTTATTTAAGATGGAGGTAGGATGACCGTAGCTATGTAGCTATGAGTAGCACCATTCCAGACTGGGGTCCTAGACTAAATTCAAAGAAAAAAAGTGAGCTGACACATTCTTCACTCTCTGCTTCCCTGCTGCAGGTGCACTCCATTCCTGACAGCATGCTCTCACTAATGCTACAAACAAACCTGTTCTTCCTTCACATTCTGTTTGTGGGGTATTTTGTGATGGCAATGAGAAAAGAAACTAATGTGTGAATTAGGAACCTTTATCAAAAATCAGTGGTGGTATTCACAGAGGCTCAACTCTTCATCTCCTATTTCACTGATTCATTTTTATAAAAGCAACAAACTGGATTTCTGTTAGAATAAAGTCAGATAGTTCATGTTGAATAATCTTATAAAGATGTTGTAGGATTTGATGTGCAACTATTTTGTGGAGATTTTTTTTTAAATCCATGTTCATTTCTCTGTATCCTAACTTGAAATCAGGAATTGTGAAACTGCCAGGATTCTTCATTTTTAGTCTCTGTGTATGTCAGGACTGCTATGGAATCCTCTGTAGATACATGTGTATACTGGGATTTTTTTTTTTCTGTTCTGTGGGGAAATGTCATTTAAATTTTGATTGAGATTGCATTTGATCTATATATAAATTTTGATATTAATTTTCACTGTTTTAATCCTGATGACCTCTGAACATGGCAGGTATTTCCATGTTCTAGATGATTCTTTAATTTCTTCAGTATTTTACAATTTTCCTTGTTAGTTTCTTTCATCTACTTAATTAGGAATGTGTGTGTGTGTGTGTGTGTGTGTGTTGAGAATGGGACTATCATTTGAAATTTTCATATATATATAAATGAGTAAGACTAATACTAATATACATAGATTTCGCATACCGCAGCTTTTCTGAAAGTGCTTCTTAATACTAATTTTCTGGTGTAGTCTTCAAGTTCTCATATGTACAAAATCATAAATTATCTGTAAATAGAAATAATCAACTTTTTTTATTTGCATCTCTTTAAATCTTTTCCTTTCATCTTATTTATGTTATTTAGAGGTCAGGGATGATATTGATAGAAAATGGAGAAAACAGATAGCCTCGTTTCATTCCTCGTATTAGGAAAAATGGGCTTTTCCACAGTTAATGTAATGAATGGGCTTTTCATTAAAATAGTTTTGAGACATGGTCACTCACTGGCCTGGAATTTCACCATATCAGCTAGGCTAGCAGGTTAGAGAGATCCAGAAGCCCTAATTTCTAGTCTCTAATTTGATCCAGTCACAGACAGGCTTTCTGCTGACTTTTTTTTTTCGATTTATTGAACAATCTCTCTCAAATTTTCAATTTCAGTTTTCTTTGTTTTCTCTTTGAGTCCATTCAGGAGTTTATGGCCTCTCCTTATTTATATAACTATACAATTAGTTATATAAGCATTCTTAATTTTTTTACTATTAAGTGAACACTGATGCATTTTTTTTTCACTTAACTGACAATTAGCTTAACTAACTGCAGCTATTACCTAATAAAAACATTACTGTTACCATATTTTCCATTTCTGGATGCTTTATGCTAATGTATCTAACCATTTTTATTTATATTTAACTGAAATTGTTCTGTTTAAACTTCTATGGTTTTAGAATACATTTTAATCATGAGTTTAAAAAAAAAACTTATTTTTTCAGGAGCGTTCTAGCTACCTCTTGACTGTTTGGTTTATTTCTAATTTTAAAGCATTCAGTCTAGTTTCAAAATATACAGATATAGATATAGATATAGATATAGATATATCTATATATTTTTAGTGTGAAGAGAAAATTCTATCAAAGGTAGAAAAAAACACCCCAAGTGAACTGTTATAAATAATAGTAATATTTCCTAAGTGAAATGACCAGTATGTGTTGAGGTTTTGATTTTTACTGTCTAGTGCAATGTTAAGTGAGACCCCCCCCCCCAAGACCTGGAGTATGCAGGTACTCCCTGGGGCCCTGCCCCTCCAATTAATTCTGATTGGTGAATAAAGATGCAAACAGCCAATAGTTGGGCAGAAGAGTCATGGTGGAGTTTAGGTTTGGATAGAGGATCATGAGGAGGGAGGACAGAAAGAAGCCACCATGGAAGAAGAACATAAAGGATAAGGAGAACAGCATGGGCCAAGAGAATGTGGCCCAGAGGGCTGCATAATTGGAGTTAAGAGCAGCCCAGATGGAATATAATAAATAGTAAGTGATAACATGGGCTTATCAATAACAAGGTAGATTCTAACAGCCTGGAGGATAGGCAACTGCCCAGCTGTCATACTGCCTAAGGCTATTTAAAAATACAAGTCTGTGTGTGTCTTTCATCCGCGATCATAAATGGTCAAAGGCAGGGAAGAAGCCTCAGGATGGGATTTTAATATTTACTACTACAAGTAAACATAAAAGATTCTTCAGCAGCACTGAAAAGCTTGTTCACCAGAATTCAGCACTCACTTACAATCTTGACTTTTGTCAGTTTTCCACCCTACCTTCTCACTCTTATGCTGCTTTAATCTATAAAATCAGCTTCGTCAATTACATCATTTGGAGCCATTGAATGACAGCAGAAGTACCTGGGAAGGCTGTTTTCTAATTTCTAATCTAAAGGTTTTAATTAAATAGAGATTCATATGAGGGCGTGCGAGAGAGAGACAGAGAGACAGAGAGACAGAGAGATGGGTCTGTGTAAACTTGGGCTCAATCAATAAAAAGAAATCGAAGATTGAAATAGTTAAAAAAATAAGTTGACTTGGAAAGAAAAGAAATGCTTTAACATTCCTTCTGTATTTGTTTCATTAAATAGCCCCAGCAATGATATTCCAGCAAACAGAATCTCCACTCCAGCCATTCTCCTTGGTGTCACTCACTTGCCCATAAACAAGTCCCTAAGCACAGCAGATATTCTCTGTTAAGGAAGGCACTACATGCTTCTCCTTGACATTTTGTTGTTGTAGGAGTCTAATTCTTTGTAAACAACATTAAGACAAATAAAGTCATTCAGCTTTTAATCACATATGATATAAATCACTGTGTCACTGAACTTGAGGGTTCATAAATCTCTAAAACTGTAAATTTATGACATAGGGATGCAATTTACCTGTATTGGTTTTTTCAATTTGATTAGAATGATGAGCTATGATGGAACTGACTTTTGCAATACTGCTAGCAGCCATATCAAAAATGAAGGCTCTGGCTCAGGATCTGTTGACACAATTAAGTATCAGCCTAACATTTCCCCTGTTCAGACTAATTGCTTCTTTAATCTGTGATTGCTGACACACGTGCAGTTGTGCAAGTTAATAAGAAGGAAGATTGTTTTGACTCTCTTCAGTTTCATTATACTCTGTTTTTAATTGTCTTCCCTGCTAAGGCACCATTATTGCGTTTGATAGTTTAATAAGCTAGAATTGCAACAATGAAATTTAAGCATAAGATAGTTATGGATAAACAACCAAAGCTTAGTATGTGCAAACAGGAACAAGACCAAACAGGATGAAGTAAAACTTGGATCTCATTGTAGGTAGACTCACTACACCTGGACGTGCTTCTGATCCTTTGCATCCCCTGGCAGAACACAGATCACAGTAAACTCTCAAAATCTGTGCTCTTCAGTTCTGATACACTTCCCCTGCCTAATCTCATAGCAGGCACGCACAGAGTCAAGTGCTCTGCAGCTGACTGATACACCGATTCATTTTTAGAATAAAAAGGAGTAAGACTGAACCACTGTGGCAGCTAAAATAAGAAGCCAATTTAACTCCATTGTAAAGACAGCCACACAAATCATCCTCTGAACAATTCCAAATGTTTGGCTGCAATACGGAAAACATATATTTGTTCTTTTATCGGAACACATTTTTAAAATATAATCAGAGTCTTTCTCTCCTACTTTCAGAAGATCACATTGGTCCCTTATTCTGGAGGTTTCAGACTTGTTTCTATATCCACAGTCTCACCTTAAGTGCATTCTGTTATGAAATCCATAAGCCTCCAGAGCAGTCTTCACTGTAACCATCTAAATAAGGGAAAAATAATTCTCAGCTGAAAGTTAGTAGAGAATACATTAATTTTCAGTCTAGAAAGGGCTCTTCTTTAACATATTATAAGATTAATTTGTATATCATCATTTTTGCTTTCTTTGAATGCACCTATCAATATAACAACATGAATAATAAAATAGAGAAGCAAAGAGCCTCCTGTTGCAGTAATTTCTTACCCCATTAAGAACCACATAAGTCAGTTATTATATTTATATGGTATATACCTAGATTGGACAGCTCTATCACTATACTAATTTATCCCCCAGCTATGAGACCCCTTGCTGCTTGTAGCTTCTCCAGGCCATGTGGTTCTGTTCCATCTTCCTTTCACCTCTTTTTCCTCTGGTTTCCTAGACTGCCAGTCCCACTTTTCCCTTCCATTGCCCAAGCGTCAGCTCTAGCCTTTATTTGACCAGTCAGATTGGGGAGAAGTTTCAGTGAGATCCCCTAAGTATATGATCTATTACCATGGGGGGAGGGGTAGCCCCTCTTGAGGGAGCAGAATTAACATCATAATACAAACAGCATCAGGGCAACCCACAACAGCCACCCATCACCCATTTTTACAATACCTACAAGATGCTTGTTCTATTTTCATTTTCACCTCAAGGTGAAATTTTTGGGTTTTGAGTACAGTGCATGAGGGTCACTTTTATACAGACAAGTTCTGGCAATGCCTACAGAGCCAGATGATAGGCATCTGGGAAATCAGTGGTTCAGATGAAAGGATTTTTATTTCCCTATTCTCAGAAGTATTCATGAATTTTGGATTCTATCTTTCAACCATATAGGATATTTCTTTACATTATTTTTCTGTTCAATATTGGCAAAGAAAATAAAGCTTTCAGAGTGGAAATTTAAATGCCAAATACTGATACTAATTTATTCCCTTAGTAATATGGAATGAGCAGTTAGACAGTTAGATGATCAACATTTTTAGTACAAGTTTAATCTGAGAAAAATCATTACACTGTTACCAAAAGCATTTGGATTTCTATAATGTCTTTGTAATTAACAGATATAGATGGGAATTATTCAATTCCTTGCTCATGTGACTTGGTGTGAGGAGGAAATAAACCACATCTGGCAGATACCTTTGAGAGGACAGATGTCAAGGAGAAGAAAGGGTGCAGGTGGGAAAACCCTAAGCTGCTTGATCCCTATCTACTGCCAGCTGTAAATTGCAGTGTTTGGGGTCCATCTTCTTCTGGCACCACCCAGATAACATCCACATTTCTATGATTCATTTTGCCTAGAGAATGTTTGTATAAAGCCCATCCATGCAGATGCTTCCTGGCTTAGGAGCCCCTTAGTTCGGCATGTGCTCTAATGTCAGTTTATCCCTAGATGAAGGATGTTATGTTTGCAGACACCCCTGCTTCTGTGTTTACAGCTCTGGGTGGATGGAGGACTTGTTCTATCTGTGCCCACATTGGTTCAGACCCTGAGTGTTCAAGAGAAATTGAACCTAAGTTTTCCATTGGGACAGACAGGTCCACTCACGCTTGTGAGAACAGGTAGGAAGTGAGTATAGCTAACACAACCTTACAGTAAAAGAAACAGAAAACACCGGCATGTCGTTTTAGATGCAAAAGACGTACGCCCACATCATTTGCTTCATGCACACTGGAAAAGCTTCTTGAGAACCTGTTTTATGCCTAACAGTGTACCAGGGGAGGAGGAGAATGTGTCATATGAGAAAAAGCTGAAAATACTTCAGATTAAAGCAATTGTCAATGCTTCATTTGTAAACTAAAGAACGCTATGAATCTTGATATTTGAAAATTTGATATTTTCAAAACCAGCTCATAACACTCTTGTGGCTGTATTAGTTGGTAGATACTAATAATGGACAGCTAGAAGAGTAAAAATCAACATACTTAATTCTTAAGCCAATCACCAAGCCTAAATAACGCGCGCGCGCGCGCGCGCGCACACACACACACACACACACACACACACACACACACACACGGTTAACAGTTCCTATAGCATATGATATAATATGTTTTCATATCAAAAATATGCTCTTGGAAACCCAAATTCCTGATAGGGCATTGCTAATAGGTCATTTACTCTTTATATAGATGTATGAATTCGGAAGAGGAACAAACTCAAAAACCTCTCTCTCTCTCTCTCTCTCTCTCTCTCTCTCTCTCTTTCTCCCTCTCTTGCTCTTTCTCTACCTGCTTGTGAGAAGGGAACAGAAGGCTTCCCCACTCCAGTTATATTTGCGCTGTAGTGATGAACATAATAAGCAAACAGGACTGAGCTTCTCTTGCTGTTTGCTGAGAGGGAAGGAAAGCACATCCTTAAATGTCACATCTAAAACACCAAAATGTTATGTTGTCAGCCTTGAAAAAGAAAACGGACTCCATATTTGAATACAAACTCACACTAGGCTTCAAAAACTCAGAGCTCATTAGACACCACAGACACCATCAGGAGGTATATTTTTGTATTTACATCCATTTTCTTTTTGTTCTATCCTAGAAAGAAATCCTTTGTGCCTGAGAGTTGTTGACTTTATTAGATGAAGTTCCCTGAAAACACAAGTCAGGGTCTTTTTATACTTCTCACAACTTCAGAATAGCACCAGACCCAGTCTCTAATAGCTTATCTTCAGAGTTCAAGCCAGAACAAAGCAGACACGGTGGGGGAATGGCTGGCTGATTGCACCTGTGAAATGATCACCCTGCTCCAATTTAGCTTTCAGTCCCTTCTCCTCAGGCTTTACCAATCATTTGGTCCTTAATGGGTCTCTTCTGCTGTTTATCACTCTCTATCTCCGTCAACTTTCATTGCTCTCTACAGCTTCTTTATCACTTTTTGTTGTCAAGAACATAACTACTTTTGGATCAGATGTTTGCTATAAATCCCTGAAATAGACATCCAGCCCATAAAGAATAGAAATGAATAGGCTAGTTTTAAATGTCACCAGCAGATAGTTCATCTCAGTAGGCGTGATTGTTAATACCCTCACATCTCTAGTTCAAAATTGAAATTTTTCCAGTGCCCCAAGCATAATTATTTTCCTTCAAATGACTTGGAAGCCAGAATTACAGCATCCACCTACACATCATATTTGACCAAAACAGTGACATAAAACAGAGGCACAAAAATCTATTTATGTATGCTCCTTGGTGTTGGCAGCCTTGATTTCTTAGGAAATATTATCTTATTCAGATGGAATAAGATTTGAGAGCATGGGCAATTACTGACTTACTGACGTTATATTAATGTCCACTGTGGAAAAATGAGGTTTGTGATTGCAAATGCTGAAAAAACTGACAGTGACACTGAGACTTTATATACCATATTTCAGCTAGCAGCACAATTTAAGGTTGAGTTACATGCCCTTAAAATGAAAGCTTCCAATAGAAATGCTGACAAGCTCTTCACTGATATGGAAGTATTTGCCTCTAGAATAATAGTAATATATTATATTTAAATGGTCCCTTCATAAAGCACTCTAAAAACTGTCCACCTGTATCCTTCTTACTATACACACATCTCTTAGGAAAGTCAATAGCAAAGCTATATATCTATTATTTATTTAGCTACTTATTACATATTTATTATATTTATGAGATTCCCCCATCGTTTATTAGCCTCTGGGCATCTTTGGAAAGTTTCAGAACCAAAACAAAGAAAGAAAAAAGGAAGAAGACTGTGTCATTATGAGTTGCATGTTATTTTAAGCATCAGGAAAAAATAGACATATTGCTTTCAGTCGTATTATCTTAGAAGTTCAACACATCTTCACACTATACATTTCTGTAAAACCACAAACAAACAAGTAAACAAAACCACTTAAGCCAATGTAATTGAGAACTACATAGGTTCAAAGAAAGACAGAAACAATAATACCAAATCATTCTAGTTTTCTTTCTTGGACTTGTGCTTGTATTGTAAAATGCTGCTACAGAGCTGAGATTGATATCAGTGAAGTACTATAGAGAAGTTTGCACATATAAATTGTTAAATTTTCTCAACCAATCCTGTAATGCTTTACAATTATGTGCTTAGGGTTGTGCCCATGTGTAAAACATTAATCTTCTAGGAAGACTAATAGCCAGAAAAAGCCCTGCAGTCCTCAGAATTTTATGATGTACTACATCATCTAAGGTCATTGTTTTTCCAAATGAAATATTTTGACAATAATATGTTCATCTGAATAGATTTCAAATCTGACTTTCTTCTTTGGTATCTTCTTGGCTTTCTCATTGTGAATGATATATACATACATTCATAAATACATACATACATACACAATTTCACACACAGTTAGTTAGGTATAAGCCCAAAGAGTAAACATCTCAATGTTATTACAGAGAAGTAACCTCCTTAAAACAGACTATCTCAACTGAAATAACTTTGAGCTACTGAAATAAAACAATGCCCTACAAATACAAATCTCCCTCTTTCTTGCCAGGCCAAGCTGATTTTCCATGAGGTGTTGTTATATGTTGCCTCTATTTTTCTATTGCTATCTATGAACTCAGCGGGGAAAGCTTGACAATATTTCTAATTGCCAAATGGTTGAACCAATTATTATGGGCCAAAAGTGTGGCAAAAATTTTATTGGCTAATTTGAGTTCTCGGTCACCAGATAATTAAGATTTAACTGTTATGAGCAAGGTCAGTAAACCAAAGCAGTGACCCACTGCCCTTTGAAAGGTCATTATCAACCCCACAGTTCAGTTCCTTCAATTGCAAGACAAAGTAATGTAGGCTTACCAAATGCATTTATTGATAAAATATACGACACAGTCCTGGACAGATCATGCCAGTGACAAGTCTCGCAGGGGAGGATTTATTGGCGGTCCCTGAGGGGATGAGAGGGAAGAAGAGAAGGGAAGATGAGGTATGGGTTGGAATATGCATCTTTTATCTGGGCCATGACGCATGTGCCACATTCACAAGAGGGATGTGCAGTGGGTGCCATAGCAACAGATGCAGGCACAGAGCTGTCGCCTAGAGATGACTTGTCTAGTAGCCATGACAATGGGAGCTGGCTATTGAGACCTTCTAGATGTACATTGATGTACCTGATGCTAACATTTATAGCTTAACATTGCCCAGAATATTGGCAGAAAATTAGTAGACATTGTATTTGCACATGATATATGGCATAAGAACAGACAAGTGGCTAATTATATAAAATAAAGAAGAAATATCCTTAAGCAAAATATTCATTTTTCATATGATTTCCCCCATAAGTGTATGTGTTTCTAACTAGGCACAAATGTCAGCCTAGTCATGTTTTGTAACTGAAGCTCAGTGTATTTGCATGGGTTAGTCCAATGACAACTGGTCGGGCATCAATATGAAACTTAAAGGAGGCCATACGGTACAGGTCTAACTAAGACTATTTTGTCTCCCTCCAATACAATTTTGTCTCTTTAACATTTTCCTTTAGAGTCATTTCCTTCTGTAGTTATCTAAAATTCCAGGATTAACAGGTGTGATCAGCTATTACCGTTGTAACATAAAACTGAAACTTCTTCCAAGCAAGAGTGAGCTTTACAAGAGAGACCACTCTGTGATGAGATCACCCTCTAAACTAGGGCGGTTAGCCATGGTGGTGGGATCACAGGCATAACTATCCCATGGGAACCATATTTATAGGATCAGAAACATAACAACTTCTGTACAGTTTTTTTTTTTCTTCCAGACTTGAGATAAGGATGAATCCAACCACTAGCCTGCCAGGGTTATCTCATCTGTCAACTAGAAAAACTCAGCCCTCTCCTTTACGTTCTTTTTATATAAAGTCACAACATTGCTGTCAGCCTCTTGGAGACACACTTGAAGTCACCTATTCTTCCCAATGAGGCCATACTGTATGCATGTTTTTCTACCCCTCAACACTACAGTCAAGGTTTCAAATCTTAATTGACATCCTGAGGTAAAAGGGCTTCACATGTTGGGACTGCTAAAACTGGGCCCTTTGAACTAAGACTCTGGTAATACCACCACAAGAGTCATACAATCACATGCTACTTGTCCTGCTTACACAAGTGTTTGGCTACTCACTTGGATGCAAATGGCAGCTTCCCGTGTTACACAAACAGAGCTAGATTGATTTAGGCAAATTGATGTCTCTGTACATGTGCCCTTCTTTGAAGATCACATAGCACAACAATCTGACCTCCTTTGATCTTTGTAAGAAGTTTCCAGAATGATGAACAGGAACAGCCTAAAAGGCACAGCACAGGTGTTGTGTCCCAAAATGTACATCGGCCAGAAAAATCTCAGATTCAGAGGAAACTTCATTTCCTCAAATTCCAAAATGCAGACTAGACAAGTGGCTTGCATTGGTTGGTGTCTAGTAGCATGGCGTCCAGGCTCCTTCAGTATTCAAGTCCCTGCTTCCCATTTCATGCTGTCTTTCTGGCCTTTCTTACCTAACCTGAACTCATTCCCGGTCATGGGCTTCCCTATCCCCTTAGCTACCCATTCTCTTTATAACCCTGCTATTTTCAATATGTGACCCCTGACTCTGTCTCTCTGCCTCTGTGTCTCCGTTTCTCTCTCTCTCTCTCTCTCTCTCTCTCTCTCTCTCTCTCTCTCTCTCTCCCCTCTTTGGCTCTGCTTCTGTTTCTCCTATGGCCAGGTCTAGTCTGTTGGCCATGTTCAGTCTGATTCTTTCTATGTCTGCTCTGGCCTCTTCCTGAGGTCTCTGGCTGTCCTCTCATATTTACAATAAAAATCTCCCCCTTAACCACACCATTGAGTGGTCATGTACTCAGTTTGTACAAAACATTGACCTTCAAGAGAACCTTCATATAAGGAAACTCAAGTGTAGTGTAGAGAGATGAGGCAATTGATCCCTTCTCCATTTGCCTACAGCCTACAGACCTCTGCAAGTTGTGTCTTTTGCTTTTAACTCTACAAAAGCTCATATATCCATTCCTGGTCTCTCATTTTTCCCTGCATTCGGAAACCTGCTCTCTTAGTGGTCTCATTCAATGGCATAGATTGTTCCATTTTTCTAGCAGCAGCAGCTGGAGCCTGCACACTTAGCATCTTTGAGAGCCACGTAAAACCCAAGCCATAGCTTCCAGTTGATATTTATGCCTGAAACTCTATGGCTTTTAGAACAAGTCTTAGATATGATCTCACCCTAATTCCCACCTCCTCCCAGACATCAAATTGGCTTAAGGCTAACTCAAAATTTATCCCTCTCCTGATGTTTCTTCTCCCATAGCATGTCTCTTCTTCCTTCAGTCCTTGTTACAGAGTCTGATATAAGAGGTCTGTAAGCCTGGTGAAGTGTGGCTGTGATAGGGGAGAGATTTACATGTCTTCTTTCTTCCTTTCCTAAAGCATTATTTCACTGTCTCAGTGTCAGTCATTCAGGGAACTCTTTGACAAGGGATTTTTAAAGTTAACAGCACCAGATTACAAGATGCTGTATCAAAAAAAAAAAAAGAAAGAAAGAAAGAAAGAAAGAAAGAAAAAAACCCTGAAGTTTTATTAATACTTCCTGTGATTGCAGATGTTCATTTAAAAATAGAAACACATTAATAATTAGAGGCCTTATTTAAGTCATTTGCATTTTATTTGTGAAGAAAACTAAATAAAGCCAAAATGCAAGGGAAGGAGCAAGAACATCAAAGCTGGTAAAGGAGGAGAGCCAGGTCCCTGTGGGATTTTTCTCCTTTAGGGGCCTTCCTTTAGCACAACAGGTGGCCAACAGGAATTTTATTCCATTATCTTACAAGTGCAGGAAGCTTTGCACCTGAGCCCCCTAGGGTGCTCTCCACAGGCCTTCTGCTATTCCCCTGTTATTTTTGCAAGCATTGCGGCCAAGGATGCTATTATTTTGGTTTACACAGTAGTTCTCTGCTATGAATTCCAAACTACAGGCTTTTTTTTTTTCCTTTTTTCAAATTGGCAAGGGGGAAGGAGGAGTAGCCCTCACATCTACTTGCTCTTGTGCAAGTTTTGCTGCTTGCAGGACTTTCTAAGGCTGTTAAGTCTCTAAAGCAGTGAACCTCAACCTGTGGATCGTGACCCTTTAGAGTTGCAGACCAGATATTTACACTACAGTTCATAACAGTAACAAAATTACCGATATGAAATAGTGAAGTAATTTTATGGTTGGGGTAGCATTAGGAAGGTTGAGAACCACTGCTCTAGATTCATGTCTAGGATGTCAGATTGCTGGTTTCCTCCTTCCAGGGATAGGATCATATCAGCCTGTTTCTTTCTGTTTCCTCTTCTTTAGTGTGGGGAATGCTAACTATTCCCAAGGATGTGTATTTCTACTGCCTGCCCTTTTGTGACTGGGTAACAAAACCAATAATTCATGAATACTTGATAATTGCAGAAGGTAGGCAGTTTTGAGCATAAGCCTTGTTTGGGCAGCACCAACTTTAAATCAGAGGACAGCAGAGGCATCTCTCACTTCCCTCACGTGTGGATTTTGTCACATTTCTCATGCCAAAGTATTGCTGAGATCTGATGCTGCCCATTAGCACCACTTGAAGCACACTCGTCCTCTTACCATACAGTTGATTATCAGAGTGGTGCATATTTACTTACTTGTCTTCCCTGAAAGGCTCTGAGATCAAGGCAAGGAGGGAGTGTATAAGTCTTACATGATCAATCTGTTGCCATTGCCTAACAGAGGACTCGATACAGGTGGCATTCAATTAATTTCTGTTGTGCAAATGAATACCAGAGTTCATGCTAACATGGCTGTCTTTGTCCTATACCTTTCGAGCAGAGCAACTGAGTTTACAAGAAAAATTAGTTTTCCTCAGTGTACTACTAAATAGAGGTTGAAAGAGTAGATGTAACTAGGCCTTTATGGAGCTGAAACTACCTGGTGGGTGAAAATCTCCTTTCTTCACAGACAAATGCAATTGTAAAACTAACAGAGTTTGAGAAAGATTTTATTAATCATGACATCCCGTTAGAACAAGCCTTTGTGGAAATCCAAGCAAATAAATTATAGGCATAGCTTAAATAGCAAAGGAGCTGCAAATACCGGAATCCACTGACATAAAAACCATAGCTTTCTTCTTAAAAGCAGTTTATCTGGAGCTATTTTGAGTGACCATGGTCCAGGAACACACATGAAGGTTACCCCAAATTCCGTGTAACAACATGGAAGCCGCTTCATGAAGTCTTTATAGATTTTCAGAACAAAGAACGTCATAATTAAAAGTGAGTTTAAAATGTAATGGTAGATATACCAGAGCCAAATAGATATAGGCAGCTCTTCTATAGGCCTAAAATGCTGTCTACTAACATTCTTAGCTTTTGGATTGGCAGAAACTAGTGTCTGAATACCTTCTAAGAGGTTTTGATTTACTATTACAAGTTGTTAGTTCAGATATCGTGTCAGGCAAAGAGTGGTTGTTCTGGAAGGCTAAAACTAGCTCAAGATAAGGTGATTAGCCTCTGAACCCGGAAAATTCCAATCTCTCCACAGTACTGCCCGTCTAATCCCTTCAGACACAGACTCCTTTCAATAGTTGTTTGTTTGTTTGTTTGTTTATAGCCAGACAGATTCAGTTTCTTTTCAGGAATTTTTGTTCACAGGACCTTAAATCTTCAAGTTAGTCTTAACCATTAAGGAATGGCTTTTAAAAGGACTAGCCACCTCTTTCAAGTTATCCTCTTTCCCTTTGGGAGTACATACTGAACTCCCGTAGCTCTTGGCTGCATTACAGAACAGGGATGTAAAAGGGCAGAGACCCAACCACAAAGAGACAGAGATGGTGCCACACACCATCATATGGCAAAGTCAAAAGACAAAGGTTTGTTCTTTTAAGTTTTAAGTCATCTCCCCAGGGAAGATGATTTTCAGCTGATATTCCACCATCCCAAAGGAGCAATACCTAGCAGACCCGACTGCCAGAGCAAATTGAGGAGCAGGCATTGATTAATGGAAAGGATGGGGACAAAGGCAGAAATTCCCAGGAGCTGTAAAGACAAGGTGAGTCTAAGATAGTTGTTCCCCTCCCCTGGGGAGGCTCCCAAAACAGCAACATGGATCACATCAGTGATCTCGGTAGAATTGCAGATCCTTGGGCTCACTCCAAGTCTTCCGAATCAGAAAGTCTGGGGGTGGTACTCAGCTATCTTTAGTTCAACAAGCCACTCAGGCAATTCTGATGCATAGGGAAGCTTCAGAACATTTCATCTGAAGTAATAAGTAAGAAGGGCAGCCATATATTAAAACTATATAGGAGACACTAATTAATGCAGTTGTATGATTATGAAAATGCTACTAAAATCAGCAGTAAGTGGAACTGCAGTTGCTTTAATGAACCTGATATAAGAAAGCATCATGGGCACAGGAAAATGTGGTTGCTTTCCTCCCCCACTGTAAGGGTCAGAAGCTGACAGGACACAAGTAACAAAAGTTAAAAAAAGGGAAAGCAGAGAAAAGCCACCAATTTACTTCCTTCCCCATTATACACTAGTTAGCATAGCTATGATCAACACACACACACACACACACACACACACACACACAAACAGCAGAAAGTCCAAGGAATTTCTTTCAGAGTCCAATTGCTTAAATTAGGTCACAGAGGTCTCATATTACTGCACTTTATGTGAAAATGATTTGGTACGAGAATGGTCAAACTGCTGGAAGGAAAACCTAATGTCTGTGAGTCGACTCCATCTTTAGAAACATTTCATTGCATTTCATTGTCAATATGAGGTAATGGAAGTCACTGGACAGGACAGGAGAAAAGAATAATTTGACAGCTAGGACCTAGTACATGCTTTCATCCTAGCAGAGCAATGAAACTGAGAGCCTATCTATCCTACAACAGAATGAAAATCGATGATGGGTGGATTGATGCTTTATGAGATGAAAATGAAAACTTTAATAATTGACAGATTTCTGAATTTAGAAGAAGGGGGAGGGAAATAACCTTTAAAATTTTCTCAACTGTCTTTCTTGGAAAAGTGACAGATTAACAATAAATAGCAGAGAAAAATATATTAATATTTATATCTCAATATAACTATAGAAAAACCCAAAGAAGTTAATTTCAAAAGTAAGCTTTAAATTCACACTTGAATACTATGGCACTATTGCAAGAACAAAGAATTTTCCTGCCCAACCCTAAATTGAAAGATAAACTAACAAGTGAAAAGCCCACAAATTTAGTTACGTGACAAATGATCCTTCAAAACTGAAGATCAAAAGAAAAGAGAAATTTGTATATTTGGATGCTTACATTTGATGAATGATGAACATTCATGGAGAAATATCATTGAAGCAAAAAATAACAAGTGTAAATAACTGGGGCACAATGAGGACTTTCTTTCATGTTCATTTTGATGGCTTTGTATCCTCGGCCCTCAGACTTCTCCTGTAAGCATCCTGGGCAGAAGGTGAGGAGAAAGTAATAGAGAAGTCCTGCTTCTCCTGTTTCTTCAAATGCCAAAATTCAAGTCTTGTTACATTCCTAACAGGAGAAAAAGAAGAACGCAGTCCAGTTAGCCATGCTTTAGGGTGGTAAGTGTGTTCTTAGAAGAGTGGGTGGGCTGTGTTATCACATGTTCACATGTTATCATGTGATCTATCGTTCTTGACAAAGTTGGTTTGTATGTGAAGCCAACTTCAAAGCTTCTTTCCTATGATGGGGCAGGATTCCCAGATGACACAACTCCAGGAGAAGATTCATGAAAACTGGGGAATTAATTTTTAATGGTTCGATCTTTGGAAGGAAAGGTGAATCAAAAAAAAGCCATGACTTGTATTTCCTACAAGTTAAGCACCTTTAATATAAAATAATCAGTGTACCAAAGTAGCATATTTTGGAATCCTATATATTGGTTTCCTTCAGAAACAAGAAAATTTTATGAAACAAAAATATCACTAATGAGAAAAATTAAAAACAATGTGGATTTGAAATAATAATGTGTTTATAAAAAATATATTAAAAGAAAATCTAGCTGCACAAAGGTGGTACTTAGAGCAGCTGACAAAGATTAGTATATTTACAAAAATGAAAATGGCACCAACAAATATCTATCAAAAAGTGAACTAATAAAAACAAGTGATATTCTCTTGGCCAGAGGATGTATGAATAGGTAACATATTACCGATAATGGATTAAGACTTTGTAAATCAATTCTTCAGTAGCATCATTTGACCTTATGGTTTTTTTTTTTCAAATTAGAAAGTTTAGTCAATATTGATTAAGAAATGAGTGATAAAGACTTCTTTAACCATTGCTTCTATAACTATGATGGCTATGATCTCTAGAAAATAAGTTTACACACGAATGCCATAGGATGATGACAAAATTCTCAATGGCAGCATTTGTCGTAATTACCAAAACTTGGAAACAACCTAAACACCCACCCAAAAGAAGATGAACAATTACAGTACAGCAATTCAACAGAATTAAATGAAGCTGTATGAAATAACATGCAGTAATTTCTTTTAAAAAATTTTTCATTCATTTATTTATTTATGGGTATGGGTTGTTTTCTGCATGTATGTCTGTGTACCATAGGTGTGTCTAATTCCTAAGACCAGAAGAGGGTATCAGATTCCCTGGGATTAGAGTTACAGACTGTTGTGAGCTATAATATGGGAACTGAGAATTGAAGCTGGGATCCATTGAAGAGCAGCCAGTGTTCTTAAGTACTGAGCTATCTCTCCAGCCAAACATGGAATTATTTTAGTAATAAAGTCACATGAAGAAAGAAATCTCAGAAGACTTTGAGGCTTTTAATGAGACTCAAAAGCAAGTGAGATTAACAAGCCATTTTTAGACATAAATGAATATTAAAACAAATGAACTCAAAATGTAAGCTACTGGTGAATTTTTTTTGAGGTAAGAAGAGATATGACAGTGACAGCTACTACATTGAAATGCATTACTGGTTTACTTTAGATATTCAGATGAATCTTTGCTGTTATTTAAAATTGATAAAAACCACAACATGCAGGCAGGAGCTGCAGAAGCCAGGCTTTTTTTTGGGGGGGGGGGTCATTTTTATGTCTGTAGCTTATGTTACCACAGAAAGCCATGTAGATGTCATGGGTCTGTACTGACACCTGAAGCCAGGTTGATGTCTGTGGGCTGTGCTGCTTCCAGTTCAGCCATGCTGATATGAGTGACTTCTGCCATCAGTGAGTGTAATTGGAGTACATTGAGTGAAATCCCAGAAAATCGTTAAAAATATTATGTTGAAAAAAAAAAAAAAAAACAGAACATAATAATGTATCTGGATATTGAGGTCTGGCCTTCACACGTATGCATATGTAAACATGAACACTTACATATACTGCACAATTTTACACACACACAGACATATACACACACACAAAGAGAGGGGGGGAGAGGAGGGTAAAAGCCATGTGAGGTAGTGCATGCCTTTAATCCTAGGACTTGGAAGGCAAAGGGAGGCGGATCTCTGTGAGTTCAAGTCTACCCTGGTCTACAAACAAGTTCCAGCAGAGTCAGGACTACACGCAGAGTAACTTTGTCTTGAAAACACAAAATCAAAAAGTACAAATAAACAAAAATGGTAAGAAAGACAAGAGAGAAGATTGGGAGGATAGAAGAGAGAGGGGGAAAGGAGAGAGAAAGTGAGGGAGGAGAAAGGTGGGACGTGTCAGCTTTCCAGCTTCTGCAAGAAATGCCCGAGACAACCAACATAGAAATCAGGATTTCATTGTTGTTGTTTGTGGTGGTGGTTTGTGTGTGTGAACGTGTGTGTGTGTGTGTGTGTTTGTATATGTTAGGGATATGGACACATTCAAGTCATGGGTCACTTGTGGCTGTCAGAGAACAGCTTGTATGTGAGAGATGAATTATCATGGCCTCAGACTTGGTGGCAAGTGCCTTTCCTCACGACACCATTTCACCAGTCTTGCCCTCACTGTGTTCAGGTTTCCACACAGCATCATTCCCACATCTTTACAAGGACCACAGAGCAGAACAAAGCTGCTCACTTGCTAGTGAGAATGTGAAAGAGAGCAAAAAAGAGATTGAGGCCCCGCACACTCTCTTGGGGCCACGCGTCCAGTGACCTAAAACCTCCCAATAAGACCCATTTCTGAACATTCCCACCAGATCACAAGGAGCTAGGTTGACACCAGTTTTCTAAATATAGGTCTTCAGGAAGTATTCTAGATATAATCAAATCAAATCAGAGGGGAAACAAATAAAAATTAAACAAAGATGTACCAACATTGCAATAGTTTTTCTTGAATTTATTAAACACCTGGGGTTAAGAATTTTTAAATTCTAGCAAGGAGATGGGAATTGATACCAACTTCCATTAAATGCATTTATCAGTATGTAGTCTGCCAAGTCTATGATGAACTATATTTATTCTGTGCTAAGCCTGTAATAGACTTTCATGTGCTTTCATTCACAATAGTCATGAAGGTGGTATTAAGTCCATTCCTGACTGGATTGACCTTCCATTCTGATTAATGAAAGCCTTCACACAGGAAGGTCATCTTCCAAAAGTCAGTGGTCAAGGTTTAAAGCATAATAACAAATGGAAATATGTGGATTCCAGAGAAAGATTCACCATAAAACTTCCAAATTTGTAGACTCCAGACTCCTCACTTACATTATATCATATAATGGGATTTTGTTGTAAACTTTGAAAGCTAACATATTTTTAAATTCTCTTAGCTTATTGATACAATGTAGTATAGTCCCCCCACCCTGCCCTGAGGCATATCATCTCAGAAGCCAACTGATGGAAAATTCTTCTAGTTATCAGAGATGCAACTATTAGCAAATGATTCATATATCTTCAATATCAATTAGAAAACAAAGCCCCATTCTCTTAGGGCTTTATTTAATAATGTATGACATGCAGTTACAAATATACAACACGTGCTTATGGAGGTCCCATGAAACAGAGAACATAGAATCTATGTGTTTGAGGTCACAAACTTAGAAGGGCTTATGGCATCACATGCCTAGGGATCATTAAAGCCAATAATAATAGAATAATTTAGCATATCACAATAGAAGAAATATTTTTAAATGTACCATAGAAAGTGTCAAAAATAATTTTCTTGTAAAGTACCAAAGAACACTCACCCAAAATGTAAACACAGAAAATTGTAAAATTGCACCAAATAATTTTGTGTATCTTTGTTTTGTAATGCTTATAGTATTCCTCAGCTTTTAAAATCCATAATTTGGTGTGCTTATTTTCTATTTTGAATAAATATTTCCTTTCTATTTGATTTTACATGCAAACATGGATATTTACTTTAACAGAAAGCCCTCCAAAATGTATAAGCATTAAGCATATCAAAATTGGACAAAATTTCTGCCTGTTTGCCTTAAAACATTTGTAAATTTGTCCTTTCTACTCTCACAAACCACATCCTGTACCTTCCCCTACTCTGTCCATGTCTTGTTCCAAATGTATTGGAGGCATGACAAAAGCCAACACACCTGAAGAAAAAAAACAAAGAAAAACCCCAGGGAAGAATTATAAGATAAAAATTAGATGGAAAAACAGAGTTCAAATACACCCAATACATCACCCAAAATATATTAACAATATATTGTACCCCATTTTTTCTTGAAAGATAGAAAGCCAACAGGTTTATTTGACACAAAAATTAATTTTTCGTCAAAACCAAGTGGAATGCAGCAACAGAATAAAAGCTCTCTTCCTCTGCCTGGTCCTTCACCTCTACCCTCTTCTTGGTCCTCTAGTAGGAATTGTCAGTTCCTGGAGACAGCACAGAATCACGCCCAGAGACAGCATCACAGAAATGTTCAAGGAGGCCTGACTCCCTTTCACATCCTAGGAAGTCCCAAAAGTGGTACCATTCCTCTTGTCATTTAGTGAAAAGGATATATAAGAGTAGTGTCAAGCTACCCTGTTGAGTTATTTTCTTAGTGGTTTCTCTCCTGTGATTTTCATCACACACACTTGAAACCTGCTTGGTTTTCCCCTACTCAGCTTTATTGTTTTTGTTTGAGTTCTTTGCAGGGACTTGTTTTGTTGAAATCAGATGGTGTTTAGCTATGCTTGACCTTAATATGTAGATGAGGATCCTTCTCTTCCTTCTATAGATTTGTACCCCCTACTCCAAACTGTTTTTTGTATTCACCCATGCATTACTACTATGGTCTTGACTGTTTTATTCAAGAACTCATGAAGGCTAAAGATAGTAATTTTTTCCTCTCTTGAAACTCAACAGATTGTTCATATGGTACTGTATGATGAAAACCTAAATCCATTTTTCCCATTGGAATGGACAATATATATAATTGTAATATCAATGTGGAACGCATATGGTATGTTGATCTTCAGAGCTAAATTTTCCCCTAGGACCTCAAATACTATGTGTAACTTAACTTTTATAAAGGAAGTAGATCGGAGAAGCATGCAACAAATCTTTAGAAGGAAACTCTTCTGCATTTGGAAGCTAGGTCTGCTATTTTGGTTCTCACACTCTTTTTTATTTTATTTATTTATTTAATTTACATTTCAAATGTTTTCCCCTTTCCGGGTCTCCCCTTCAGAAATCCCCTATACCCTCTCCCCTGCCTCTATGATTCTGTTCTCCCACCCATCCACCCACTCCTGTCTTTCCTCCCTAGCATTCCCCTACCCTGGGGCCTCTAATGGATACAGAAAATGTGGTACATTTATACAATGAAATACTATTCAGCTATTAAAAACAATGACTTCATGAAATTCTCACACTCTTTTTAGAAAACCCTGTTTTCTGATTCAGAATACAGAACCAATAATCCAACATAACTGGAAGAAAATGAGAAGTTATTGCTAAATAAAACTTAAGAATATAAGACCTAGTTATATTTTGTTCCTATGTGCTCATGGTTCCAAAAAGTACTCATGAATATAATTTAGTTATGAGAAATTTTCATTTGAAACACAGCTTGAGAACCCAGTTATATTCTAAGAACTGTATACAAAACCTCTCAATTTCTTAAAATTTCATGCATTAGTTATTTGTCCCATTGCATGACAAAATAACTAGCAAAGGCAACTTAAGGGAGGGTTTTTATGAATTATAGCTCAAAGTTACAGTCCATCATGGTGAGGAAACAAGCATAGCAAGAGCTTGAGTCAGCTGTTCACACAATACTTACAGTCAGGAAGCAGATCCTAAAGAATGTCTGTCATTAGCTCTCTCTCTCTCTCCTCTGTTACTCAGTTTTGAATACAAGCCCATGGAATGGTACTCTCTGTTAGATTGTGACTGATCAAGGCAACATGAAAATGAAAGAAAGCAGATAAAAACCTCAATGAAAGCAAAAGCAGATTGTCTTTCAATCAGAACAATGAAAGACAACAGTCTCTCAGCAGGAGTAGAAACTCTACACTGTCTGACAAGACACAGGGGTCTTGACTTTTTGGGGAAGAGAAAAGACTTTTGACTCCCTTATCTGGAAACTCCTGGATGCTAGCCACCTGAAGATATTAGTAGCACATCAAGATTCCTTTTCCACCCTTTCGGGTATTAACCTTTTCCTACCCACAATTGTATCACTCACACTCTACAACATCTCTCAAAGACATACCCAGAGACCTTTTTACACACATATTCTAAAGTCTAGAAAGTAAATGATCAACATTAAGCATCATATCTGGTGTAGCGACAAATACCTTTAGTCCCAGCACTTAGGAGTGGGAGGCAAGCATTTCTCTTTCCATTCAAGGCCAACCAGGTCTACTTAGCAATTTCAAGGGCATTTGGGGCTACATAGACATACCATGTGCCAAAAGAGAGGGGAAAATGAAGATGAAAAGGAGATAAAAAGTGACCATTAAAAGTCAGTATGACACCTAAACGCAATCACTATTTTTTTTTTTTTTTAATCTATCTATTGTCCCCATAGGCTCGGAGCCGTCTCATACTCTAAAATTCATCAAGTCCAGGGGGAGGGATATGGGATAGAAAGTTTGAGGGGGTGGGAACCAGGAAAGGGGATAACATTTGAAATGTAAATTTAAAAACTCCAATTTAAAAAAAAAAGGAAAGAAAATTCATGAAGTCTACCTTTAAAAGTTCCTATAGTCTTTAAACAATTTCAACACTATTTAAAAGTTCAAAATTTCTCTGGCATTCAAAGCAATCTCTTAAGTGTGAAGGTCTGTACAATAAAAATAATTTGCATCCTTACAGTACACAACATGCCAACTTGAAAAGAAAAGAATGGAGACGACAAAAAGGCTCATTAGATCAAAGCAAGTCCTAAACTCAGCAAGGATAACACCAAACCCTGGATGTCAGGCTGAACATCTGAGGCTCAAGATGGGTTCATCTAGGCTTCTTAGAGCTTAGGTAGCTACCCTCCGGCTCTACTATGTGCTGTACCCATCATCTTTCTATTGAGCTGGCTGAAGTTAGTCCTTGCAGCTTTCCTCAGTGGACTTCCTATCATTTTGGGATCTCCAACACCCTAGGCTTCCTGTTAAAAAATAGGCATTACATGGGCTGGACCTAAGCCTCTCTGCTCATACGTAGCAGATGTGCAGCATGACCTTGTTATGAGTCCCGAACAACTAGAGCTGGGACTATCCCAAAAGCTGCTACCTGTACATGGGGTATGTGCTACTAGCTGGGCTGCCTTGTCTGGCCTCAGTGGGAGGGGAAGTATCTAGCTTCACAGAGACTTGAAGTGACAGGGTAGGGGGATACTTAGGGAGGCCTCAACTGCCCAGAGAAGAATGGGAGGGAGAGGAGGAAAGGATTATGGGAGGGGGGATAGGAGGGGGCGGTGAGTGGGATGCAAAGGGAATAAATAAAATAATAAAATTCAGTTTAAAAAAATAGGCATCGCTTTCACAACTTCCCCCAATGGCTCCCTTGAAGAAACTCCAACCCTGTGCCACACATAATCTGTCCTCAGCAGCAATCCTGGATTATGATGGAAGACTCCATAATACCCTTTCCCTGAATCTTTCATGCCAACCAAACCAGTACCCTACAGACAATGTTGGCAAGTTCTGTTGCCTGCTTATCAAAAAGACTAGCTTTCTTAGACCAGGGTTGTGTGCTGACCCTGCAGAAACAGCCCATAGACACTTGTGTTCAAGGCACAGGAAACCCCTTCAGTGTAGACTCAGTTTAGGCTCTCTCCATCAATGAATTTGCATTATCTTGGGATGGAGCTTTCAGTGAATCAGGTTTTGTTCTCAGAGCACACATCCTGTGCTCAGTTTCCTGTTGCCACCAACTTCCTCTTTAATGAAGCTTTCAAACTCATCTTGTCTATGAAGTTAAACTGTACATCATTCTTTGCCCAGCAAATTACATATTCTTAATAATATCTTTCTGCTTCACCTTTTGCTCTCATTGTACACATAGATGAGAGTAGTGTGCAGCAACATGTCACAGCCCAAATGCTGTTCTCTTTTGAAAGGTTGACTGACAAACAATTAGCCCACTACTTCTGTATTCAACACCATTCAGAGTCTCAAGATTTAGGCAGACTACAGGGAGAGTCCTTGCCAGACTATGGCAAAAGTGATACATAGCTCAGTTCCTGATAAGGTCCTCATTGTCCTATAAAACTTCTTGAGCCCAGCTTCTGTTGTCTGTTTTTCATATTTTTTCTTTTCTTTCTTTCTTTTTTGTTTTGTTTGTTTGTTTGTTTTGTTTTGTTTTGTTTTGTTTTTGTTTTTCGAGACAGGGTTTCTCTGTGTAGCCCTAGCTGTCCTGGAACTCACTCTGTTGACCAGACTGGCCTCGAACTCAGAAATCCGCCTGCCTCTGCCTCCTGAGTGCTGGGATTAAAGGCTTGCGCCACCACTGCCCGGCTATTGTCTGGTTTTCTATCAACATAATATTCTTTCCTTATAGCTTATCGTGAGAATGGCTGGCATAGCTCTCTATATAGTATTCAATGGTTTTGGCAAAAGTTTCAAGTTTTTCTACATTCCCCAACAAGCCATTTCCAAAGGCCTAAGGATAACATAGTTTTGTCATGGCAACGATCTCACTACTGGAACCATTTTCTGTATTAGTTGCTCATCTTGTTGCTATGGCAAAGCCCTAACAAAAGTTACTTATATAATAAAGAAATAAGTCTTATGGATAAATGAAGGCCAGTTTCTTAGAGCAGGATTGCATCAGATTATAGTCATAATGGAAAAATCATGATATTAGAAATTTGAGGCTGCTGGTCAGACTTCATTCACAGTCAGAAAGTAGAAAAGTATGAAAACATGTCCCTAACTTACTTCCTCCTTTTAATTCATGGTATTTACTACATTAGGGCAGGTCTTACCTCCTCAACTAACTAATCCAGATCATCTTTCACACATGTACTGACACTTTTTCCCATGGTGATTCTAAATTTTATTAAGCTGACAAGTCTATTTCCCTGGGATTTTGAATTTAGCCTTAACTCTCCTAAAGTTCTAAGAGTTATAGAAAGTCCTCAGACTCACAGTAGACAAGACTAGAGTCAGAGTAAGAAGATTTGAGCACATATTTGTGGTTCTCACAATATTGTTTTTAATCAGATCAAAAGAATAGTTAAGGATCATGTTGTTCTTCCAAACCAAAATTAGAAAAATAGATTTTAGGTGCATACAGGACTGTTATGGGATCAACATTATGACCATTTACTGGACAGTCATTACAACTCTGTCTTTGAAAGTTCAGGAGTGTTTGAAAAGCCAGAATGCGATTTTATACTTTCTCTGCTATATGACTCAAAACATGACATCATTACCTGATAAAAATAACAAATATCCAAAGATCAATAGGAACAAGATAACTTATTTTCTCATTGCTACTATCTCATTGCTACTATCTCCATATAGAAGCAAAGATTAAGAAAGGGGCAATGGAGAGAAATAAAAAGGATTCGCTTTACACTCGCTGTATTTTAAAATGTTTTACAATATGGTACCGCGGTTTGAAAATTAAACCCTATGCAATAGAAGAAGAAGATTAAATCAATTTTTAAAAGAGGTCTGAGGACTGAACATGTGAATTTGGAAATCACTTGTGTTCCTGCTAAATGTAAAACCATTTCATTTTTAGTGAGGGCAAGGAATATTAAAAATATCCAAGCAGCAATATGAACATCATTTTATTATTATACATTGTTATGCATGTATATATGTATGTTTGTATGCACACAATATAATAACAACATCTATTATTATTTTATCATTTATTAATAAATTATTTTATATAATATTAATTATATTTATATGAAATATAAATTATATTTATAAATTAAAGTAAAATTTAACATGTATTTATAAATTATATATTATTTTATATATTATTTATAAACTATAAATATATTTATTATTATTTATGTGTAATAATGTGTATTATTATTATAATGTAACTTTTATTCATTTTATACCAGAGAGACAACTCAACACACATGGCTTCAAAATCTACCAAACCCCATCAGTCCCATAATGCTTTATCTATGGAGAAAATTGTCTATGAGCAGTTTATCTCAATTTTGAAAGAAGGATTTATGTCGTCACCTTTGTAAGACCTTTTTAATCATCATTTCCCTGTGAAGCAGTATGTGTTTTGTAATCCTCTGTATGCCAGGAAAATAGTTTTGAGTGTTCTTAGTAATCATTTTCCAAATTTAAGCAGTAGATGATCATAGAAGTAGGAAACAGATTATAAAACACAATCAACAAAACAAAATGAAACATGGCTATCTTATCAAATGTATGTCATATACTCACTATAAATTTGTCATGGGCATAAGACCCACAGCACTTCCTTTGGAGTCTATGTAGTCAGAGATGTTGTTATCATGAGCAGTGTACCTACTCTTCCTGAAATACTCATATGTGTCATTAAATCATAGAATGCAAATATAAGAATCCTTTGTTCCCAAGAGAGAGAATATCTCTTTTTTCACTGTAATAACTACTAAAGGAGTAAAGGTGGTAGTTCTCGTTGATAATTGCTACATCCACTCAAATACAGTCTCCATTACTGTAGAAATATAATTCTTCACATTTACTATTCTACCCATTGTACATAAACACATCTGGAACTGAACATTGTTTTCATAACTGTTTGTTTTGAATAAGTGCTTATAGGAAGTTTACAATTAGAAGAGCTATTGACATTTTCCCTACACTATAAAAATTTTAAATAATTGTTTAAAATGGGTAAACATGTTTACAACTATTCTTTCCTGAGCTGAATATTATACTAGAGTAAAATAAATGAAATAATGTGTTTATTTAATAGTTGATAGTTATTAATACTATTTTCTTGGTTTGTTTCGAACATTGCAGACTACATCTGACTTCATAATCACTTCTTGATCTATAACTCTCCTTACTCTGAATCATCCCATGTAACAAAAATTCCATGAGTTGTAGGGTCATACCCAGTATAGTCTCCTTGCTTTCTTTTGTTTCGATAGCTTTTAACAGGATAGATGGCACATAGAAGATGATTATTTATCAGAAAGTGAATAAAAATAAGTATAAAGCACAATCAAATGAATATTTCAAATTACCCATCATACAATGTAAGAAATTAAAAGGTAAATTGTCCATTTTTTAAAAAATCCTGTTTAGCGTTAACGTCTTGTTTAAGGAAAATGATTTACAATTCAGAGAAAATAATTTACAGGTAGTGACCAAGCAGAATTTTATATACAGGATTTCTTGGGATAAGGGAGGGATTGTTTTATTTTGTAGTTTGTTTCCAAGGAAGCATAGACCTCTTAGTCAAGAGATAGGCACAGTATGGGAGAGTCTCACCACAGAGAAACTGCTTTTAGCTCTCCCTCCTTCTCCACAGAAAGTTGAAAATCATTAGAAAGTGAGCAAAGGGTCACACAGTTTGGGGTTGACAATAAAGAGCAATGGAGTAATGTAAGTAGAAGCCACATTGTTTACTACCTGCTTTGGAAAACCCAGGTGAAACAAATTTTGTGTCTGGAAAGACCTAAGGTGCAGGCTTCAAGGAAAGGAAAGCACCAGTGTCAGTGTCAACCTCACAGTGGACCTCTGGGCAATACATAAGAGGTGCAGCATACCAGAAGGGGAAGATGAGGGGTTGAGTCTCTGCTCACACTGACAATACAGCTGAGAGTGAGACACACCCTCGACTCATCTGACTCATACTCTTAACAATTTTCTCCTTGTTTCTCTTCCTCTGAAATAAAAATTACAGGACTCTAAAAATGTCTTTAACAAAGTACACCTTACCACAATGAGCAAGTTATTCCTTCTCTTAGTGACATTAAAACTGTCTAAAGAATATGACTACAAACTCAAGATCAGAGGTGAGCGTGGCGGCCGACTGTGCTCCCAGCACTGAGGAGGCTGTGGCAAGACTGACGTTGAGTTCAAGGCCAGCATGTACCACTTGAGTCGTTCTAGGACAGTCTGCTACAGTTATACTGATTCAGGGGTGGGGGTGGGGATGAGATCAAATGAATACCAAGCTAAGGAGTTTCTGAGAATTACTAACTACAGGTTTGAGATCAGTTCTTGACATGTGATTTTATATAGCTTTGCAATTTAACGACTTTTGTTTTGGTGTGTAAAAATAAGATTCATATCCTGACAGAAAACACTGCACAGCCCCTGAAAACCCAATACGCTAATCTACATTTGTGGGAAACCCCGCCTGAAAAGTGTGTCCATCTCTTGACACCTCTCCATAGCTGAGGTCCTATCGTGGGAAGAGAATACTTGAGCCAAGCTTGGTCAAACCTCCCAGCATCAGATCAAGTGTATTGCCCTTGGTGCCTGGTAACCAGATACTTCAGCCAAGACAACCGTTTTTCAATTGCAGTCATCCTGTGAGCAGCACCGCATGACATTCTCAACCAGCTGGTTGTCCTCTCATTTGAATAAAAGTAAAAATAGCAAACAAAGAGGGAAAGGAAAAGTGACAAGCTGGAACCTGTAAAGAGAGAAAAAAAACAGACAGACAAGGTATAGAAAATTGGCTACAGAGTGTGAGAAGGGGGTGGGGAACGATGTGCCCATACTGCCATCTAGTGGCAATGAACACGTGGGCCCCGCGAGAACTCTCCAAGTGGAGTGAGAGAGAATTTTTTTTTTTTTTTCCCTTAATAGAGAAAAGGAAATGTATGACAACTGGAGAGAGGACTGTTTTGAGCACCAATGAGTTCTGTCATCATTGTCATTTGCCGCCAGACTGTGTGAGAAACCGTAAAAAACCTCATCTTGCCTGCTTGAGACTTTGGTGGACTAGACCCTCTTTTCAATTTTTTACTTCCCCAGGGATTTCATATTTATGTCATTATAATAATAAAGTTAGGGTTCTTCTGTTAGGTTTAAGTTTCAGATAAACAACTAATGATTATTTCACTGTAAGCAAGCCTCATGTCCTGCATAGAGCATACCTATATAAACAAAAAATAATTGTTGATTTGAGGTTTTAGTTTGTGGTCAAATACCTAGTCAAAAATAATAAATGATGTTTCTGTTATGACTGAAAGAAGCAGTGAGAGAAATATTAATATTATCATTATTAATATTATCATTAATGTTATCATTTTGTTACTGTGACAATACTTGATGTAAATATGAGGGAAAGAATGATTATTTAAAAAGTAATATCTTAAATGTGAAATTAAATTCTCAGCTGATCTTCTCTACTAAATTCACATTTTTTTCTGGGACACATATCTCTGAGCTAAAAGCTGGTGGTAGGTAGATGAGATTCGAAAATCTAAGACATTCAAATATACTCCCAACTTATAACCATGCATTGATTAGAAACCCATATAAATGCATACCATTATTGAACTGTTATTAGCTCTGAGCTCATCTGTAGGTGAACATAGAAATACAAAATGTGCTTAAGAAGAAAGCCTGCCTCATAAGGACTGGTGTCACTTGCCAGGAAAGCCAAAATCTAAAAAGACCTAAGTGTCCATTTTTTACCTTTAACATCTCAATCACATCACTGAGTCCTGTATTTAAGAGATTGTTTTTTGATAAAATCATTCTAATTTCACTTCGTTTTATTTTGGTGAAGGTAAAGTTTAAGTGTCTCATTGAACACAATTAACTTATCCAGCTGCTACGGAGATATGGTGGGCAGAATGATCTGATTTAGGACAACCTATTCATCTGATGGATGAAGCACAATCTTCCAGGAGGCACTTCTCTCTCTCCCTCCCTCCACCCCCCCCCTCTCTCTCTCTCTCTCTCTCTCTCTCTATATATATATATATATATATATATATATATATATATATCTTGGATGTGGCACAATTGTAACCATTTTTCAACTTCTCTCAGTCAGTCACTGATAAAAATGGAATGGCCTCATAGTACGTGAGACAACAATGTCAGTTAGCACCGTAGAGCAAGGAACCTGTAAGTAAGTAATCCACTGTATCCATTGTCCTTTATCTGTTCCCAGTCACTATACAGAGCTGTGTTTTCCAGTTCCATTATTTCTTACAGGATCAGCGATAAAACCATGAGTCATCCCGGCCCCCATCATCACACCTCTCTGCATAGCCCCAATGTATGAATGTCTCTTCTTTGCTAATTAACACTAGGAGGAAAGTTTCCTGTGGCTTAATGTTAACCATCCAAGTGGGTTATAATCTAATCAGTTGTTAAACACAAAACAAAACTACACAAAAGCAAGAAGTACTTAGTGATAGGAAGCAGAGCGCTGTGAAAGTCCTGCAGTAACATACTCAATGGATGTCAAGTTTATTCAGTTATTAAAGCATTATTTGATAGGCTGGGGAGATGGTTCAATCTATGAAAAGTTTGCATACATGGATGAGACCTCATTTCAGATTTCTAGCACTCATGCAATTAGTGGGAAGGGGATAGAAATATGACTCAGGGGTTGAGCACCTTGGTGTTCTTGCAGAAAACTCGGGTTCAATTCCCAGTCACACATGGTGACTTACAACTATCTGTAAATCCAGTCATAGGGGCTTTGACAACCATTTCTGGCAGGCACATTGGTACACAGACAAAATACCCATACATGTTAAATAAAATACACAAAAAAACCATAGATAAGGATAGCATGCACCCGTATTCCTAGCCACAGGGAGACAGAGACAAGAGGATACTTGGGGTTTGCTGGCCAGCTATCCTTGCTAAATTAGCAATACCCAGGTTCAGTGAGAGACCATATCTCTAAAACTAAAATAGAGGAGTAGAAAGCTAGCTCAGTGTGCAAAGGTGCTTCCCACCAAGGTTGATACTCTGGATTCCATTCCCTAGACCCATATTTTAGGAAGAGAACTGACTCCCAAAAGATGTCTTCTGATATCCACACATGTATTGTAACTTGTGGGCTCACAGACAAATGCAATGACTAAATGTGACAATGAACCTAAAATAAATAAGGAAAACAGCTATACAAGAAAACAGATGACTTCAATCTTAAGTGTGCATGCGCATGCGTGCGCACACACACACTGAGAGAGAGAGAGAGAGAGAGAGAGAGAGAGGGAATTATTTGGGCAAAGTAGAGCCTATATACTTCAAAACAGTATAGTTTATGCTAGAATGTCATTATAGTACCATTTTACATTGTTTAGCACAGTTGGTATATTCCTATGTGTTTGTATTAGTTACTTTTTATGTTATAATAAAATGCCATCATCAAAGCAACTGACAGAAAGAAGGGTTTATTTGGGATATGGCTCTAGAGGCCTAGGGTCTATGATTAGTTTGGGCAGTGTGGCAGCAGGCGTCAGACTTGACAGCTATAGCTGGAAGCTAAACTCTGGGAGTTCCCATCTCAAACTGGAAGCAGGAAGCAGAGAGAACAAACCAGGAGTAGCACTAAGTTTTTAAACTGTCAAAGCCTGCCTCTAGTCCATATTTCCTCTAACAAGGCTGCAATTTCAAAGTCTCTCCAAAGAGTGCCACCAACTGGGGACCAATTATTCAAAGCTTGCCTGAGCTATAGTTGGGGACCAATTATTCAAAGCTTGCCTGAGCTATGGAGACCATCTCATTCAAACTGGTGTATCA
Organism: Rhynchomys soricoides; assembly: GCA_019843965.1. Taxonomy (NCBI): domain Eukaryota; kingdom Metazoa; phylum Chordata; class Mammalia; order Rodentia; family Muridae; genus Rhynchomys; species Rhynchomys soricoides. The sequence continues at coordinate 997,226 of JADRCH010000239.1, read as the reverse complement.
GTTTGCACCATTCATTCATATTAAATCAGAATACAGTATGAAAGGCTATTATTTTTTTTTTCCTTCAGTGGCTGAGTTTGCCAGCACATACCCTTATATTTCTCCACCTCTAATCAAGTAACTACTTATAAACAAAGAATATAACAAGAAAAAACTTAATTTCTCCTTTTATAAGAATTAATCCCTTCAAACTCATTTTAATTAATTTTTTTTTTTTTTTTACTTATTCACTTTACATCTCTCTCACTGCCCCCTCCCGGTCACCCTCTCCCACAATCCTTTCCCCAAACCCCTTCCCTTTCTCTTCTGTTCAGGTGGGCCCCTGTGTATCCTCCAATCCTGGCACTTCAAGTCTCTGCGAGGCTAGGTACTTCAAACTTATTTTTGTAGTTGTTATTGGCTTTAAGCACCAAAATATCTCAGTAGATAAAATCCCAGTTTAGGAAGCTCCATTACTCTTATTGAGTCAACAAAAGCACATTTCAAGTAGAAAATCTACACATTGAAACACATATAAGACCTCCCTTATTAATCTTGTACAGTTTTTGTAAGAGTCAACTGCAATAGGATATATCACAGGAAAGGAAAGGGTAGTGTTGAGGAATGGTTATTCATGAGTATTTGTCTGTACACTGTCTCATCCTCAAGACTACTAACAGATTTTATCCCAGACTTTGTTTTCAAAACTGTCTTTTCAAAATAATACGCATTATAGAAGTCTGAGAAGATATAAAATAATGGTTTTCATCCTATAGGTCATGAACCCTTTGGGGTCGAATGACCCTGTCACAAGTGTCACCTCAGATGCTCAGAAAACACAGATATTCTTAATAATTCTTAAGAATAAAAAATTACAACTATGAAGAAGCAACAAAAATAATTTTATGGTTGAGGGTTACCACAATTTCTATTAAAGGGTTGAACCATCAGAAAGGTTGAGCACCACTGCCACAAAGGGTGCTGCTTCCTGCCCAGCAAGCAGACTTTCTTGCTGATCAATATAATAAAGACAAGGAAGATCTCCTGCTGGACAAAGGTTGTTCAGGTTTGTTAATAGCCTTCAAAGGTTATGTTTACCTGGAACCATATCCTGCTGACTCCCCTGGAGCCTGGAAGGAGAAGGGAGCCTGAACATGCCTTTTATATTCCAAATAATGAGCTCATTCTACTAGAGCTTATGGGTGATTTGAGTATTGTAATACATCAGACCCTTGGGATTCTTCATACGATCATAAACATCTATAAATTGTCTGAGTTTAATTTGATTTAAATACTATACAATACATACTTGTGGAAACATTGTGTTGTATCCCATTAATATATCCAATTTTTAATGTGGCAAGTAATACTATTATCAGTCTTTACAACTCTGCGATATTATTACAATTCTGTTATAGAAAGTGTATAGAGTTGAGTGTACCATAGGTGAGAAAAAAATCACATGAGTCAATGTTGCGTAAAAGTAAATTTCTTGATTAAAACAATAGCATACCGGATCTAAATGCAAAATGCAGTGTTTGATGTTGCAATTGGACAATTCCTATAGCCTTTGTAAAACCTTAGGAGAAATAATTAAGTGTGGAGTTAGAAAATAGAGACTAGAATCAGATTGTAGACTAGTCCCAATTTTACTACTTCCTAGTTGTTTGATCTTGGACAAATTATGTACCTTTCCTGTGATTCGAAATATCTAGTCTATAAGGCTGTAAAACTATGTCAGTCAGTAAGCATTGTTGTTGGGAGAATAACCCCATAGAGGCAGGGGAAGGGGGGAGGAAATGGGGAGGTTCCAAAGGGGAGATCTGGAAAGGGGGAAATGTAAATACAGTAGGGAAAAGAAAGTTCAGCAGTATGTTCTCTCTTACACGTGAACGTTAACTTTTGTGTTTTAGATTTGTGTATTCCATTTAGAATGCCCACAGAGGTTAGCTAACTAGTGAGAGGACAGAGGGGAGATTATCCCCCAAAGAAAGAGTGGACATAAAGAAGTAAAGGGAAAATGAAAACAGGAGGACCAGTGTTGGCTGAGGAATAGAAAGCCAGAGTAGAGGAAGGAATACTTGGAGGAAGAACTAACTCTAAAAGGCTTTTGAAAGCAATATAGAATCCAAATGTTGTATAAAGCCTCCTAAAATACAGAAACTTATAAAGGGAATTTAAATAGAGTCAATATATAATGTAGTATCTCACATAATGTAGACAGTACCTCACTAGACGTCATACCACCAAATAAGTCACTCAGTCCTAATAATGGGTTTCATTTTTGAGTTACTGTGGTTCTATAGGCCTTCCCAAACATGAGTGACAATTCTTGACATTAATCCCTACTGCTGAAGACAATTCATAGTTTTGGAATAGAACATGGAGAAAATTAGTTGATATTCAGCTGATACTGCTGAGTGTTCATAGTACTAGAAGACCATGTCAACTATACTAATGACTTGCCTGGCAAGAATTGCCCTCTAATGTAATAATGGCACAAATGTTAAGAGAATAACCAATCATTTTTTGACTGGATTTAAGGTCAGCTTCATGAAATGAATATCTGATACTATTTGTGGCCAAGAACCTGAGACTACCTAGGTCATGAGCCCTGGGGAAAGCCCAATGCTATTATTCTGCTAATTGAAAATAGAAATAAAATGACTCTTAATCATATGCAGTGTGTGATAACTAACACAGAGACACACAACTGGAAAATGTGCAGAAAATAAGAGAATAAGAATAAGAATAAGCCCTAAATGTGGTGTGTTTTTATCCTACCCTTTCCTTCAAGGTTCAGGGATCTTAGTGAAAGAAGAAGCAGAATACCACAGTGGAATATGAATTTAATGCTCTGATTGCATGTGCACTCGCACATCCGATATTTTTTAATAGATGTTCATGAGCCACCATGTGGTCACTGGAAATTAAACTCAGGACCTCTGGAAGAGCAACCAGTGATGTTAACTGCTGAGCCATTTCATCAGAAGGTGATGTTAAGGAAACAGCATTTCTCAGACATAGAACACAGGTGCACATCAAAGTCACAGAGACTAGCTCTATGCAGAAGAGCTGTACAAGCTCAATTCAGACAAAATCCCAGCACAGTGGAGGGAAAGCCAGCACAAAATTCCATCCCTAATCAATAAACCCTAATCAATAAATTATAACTCTGGGGAGATTAATAATCAGTTTTCTTCAATGCAACAACACTGAGTATATCGGCTACACCCCAGGACAGTTTCCATGCTCAGAAATACTTGGTCAACACACGTTGGACCCCCTGTTTTCAGTGACACTTTCTATTCTTCTCTCTTCTTTCCTTTTATTTCTTTTTTTCCCCTATGGAGATAAAAACTTGCAGTCCAGTTAGAGGGACAACCTAGAAGGAGTTGGGGAAGAGGAAGGAATATGATGAAACATGCAGTATGAAATTCTCAAGTATAAAAATATAAGCAATCAAATAATTCAGCAGTTTTCATATTATTTCAATGAGTCCCAAAGATTTCAAACAGATTGTGTACAGAGTAAACTTATTTTTGTGCTTGAATTTTAAGAAATTCTCCTTAACACCTGTTCCTTGGATTAACACCAACCTTCAGGAATGTGAACTGATATATTATCTCCCTCTAGAATTTCCCACATGATCAATGAATGCCGTGAAATAAACACTGGATTTTTTTCAATACTTCGCGACTTAGTTTTTGTCTAGCACTTGATTATTTACAAGCATGTGGGGGTCTTTTGGCATTTAGTGTTTGGTGTTACTTCTTCTGGAATCTAAAATTTACATTTCTATGAAACTTCCGATTAATCAAAACACACCCCACAAAAGCAGTGATGACATTGGGTATGCATCTGAGTCACTACTGTGCTGTAACCAGAGCTTTGTACCCACAATATTAAACTTATTTTTCCTTTAAAATTTTTAATATTAAAATTGTTTTTCATGCTAGAAGGTTATTTTTGTTGCAAACTAACAATCATTAACTCACTGATTAAAGCTGAAAATGAATGGCTTCTGTGTCTTTCAATAGACATCTGTGAGAATCTTATCAATGTTAGCAACTTGTTATAAGAATACACAGAAGAAAAATTGAAAATAATATTAAAGATTCCAAAATAGTAATCAACCATAATGCAGCTTGTAAGCACCATCCATAAGAAGAAATATAATGACAATTCAGCTACCATAAACTAAAAGAATCTGAGAGTATTTATGCTGCCCTTACCATTTTTTTCTTCCCTCAAGGTCAATTCAATTTCCATGTACAGGAACTATTGAACTATATTAGTATGTGCTAATTACTATCTTCCTAAGGATGGCTAAAATGAGGATCACAGTCAGTGACACATCACACAACCGATAGAAAGCCCAGCCCATTTTGATGCCTGATAAAAACTCACAGGAAAATTTTATTGGGATACTTTAATGCACTAATGATACAAAGAAAATATATTTTATTCAAGAACTCACCCCTATACATTGTTTTCCTCCTTATACCCGACATCTCATGCCTACCTCCCATCTTCCTGTAAGATTTACATGATTTGCTATATGTTCATCCATGCAGCATCAGAAAGGTGGAGCCTGAGAGGCCATTCCTGGAATTCACAGTAATCTAAGAAGTTAAAACTCAAGGTCTGGGTCTGCAGAATCAAATGCCATCTCTTCCCATTGCAATGACTCCCTGGGCTGAAAGGACATGAGGAAGAACCCCCGTTGTCTTCTGTGTCTTACTTGTCTGCAGCATCCTTAGAAGCCTTGAAACTGGAGATTAGTTGTTTGCCCAGACATATGGCCTGGTTTTACTATGTACACCAGAAGGGACTCACAATCCAGACAATAATACCAAAAGTGTAAGAAGGGCTTTTTTTTTTTTTTTTTTTTTTTAGTTTTCTCAAACCTGTTTACACATGATAAGGTCGAGTCTTAATAAGGGTGCCTGGACAAATAAGTCTGGAATCAGACGTCTCTGGCAGTGTGTGGGTGGTCTGCATACAGACACTTGTGACCATAGCTGAGAAGATGCTTTGTGTATTTGGCCTGAGGACACATTAATATATACTGTCTTCCTAACAGCCAACAATGCAGCTGGGAGAAAAACAAATCACCCATTCCTACAAAAATGTTATCACCAAATAAAACATTTGAAAGCTTCCCCTTAAAATGTTCTTTCAGAGAAGAACCTTGAAATACAAAGCCTGTTCAACTTTTAGGGCAGGAGACTGAGGAAGGAAGAGGTTGAGTGAGTTGTTCAAGGTCACCCAGGAAGTCAGTGCTTTAATCAGAATGGTACCCAGGACTCCTGCCTCCCTGGCCGCAGCTCCAACCACTGGACCAGGCTTCCTGATGGCTGCAGAGCATCAAACCACAGCAGTTCACCAGTAACATCAAAGAGCATTTGGCCGGGGTAATTTACTTCTTTCGGGAATTAAATAATAAAATCATTTTACCTTAATCTATCACCTTTTGTCCCAGAGGAGCCTAAAGTGCTAAGCATTTTAGTTATGAGTTTTAGCAGCTTACTCATAAATCACTTTACCTACCATCAAAATGCAGCTGTCCTTAGAGTCACTGTTGCAGCTGTTAAACCTAAGTATCCTGACTGCTAAACTTTTATTGAGCACCAACAATGTGCTCAAAGCTTAAAAAAAGCAGACTAGTGGGTCTGGAGTGTTTACAGGGTTTACAACAAACAGAGCCACTATTTAACAATGTTGATGACAAATCCAAGTCAAGCTCTTGGATGAAACACAATTCTTCTAGTGGACATAACAAGGCTATGAAGAGCCAGCTTCGGTTATAATAACAACCCTTTCACGAGAACTCTAAATATTTCAAAGCAGTAGTTCAGGCCATAGGCAAAGCTGTTCCAGAATCATTCCATTTGTCTGAACCCAACCCCTCATGTTTATTTCTCCTTCTGTGTGTTTAGCCACCTCTTCTGCCAAATTTTAAACAGCCAAGTCCGATAAGTTTGCACTTACCCTTACCTGGTGTTCCCTCAGAAATACAGTAGACAACTAGAGGCACTTCTTCCTTCGAAATGTAGCATGGATCCAGAGAGAAACAAGCATACAGTAAAGAATGGTCTGGAGGTGGTCTTTTTAGGATCTATCTCCGCTCTGTTGGATATTTCTGCTAATGTCATCCACTCTGGGTATTGGGAACTTGTGCCAGTAGATAGGCACAGCCCCCAGTTGAGGGATGGGGCCACCCACCCATCTCAAAATTTTTAACCTGAAATTGTTCCTGTCTAAATGAAATGCAGGGACCAAAAATGGAACAGAAACTGAAGGAAAGGCCATCCAGAGATCATCCCACCTAGGGATCCATCCCATCTTCAGACACTAAAACCCCCACACTATTGTTGATGCCAAGAAGTGTTCCCAGACAGGAGCCTAGTATGGCTGTCCCGTGAGAGGCTCTGCCAGAATCTGACTAAGAAAGATGCAGCTACTAACAGCCAATCATTGGACTGAGCTCAGGGACCCCAATGGGTTAGGGGAAGGACTGAAGGAGATGAAGGGCATGGCAACCCCATAGGAAGAACAAAAATATCAACTAACCAGACCCCCAGAGCTCCCAGAGACTAAAGTACCAACCAAAAAGTATAAATGGATGGGTTCATGGCTCCAGATACATATGTAGCAAAGGTTTGCCTTATCTGGCATCAATGGGAGGGGAGACCCTTGGTCCTGTTGAGGCTGGGTGCCCATGTGTAGGAGGATACTAGAGGGGTGAGGTGGGAGTGGGTAGGATCAAAGGAGAAGGGCTGGATGGGATGGGGGTTTGCAGAGGTGAAACCGGGAAGAAGACAACATTTGAAATGTAAATAAATAAAATAACCAATAATTTAAAAAAGAATGGTATGGTAAATGGAAAGACATATTTAGGACAAAAAAATCATAGTAGAGCTATAAGCTATATTGCGAACACCTAAAACTATGGCTGGACACAAGCCAGGGCACTTTAGTCTTCCCTCCTTGGCATTCTCCTACACTGGGGGATCTAACACCCTCAGGCCCAAGGCTCTCTCCTCCCCCTGATGGATAACAAGACCCTCCTCTGCCACATATGTGGCCAGCACCATGGGTCCATCCATGTGTATCTTTGATTTGTGATCCATTCTCCTGGAACATCTGGAGGTCAGGCCACTGGACACTGTTGCTCCCTCCATGGGGCTGCAAATTCCCTCAGCTCCTTCAGACCCTTCTCCAATTCCTCCATCTGGAACCTCACACTCAGACCAATGGTTGCTGTGAAGTGACTCTTAGGTATTCCGAACTTTTGGGCTAATAACCACTTCTCAGGGAGTATATACAGTGTTCATTCTTTTGTGACTGTGTTACCTCACTCAGGATGATATTTTCAAGTTCCACCCATTTGACTGCAAATTTCATGAAGTCATTGTTTTTAATAGCTGAGTAGTATTCCATTGTGTAAATGTACCACATTTTCTGTATCCATTCCTCTGTGGAGGGACATCTGGGTTGTTTCCAGTTTCTGGCTATTATAAATGTGGCTGCTATGAACATAGTGGAGCATGTGTCTTTATTACATGTTGGAGCATCTTCTGCATATATACCCAGGAGTGGAATAGCTGGGTCCTCACATAGTATTATGTTCATTTTTCTGAAGGTCATCCAAACTGATTTCCAGAGAGGTTGTATCAGCTTGCAATCCCACCAGTGATGGAGGAGTGTTCCTCTTTCTCCACATCCTCGCCAACATCTGCTGTCACCTGAGTTTTTCATCTTAGCCATTCTGACTGGTGTGAGGTAGAATCTCAGGATTGTTTTGATTAGTATTTCCCTGATGACTAAGGATGTTGAACATTTCTTTAGGTGCTTCTCAGCCATTCAAGTTTCCTCAGTTGAGAATTCTCTGTTTAGCTCTCTTCCCCATTTTTTGATAGAGTTATTTGGATCTCTGGAGGCTAACTTCTAGAGTTCTTTGTATATATTGGATATTAGCCCTCTATTGGATGTAGGATTGGTAAAGATCTTTTCCCAATCTGTTGGTTGCCATTTTGTTCTATATACAGGGTCCTTTGACTTATAGAAGCGTTGTAATTTCAAGAGGTCCCATTTGTCGATTCTTGATCTTAGAGCATAAGCCATTGGTTCAGGAAGTTTTCCCCTGTGCCCATGTGTTCGAGACTTTTTCCCATTTTCTCTTTTATTAGATTCAGTGTATCTGGTTTTATATGGAGGTCCTTGATCCACTTATACTTGAACTTTGTACAGGGAGAAAGGAATGGATCAATTCGCAATCTTCTATATGTAGACCACCAGTTGAACCAGCACCATTTGTTGAAAATGCTCTCTTTTTTTCCAGTGGATGGGTTTAGCATCTTTATCAAAGATCAAGTGACCATATGTGTGTGGGTTCATTTCTGGGTCTTCGATTCTATTCCATTGATTTACCTGCCTGTCACTGTACCAATACCATGCAGGTTTTATCACTACTGCTCTGTAGTACAGCTTGAGGTCAGGGATGCTGATTCCCCCAGAAGTCCTTTTATTGTTGAGAATAATTTTGTTATCCTGGGTTTTTTGTTATTCCATATGAATTTGAGAGTTGTTCTTTCTAAATCTATAAATACTTGAATTGCAATTTTGGTGGGGATTGCATTGAATCTGTAGATTGTGCTTGGAGGTTGGCTATTTTAACTATATTAATCTTGCCAATCCATGAGCATGGGGGATCTTTCCATCTTCTGAGGTCTTCTTAGATTTCATTCTTCAGAGACTTGAAGATTTTGTCATACAGATCTTTCACTTGTTTGGTTAGAGTCACACCAAGATATTTTATATTGTTTGTGACAATTGTGAAGGGTGTTATTTCTCTAATTTCTTTCTCAACCTGTTTATTCTTTGAGTATAGGAAGGCTACTGATTTGCTTGAATTAATTTTGTATCTGGCCACTTTGCTGAAAGTGTTTATCAGTGGTAGCAGATCTCTGGTGGAGTTTTCTGGGTCACTTAAGTATACCATCATATCATCTGCAATTAGTGATATTTTGATTTCTTCCTTTCTAATTTGTATCCCTTTGAGATCCTTTTTTGTCTCATTGCTCTAGCTAGAACTTCAAGTACTATATTGAATAGGTAGGGAGAGAGAGGGCAGCCTTGTCTAGTCTCTGATTTTAGTGGGATTGCTTCGAGTTTCTCTCCGTTTAGTTTGATGTTGGCCACTGGTTTGCTGTATATTGCTTTTACTATGTTTAGATATGGGCCTTGAATTCCTGATCTTTCCAAGACTTTTATCAGGAAGGGATGTTGAATTTTGTCAAATGCTTTTTCAGCATCTAATGAAATGACCATGTGTTTTTTTTTTTCTTTGAGTTTGTTTATGTGGTGGATTATATTGATGAATTTCCAGGTATTGAACTATCCATGCATCCCTGGGATAAAACCTTCTTGATCATGGTGAGTCATCCTTTTGATGTGTTCTTGGATTAGGTTTGCGAGAATTTTATTGAGTATTTTTGCATCGATATTCATAAGGGAAATTGGTCTGAAGTTTTCTTTTATTGTTGGGTCTTTGTGAGGTTTTGGTATCAGTGTAACTGTGGCCTCATAGAATGAATTGGGTAGTGTTTCTTCTGTTTCTATTTTGTGGAATAGATTGAAGAGTATTGGTATTAGATCTTCTTTTAGGCCTGATAGAATTCTGCATTGAATCCATCTGATCCTGGGCTGTTTTGGATTGGGAGACTTTTAATAACTGCTTCTATTTCTTTGGGGGTTATGGGACTGTTTACATGGTTTACTTATCCTGACTTAACTTTGGTATTTGTTATCTGTCTAGAAACTTTTCCATTACATCCAGATTTTCCAATTTTGTTGCGTATAGGGTTTCATAGTAGGATCTGATGATTTTTTGAATTTCCTCAGAATATGCTGTTATATCTCCCTTTTCATTTCTAATTTTGTTAATTTGAATACTGTCTTTGTGCCCTCTAGTTAGTCTGGCTAAGGGTTTATCTATCTTGTTGATTTTCTCAAAGAACCAGCACTCGGTTTTGTTGATTCTTTGTATAGTTCTTTTCATTTCCACTTGGTTGATTTCAGCCCTTAATTTGATTATTTCCTGCCTTCTACTCCTCTTGGGTGTATTAGCTTCTTTTTGTTCTAGAACTTTCAGATGTGCTGTTAGGCTGTTAGTGTATGCTCTCTCCAGTTTCTTTTTGGAGGCATTCAGATCCATGAGTTTTCCTCTTAACACTGCTTTCATTGTGTCCCATAGGTTTGGGTATGTTGTCCTTTCATTTTCATTAAATTCTAGGAAGTCTTTAATTCCTTTCTTTATTTCTTCCTTGACCAAGTTATCACTGAGTAGAGCTTTGTTCAGCTTCCTTGTGTATGTAGGCTTTCTCTTGTTGTTGTTGTTGCCGTTGAAGACCAGCCTTAGTCCGTAGTGATCTAATAGGAGGCATGGGATTATATCAATCTTCTTATATCTGTTGAGGTTTGTTTTGTGTCCAATTATATGATCAATTTTTGAGAAGGTACCTTGAGGTGCTGAGAAGAGGGTATATTTTTTTGATTTAGGATGAAATGTTCTGTAGATATTTGTTAAATACATTTGGCTCATAATATCTGTTAGTTTCACTGTGTCTCTGTTTAGTTTGTGTTTCCAAGATCTGTCTATTGATGATAGTGGGGTGTTGAAGTCTCTCACTACTTTTGTGTGAGGTGCAATATGTGCTTTGAGCTTTAATAAAGTTTCTTGAATTAATGTTGGTGCCCTTACATTCGGGCCATATATGTTCAGAACTGAGAGTTCTTCTTGGTAGATTTTTCCTTTGATGAGTATGAAGTGTCCTTCCTTATCTTTTTTGATCACTTTTGGTTGAAAGTCGATTTTATCCAATACTAGAATGGCTACTTCAGCCTGTTTCTTGGGGCCATTTGCCTGGTAAATTGTTTTCCACCCCTATACTCTGAGGTATTGTTTGTCTTTAAAATGGAGGTGTGTTTCCTGGATGCAGCAAAATGCTGGGTCTTATTTATTGATCCAGTCTGTCAGGCTATGTCTTTTTGTTGGGCAATTGAGTACATTGATGTTAAGAGATATTAAGGAATAGTGATTATTGCTTCCTGTTACTTTTGATGTTATTTTTATGTTTGTGTAGCTATCTTCTTTTGAGTTTGTTGAAAGATTACTTTCTTGCTTATTCTAGGGTGTAGTTTCCCTCCTTGAGTTGGCATTTTCCATCTATTATTCTTTGTAGGGCTGGGTTTATGAAAACATACTATGCAAATTTGAATTTGTCATAAAGTATTTTGGTTTCACCATCTATGATTATTGAGAGTTTTGCTGGGTATAGCAGCCTGGGCTGGTATTTGTGTCTTCTTAGAGTCTGTATGAGATCTGCCCAGGATCTTCTAGCTTTCATACTCTCTGGTGAGAAGTCTAGTATAATTCTGATTGGTCTGCCTTTATATGTTACTTGCCCTTTTTCCCTTACTGCTTTTAATATTCTTTCCTTATTTTGTGTATTTGGTGTTTTGACTATAATGTGAACAGAGGAATTTCTTTTCTGGTCCAATCTATTTGGAGTTCTGTAGTCTTCTTGTATATTAATGTTCATTTGTTTCTTTAGGTGAGGGAAGTTTTCTTCTACAATTTTGTTGAAGATATTTACTGGTCCTTTAAGTTGGGAATCTTCACTCTCTTCTATACCTATTATCCTCAGGTTCTGTCTTCTCATTGTATCCTGGATATCCTGGATCTTTTGCGGTTGGAGCTTTTCAAATTTTGTATTTTCTTTGACTGTTGTGTCAATGTTTTCTATGGTATATTCTCCACCAGAGATTCCATCTTCTATCTCTTGTATTCTGTTGGTGATGCTTGTATCTATGACTTCTGATTTGTTTCCTAGGTTTTCTAACTCCAGCATTGTCTCACTTTGTGATATCTTTATTGTTTCTATTTCTATTTTTACTTCCTGGATGTTTTTGCTCATTTCCTTCATCTGTTTGGTTGTATTTTCCTGTAATTCTTTAAGGGATTTTTGTGTTTCCTCTTTAAAGACTTCTATTTGTTTACCTGTGTTCTTTTGTATTTTAGGGAGTTATTTATTTCCTTCTTAAAATCTTCTATCATCATCATGAGATGTGATTTTAAGTCTGAATCTTGCTTCTCTGGTGTGTTGGGGTATCTATGGCTTGCTGTGGTGGGAGAGTTGGGCTCTGATGATGCCAAGTAGCCTTGGTTTCTGTTCCTTATGCTCTTGCCCTTGCTTTTTGCCATTGGGTTATCTGTGGTGTTAACTGGTCTTACTCTCTCTTACCATGGCTTGTCTTTCCTGCAAGCCTAGGTGTTGATACTCCTTGAAGACCAGTTCTCACTGAGAGGAATTTGGGTTTGGAGAACAGTGGAGCAGGGTCAGCTCTGGGGTACAGACAGAAACCAGAAGGTTCTAGTCCCCAACTATCCCTTGTTTCCTGTGTCCTGATGGCTCTGAAAAGGTCCCCTTTGGTCCAGTGAATTTGAAAAGAAGTGATGGTCTTGTCTGTGCTTGAAGGTGTGTCAGTACTCCTGGGATACCAGCTCTCTCCTGGCACTATTTGAGTGTGGAGCCCTGTGTCATAGGATCAGCTGTCTGACCACCAAAAGAAACCAGAAGCCCAGTCCTCAGTCCCTGTGTCTTGGGTATTCCAGGTGGGTCCCTCTGAGCAGACAGGCTTGCCCACACTCCTAGGAGGCTAGCTTTCTCCCAGTGCTATTTGGCTATGGAGCTTTGGTGGCCCAGGCTAGGTCTCCCACCACAGATGGAAACTGGAAGTCTCCTTCCTCCCAGCTGTTCCTTAGTCCCAGTGTTATAAAGATTCCTGGTGAGTCCCGCTGAGCAGTGTTAGTCCTCTTACCTCCAGGCTTTTCTTGAACTTGAAATACAGCCAAAGACAGACCAGATCACCTGATCTCCTTACTTCTACCTCATAAGTGCTGTGATTACAAGCATGCTCCATTATGTCCAGCTCAAGTGTACATTTTATGAGCATCTATTTCCATACTGCTTAAAAAAAACAAGGATAACCTATCCCATGAGGAGTAAGTGTCAGCTCCATTTGCCCAGTATTCAACACCGGAGAACCTGCTTTAGTTGTGCAGAGACTGTTTGGTATGACTTTATGCCAAATGATTGTTTTCAGAAATGAACAAGTTGACGGAGTCATTGGGGAAGAGAAGACACAGATAAACAGCAAGAGAACCTGTTTGAAGAGCTGTAGACAGGAATGATCCAGTCTTTCAAAGCATGTAGTTTGGGAATAAGAATGACAAGCTCCTTCTTCTCCCACATCCCCCTCTGCTATTATCCAAAAACAAAAGCCAAAGAATAAATATATAACTCTGTTATTTTGTTTATTCCTAGATATGCATTGGGAACATTTTAGGAAGTTATGGATAAACAGCTAATAAAACAAGGCTTATTCAGTAATAAATAGCTTAGAAATCAAAATACAGGTTGTTGGTAGAGCACTTGAAGAGCAATATATGTGGCTCTGGGTCAACACTCACCACTGAGTAATCCATATGCAAATGTTAGCTTGAAATAAGTTATGATTATTTTCACTAAAATATATTTTTCAGATTTGATTTCTAATACATGTGTATAATTAAATATACAAACAGGGAAGTGTGAATACATTAGTCAGTGTTCTTTAGAGTAACAGAATGTATAGAATGGAGAAAGAGAGAGACACAGAGAGAAAGACAGAGAGACAGAGACCCAGAAATGTACAGTGACTAGTTGTGCAGCATTGTATATCCATATATGACACTACAAAAGCTGCTGGGAATCTTGAATATGCCCAATTACCTATTGAATTAACAACACTTATCAAATCTCTAACCTGTGCTAATAATATAGGGAAACCTCGATTGGCTCACTATCCCTACACCAAGATCTTAGCATATAGTAATTCACTATTCAATATGCTACTGGCCAAAACAACAATGTATGTGATAAATTGACACTTTGGATCACTGTAGAGAGAATATCTTGTCAACCAAAAAGCCCTATAGCTTAGGCATGAAATAGAAGGTAGGCCATCTGGGAGGAGACAGAATTCTGGGATAGAGCCAGTGGGAGATTTGCCTGAGAAGTTGTGAGGATACAGACACGTGGTACCTGAGCCTAGGTAACCAGACACATAGCAAAATGTACATTTAAATAAATGGGTTATCTTAGTTATGATTCTAGTGAGAGAAAAGCCTACCTAAATGGTCAAGGTATTTGTAAATATATTTTGAGTCTGAGTCTTATTTTGGGGAGCAATGAGATGAGAAGAATCAGGTTTAACTCTCCAGACCTCAGAAACAAAGAGAGCAATACAAAGCAAGATGTCTGAATTCCAAAGAGTGAGTGGGACTGTGCAAGAAAACATGCTCTGGGGCCCAAGGATGGCTGTTAAAAGTGATGTATCTTAAAATATTCACTCTTCTTGGTGTAGGTGGTGCACCATCTGGCAAATGAATTGTATCCAAACAGCCCCTGTGCTGACAGTATCTGAATAACTCTCATTAAAGATCATCTGAAATCAATGTGAACCCTGAGTCTTCAAGAAATAGAAAAACATCTCTGCTATCCTTGGTTATTTCAACGTTCTCACATAAAAGATTTTTCAGGACAGAACAGCTTGTCCAGTTTAGTTTCAAAGGACAGAATATGAAGGCATGTTGGGTAAAAATTACAGAACAGATTTTAGCTTGACACTTGGACAGATTTCTAACTAAAGCTGTATCTGGAAACAATGAGCTCTTGCCATGACTGGAGGTGTTGAGACTGAGTGAGTTACCAGCTTGATGCAGCAGAGGAAACTTAACCATGTGGATGAATTAACTGGCATTAATGGTTCTTATCTCTGTGAGTTTATAATTTGAATATAAACCAACTCATGTGGCAGGACACTTGGGTTGATTAACTAATGCAATGTGGATGTTACCATAGATTTCTGTTTTTCTGATGCTAAGCAAAGCAAAGGATGAGGAAAACAAAAGTGCATCCAGCACAGTATTTCTGAGGAATCTTCTAAGAACATATCCAAAATTTCCATTGTATTCTCTGGACCATGGGCCACTTCTTTCTTCTACCACAGGTAGAAAAGTTGAACAGTAACTATCACAAAGGGAAGGATAGCAGAGGTTAATTAGTGAAAGAAACTATGACTTTTCTCCTCCTTTAACAGCAGGGAGAAATGTGTTTCTGTGTCTTCTTTGGAACTCCAAGTTGCACTTTTCATTTTACTGAACTCTTATTTATTCAGTTCCCCCAACTTGAGCTTTGAGTTGGATGCCATTACAGAGCAAAGACTTTATGCACTTAGGCACTTCTTTAGGAAATGTGATATAAGCCATTTGGAGTTGGGGGAACTTTTCTCATCACTCTTGTCTGAAAACAAGAAGAAAGAATGAATAGCACAGTTTTTAATTTGGAAAAATATGACCCAGAATTTTCCTTAAAACCCAAGAAAACAATAGCTGAGAAAATAACAAGTGAATCCTGAGAAGGAATTTAGGAATTTCCAGAGTAGAAGTCTTCACAGGGATGCAAGAGACAAATTATAGGGAGGGAGTAAAAGCTTCAGTCTATAGCAGTCCTCAAAAGCTTACTCATCATGAGAGAGCACTATCTAACAGAGCCCAGTAATGGTTCTACTTTTCTTCTAACAGTACTTTTTCTTATCCAGAGGCATCTAGAGTAAAGTACAACTAGAGATGAAATGAAGCAGAGAATACTAAAAAAGTGGAAGCCATCTCCTTCTCCACCATTGGTGTGGGAGGAACTGAGTTAGCTCTGATCTGAGAGAGGCAGACCTTTAAACCGAATGGACCAGAGAATCTGATTTTGCTTGTTTTAGGGACTGGACTGGTTATCTCTAAATAGTGTACTATTCTCATACCATAAAATTATGCCAATTGCCCAAGGTATTCTCAGTAGATAAAGGAAATAGAGTGCAATTTGCTAAAGTCATCCATGAAGTAAAATAAGTTTCCTGGATATATTTATTCTATACAAGGAAATAAAATAAATATTCAGAAACATGCCCCAGGAAAATATGCATTAAAAACATCCCTTGCTCATTTATTCAAAATGACCACGACACTCCCAGTACTGTCTGCAAGCTCTTATGGAATGTTCGAAGTCAATTTTAAATTCAATTTTATACTATATTAAGAGTACTGCATTAATACTTATATTTTGAGCTTCCTTTTAAATGGAGACATCCTGAATACAGGCAGTGATGGAAATCAGCTTTGGCAGAGAGAACTGAGAGGGGACGAATAGGAGAAAGCAATTAGGTTTTAATGTTCTCTAGTTTTGTTGTGCTTGGCAATCAAATGCATTAGGGTAAACTTCATTCTTGAAAACAGGGTCTAATAGTATTCATTACTAGGGGTTCATTCCCTCTGCATACTGTGAAGGCTGCCTTCATAACCAGTAGGAACCATACATGCTTATGCCACATTTCTGAGTTGGTAATATACAATCCATTCAGGATTATTTCCTTGCAGCTTTCTATTGAATTATACAGAATCCATACGGTCACACAACTTAGAGTTCACAAGAGAAGAGAACATTTTTTTTCTTATGGTTATGGGGAACATTTAATCAGCATCTTCACTCTGATCTGTTATTAATCACCTCCCATAGCACTGTGCTGGAGACCATTCCATAATCTCATCAGAATGCAACAGGAGCACCAGGAACAATTAGGAACATATCCACTGAGCAAAACAGGAGACATGGTAAGGGGGATACATATCTGCAATCTCTGAGGTTTTTTTTTCCGTACACTGTACACACCGATACTGGAGTAAAATCAAGATACTGATTAGTGCTGAAATGGAGAGAAAGTATGGTTTGATAATAGGTAGCTACAAATCCAAATCCAAATGTCTTGCTGCTTTGCTCTTCTCAGCTTGTTTGTCCATCTGTTAATCTTATGTCAGTAGGATGGTTTCAGAGGGTACAGGATGCAGACTGGGAGGAGATCTGAGGCATTTAAGGTTCCTAGATGCTTAGGACATACACCACACAATGAACGAAGAAGCAGCTACCACCAGCCTCAGTGTTCCTGAGCTGGTGTGTGTGTGTGTGTGTGTGTGTCTGAGTCTCTGTCTGTACAACTGGTTCTCACCACTGATGGTAGTTACGCTCTATAAATTCATTATAAACATTGAATTAGTGATGGCTGAACAATTACTCCTAGAGGAAATGCTAGGGAAGTTTCGTCTGAGCCTCAGCTCACAGGTTTTTTGTTTGTTTGTTTGTTTGTTTGTTTTGTCAATCACTCATCTAATAACTGTGATTTGTATGTCTGATTATATTCCATCAGCATTTTCCATTAATTGGCACTGAATTCACAGACTTGCCTAAGTTCACAATTCAAGCCTAAGTGCAAATTGTCTAGCACATATTAATGTTTCTTAAACAGAACTATTAGGCAGGACTGAGCACACTTAAGGATGGGTATGTTTTAAATAGCACCTCACTCAAAAATGCTACCTAAAAAAAAATAAATAAATAAAAATGCTAAGAAAGCTACATAAATGGAATTTGTTTATGATCTGGAAATCTGAATAGAATACAGAACATGCCTATTGGGTAACTATTTATGTCCACAAATAAGTGGCAATGTATTAAGTATTGATTTGGGACTACAAATAAATGGAAAATAGGTAAATTCACAAATATGGAATTTCTGAGCAATGACGATCAATCGTGTTTGTGTTTCTCTTCCTGCCATGTGTGTGGCAGTGTGTGGGAAGAGGGGAAACGAGTAAGAGGGAGAGAGAGAGAGAAAGGATTATTAACATTGTGGCCTTTAACTGGCCTCAAAGGTTTATATTCAATTGAGTAATTGAGGCGGAATGATCACAAACACAATACTTAAAATACAAAGTGGATATATAACAGCAAAGTTAGTGGTTGAAATTATGCTATGAAATTAAAGAGGACTATCTAGAACACTTAAGGTAGGTATATTTAAAAGGTGAGACTTTCTGAGGTTTTGAGATAGGGCAGAGTTCATCCTAAAAGGATATGGCATGCAGAATCTCTAAGGGAGGCATGGAAGGAGTTAGTATAGTTTTGAAGGTGGGAAGGAAGCTTGGAGTCATTGGGGTTTTCTAGATCAAAAAGCTGATGGATGCAAAGGTGGGGTGCAAATAAAGACAGAGGCATCTGGACCGTGGCAAGACTGAATGTTTCATTTTTATTTTAAAAATACATCTACAAAAGCCTATATGCAACAAAATTGGAAAATCTGGAGGAAATGGACAAGTTTCTAGACAGATACCAATTACCAAAGTTAAATCAGGATCAGATAAACCATCTAAACAACCCCATAACCCCCAAAGAAATAGAAGCAGTCATTAACAGTCTCCCAACCCAAAATAGCCCAGGACCAGATGGGTTCAGTACAGAATTCTATCAGACCTTCAAAGAAGACCTAATACCAATACTCTTCAAGCTATTCCATAAAATAGAAATGGAAGGAACACGACCCAATTCATTCTACGAGGCCACAGTCACACTGATACCAAAGCCCCACAAAGACTCAACAAAGAAAGAAAACTTCAGACCAATTTCCCTTATGAATATCAATGCAAAAATACTCAATAAAATTCTTGCAAACCGTATCCAAGAACACATCAAAACGATCATTCACCATGATCAAGTAGGCTTCATCCCTGGGATGCAGGAATGGTTCAATACCCAGAAATCCATCAATGTAATCCACTACATAAACAAACTAAAAGAAAAAAACTACATGGTCATTTCGTTAGATGCTGAAAAAGCATTTGACAAAATTCAACATCCCTTCATGATAAAAGTCTTGGAAAGATCAGGAATTCAAGGAGCATACCTAAACATAGTAAAAGCAATATATAGCAAACCAGTGGCCAACATCAAACTAAATGGAGAGAAACTTGAAGCAATCCCACTAAAATCAGAGACTAGACAAGGCTGCCCTCTCTCTCCCTACCTATTGAATATAGTACTTGAAGTTCTAGCCAGAGCAATCAGGCAACAAAAGGAAATCAAAGGGATACAAATTGGAAAGGAAGAAATCAAAATATCACTATTTGCAGATGATATGATGGTATACTTAAGTGACCAGAAAAACTCCACCTGAGATCTACTACAGCTGATAAACAACTTCAGCAAAGTGTCTGGATACAAAATAATTCAAGCAAATCAGTAACCTTCCTATACTCGAAGGATAAACAGGCTGAGAAAGAAATTAGGGAAATGACACCCTTCACAATTGTCACAAACAATATAAAATATCTTGGTGTGACTCTAACCAAACAAGTGAAAGATCTGTATGACAAGAACTTCAAGTCTCTGAAGAAAGAAATTGAAGAACACCTCAGAAGATGGAAAAATCTCCCATGCTCATGGATTGTCAGGATTAACATAGTTAAAATGGCCATCCTGCCGAAAGCAATATACAGACTCAATGCTATCCCCATCAAAATCCCAACTCAATTCTTCATAGACCTAGAAAGAGCAATTCTCAAATTCATATGGAATAACAAAAAACCCAGGATAGCAAAAACTATCCTCAACAATAAAAGGTCTTCTGGGGGAATCAGCCTCCCTGACCTCAAGCTGTACTACAGGGCAGTAATGATAAAAACTGCATGGTATTGGTACAATGACAAGCAGGTAGATCAATGGAATAGAATCGAAGACCCAGAAATGAACCCACACACATATGGTCACTTGATCTTCGACAAAAGAGCTAAAACCATACAGTGGAAAAAAACCAGCATCTTCAACAAATGGTGCTGGATCAACTGGCCGTCTACATGTAGAAGATTGCGAATTGATCCATTCCTATCTCCCTGTACAAAGCTCAAGTCCAAGTGGATCAAGGACTTTCACATAAAACCAGATACACTGAATCTAATAGAAGAGAAAGTGGGGAAGAATCTCGAACACTTGGGCACAGGGGAATTGTTCCTGAACAGAACACCAATGGCTTGTGCTCTAAGATCAAGAATTGACAGATGGGACCTCATAAAATTACAAAGCTTCTGTAAGGCAAAGGGCACTGTAAATATGACAAAACGGCAACCTACAGATTGGGAAAAGATCTTTACCAATCCTACATCTGATAGAGGCCTAATATCCAAAGTATACAAAGAACTCAAGAAGCTAGACACGAGAGATCCAAATAACCCTATCAAAAAATGGGGAATTGAGCTAAACAGAAAATTCTCAACTGAGGAAAGTCGAATGGCCGAGAAGCACCTAAAGAAATGTTCAGCATCCTTAGTCATCAGGGAAATGCAAATCAAAACAACCCTGAGATTTCACCTCAAACCAGTCAGAATGGCTAAGATCAAAAACTCAGGTGATTGCAGATGTTGGCGAGGATGTGGAGAAAGAGGAACACTCCTCCATTGCTGGTGGGAATGCAAGATGATACAACCTCTCTGGAAATCAGTTTGGCGGACCCTCAGAAAAATGAACATAATACTACCTGTGGACCCAGCTATTCCACTCCTGAGCATATACCCAGAAGATGCTCCAACATGTAATAAAGACACATGTTCCACTATGTTCATAGCAGCCATGTTTATAATAGCCAGAAGCTGGAAACAACCCGATGTCCCTCCACAGAGGAATGGATACAGAAAATGTGGTACATTTACACATTGGAATACTACTCAGCTATTAAAACAATGACTTCACGAAATTCGTAGACAAATGGATGGATCTTGAAAATCTCTTACTGAGCGAGGTAACGCAGTCACAAAAGAATGAACATGGTATGTACTCACTGTTAAGAGGTTATTAGCCCAAAAGTTTGAAATACCCAAGAGTCACTTCGCAACAACAGTAGTTCTGAGTGTGACATCCCAAATGGAGGACTTGGAGAAAGGACTGAAGGAGCTGAGGGAGTGTGCAGCCCCAGGGAGGTAGCAACAGTGGCAGCTGGCCTGACCCCCCGATACTTCGGGAGACTGATCCACCAACTAAAGACTACACATGGAGAGACCCATGGTGCTGGCCACAAATGGGGCAGAGGAGCGTCTTGTTATCCGTCAGGGAGAGGAGAGGCCCTTGGGCCTGAGGCTGTTAGATCCCCCAGTATAGGAGAATGACAAGGAGGAAACACGAGAGTGAGTGAGTGGGTGGGTTGGTGGGAGTGTGGGTTGGAGAATATCCCCATATTGGCAGGGGGAAGGAGGAGGGAATGGGGAAGTTCCAAAGGGGAGATCTGACACATTTGAAATGTAAATAAAATATGAAGATAAAAAGAAAAGAAAAGAAAAGAAAAAGGTAAAAAACAAACGAACAAACAAACAAAAAAAATACATCTAGTCTGACCTTAATGTTCTGATTCCAGAGCCAGGCTCTAGCAGACCAATAACTTTGCCTTTTACATATGTGTATATTTAGCTAAACTAAGGAAGGGCACTGTACATGGATGAAGTTGATAAATTTATTTCTGGATTATTCCTCCACTCCTACCTTACACAAAAGAAATGAATGATTACAGGATTTCCCCCATTCTTGCCACTGTCACAGAACGGAGCAGAGTTCTCCTCTAACAGCCTCTCTCTCTCTCTCTCTCTCTCTCTCTCTCTCTCTCTCTCTCCCTCTCTATCTCTCTCTCTTTCCCCTCTGAGAATAAAGGAGAGAATTTGACCTTAGCCATAACAAATACTGGCCCAGGTACATGACTAAGTGTTCCCAAGGGAGTGGAGACTACATAAATCCATGGTGGGGCTTTCAGAATTGTTATGGAGTCAGAAGTGTCATGAACTCACTCTGAGAATATGCCTACGGTGAAACTCTATGCTGTCATTGAAAATTAGGGCATTCAGCACTGCACAATTAGTACTGTACTGGAGTTCTACAGCCATGTCTGCAAAGGGTTTTAATATCTTCTTTTAAATGCCACATTTAAACATACAAATGTTGGTCTGTTGCTTGTACCAAAGATCTTATTTATCAAAAGAAGACAGGAAGGTTGTTGTTAATGGTTGTGATAACAGATCCAGGATGTGATCAGCAATAATTTCGCAAAAGTCTGGACAATAAATATTTTTAGCTTAGTATAATGGTCTTTTTAACCACTCAAGTCTACTATGTAAAACAAATCCTAAACAACACATAATAGTGTCAATACAGCTGACACTATTAAATTTTATTTACCAGAATTAATTAGTTGAATTTTTAATTAATTTTTACACATTATAAACTTTTATAATGTCCTCATGATATTTTATCAATTATTTTAAAATGTAACAGTCATCATTACCCTGTCAAACTTTGGAAATCAAATAGGGTTCAGTTCATGGACTCTCCCACACACATAACAGCCCATGAAACAGGTTAAACACATTTCAGGAAATGAGAGGTGCTCTTGGTTTGGGCTGGACATATAACTTTCTCCAGCAAAGAAGACAAGGTTTGAGGTTTCAAAAATACTTAGGTACTGCCCCAAAGGATGTATTGCGTAGAGTGGAATCCTAGGCTCTGGCTATTTCTCCTCTCTGGAGATACACTCCAATGTGTCCCATCCCTCTAAGCTTGCACACCAGTGTTGCTTTTTAAACATCACCACTTCAGCTTGCGTTCTTAATTCTGTCTTGCCTATCCTGCTCTCCCTGGATTTGGTTTACTTATTCTCATTGACTTTCAGTTTGCTTTGTGTCACCAAAATTTCCTTTTGTAAAGGATAAGAGCTAAGAAGAGACCAGAGTGGAACAGAGGACACTGAAAATTGGAGCCTAGTGTCTGGGCTCCTAGCCATTTGGTCATCACTACAGCAATGCTCTAAAGGGTTGATAGAAATTTTTATTATGAAAATTGTAGCAATTAAGATAGTTAATACATTAAAGGTGGCATTTGCACATGGGTTTGCATATGGTAAACAATATGGTTTGGTTTTTCAAAGCTCAATTGCTCCTTTCTGAGAACTAATCAATTTTATACCATATGCTTCATGGATAGTTTTTTCTTTAAACTATGCAATTAGATCTGTATTTTGGACACACATTAGAATAGATAATCCCTCTAATTATTGAAGTAACTAACATGTTTTAAGAACCTTTATGCACAAAAAATTCCAAGTAGAGTATTTATTGGTTTTATCTCTCCCAAGATCCTAGAAACTGATCACTTATCAGCATTACACATATCAAGATGGCAAGCTCTGAAGTGCTGAATGACTCACCCAAGTAGTAAGGGACAAAACAAAATTCAAACCAATGATTACTTAGACCTGTTATTACTATGATGACTTCTTGTTATTTATGAGATGACATGCTATAAATAAAACCTCTTTTAGAGATTTTGGAGCCAAAGAGTTTCAAAAACCAAACTAAAAGTTAGAAAGTGAATCAAAGTGTTGGTGGTATAGATCAACAGTAAAGTGCTTGTCTTCCATGCATATAACCTTGAGTTTGATCTCTAAACTCCAAATTCCAAAAATGTGTCTAATAAAAAAATCTTATAGAGAGCTCTGATAAATATCAATGTTTAGGCATATTGTTTTCCTAACAGGAAAACTCACCAGTCATCACTTAAAGATAATCTACTTTATTGCCCACCATTCTAGTCAATTTGATTATCTGGTTTTCAAATTCAAAACATCATATGATGAAAAGAAGTCAGGGATATCTTAGAAAACAGTTAATTTAGTAGCTTAACAACTTGAAAGGAAAGACAATAATTATTATTCAAGATGCAAAATGTATAGGATCTGAGGCCATTTAGTATAGCTTTATACTCCCTTTTTATATTGTGCTAGAGTAGTTAATTTTCAAAATTAAAATGAGTCATCAAGAAATGCTTAAATGCTGCTTATTATGCTTTGCTTGTAAAAGCAAGGAAGTTTGCACAATTTTGAATTTTTAAAATTCAAAGCTGGCTTAAAATGTTAAAGTTTATGATCATAAAAAGTACATATCAGTTATAGGCAAGCAGTTTTAGATACAGAGCAGCCAATGTCTGGAGAATAGTTGCCACCAATGGAGCTATCACCAAGGGCAAGATCTATGCATGTTAACTGCCAGAGTTGAACCAACAAACATTTTACTGAAGGTTGAATCATTGGAGATTCTGTACCACAGGAAAGGTGCGAAATGGAAAAGAAAACTCCACTTCCAAAAAAACCAAAAACTCATTATTTAAAGTGAGAGTTGAGAAAGAAGAAAGGGGAAGCAGAGTGTAGGTGGGGAAAATTAAGAAAGCAGAGTAGATACCAGGAAACATGGAAGTAAAGAGGAGAGAGTATCGTCCTCTAAAAGCCTGAGTGTGCCTTACCCAGGTGCCAGACAGCACAGGCATGGACTAATTTTTGCCTACAAGGTGCAATTCTGCTTATACTGCCATTTATTCCAGTCACTTGGATTCTCAGATACCTGGGTTCACATCCTTTCTTTTACATTTCTTATCACTGGGGAGCAGGGTTGGGAATGTCTCCAATTCTTCTACTCTCAGCTCTTGATCAAAGGCCTTCTCACAGGATTGTCCTTTAGTCTAAGCTTTTGATTCAATACACCTTTGTATTCAATTTATTCATTTCTGAGACAGGGTCTTCTGTAGCTCAGGCTGGTATCTTTATAGGAGCCAGAGACCTTGAGCATCTCATCCTCTCCATCCACCTTTGGTGTTCTGTGATTACAGGTGCATGTAATAATGCCAGTTTCTGTAGTATTAGAGATCAAACCTAGAGCTTAGTGAAAGAGAAACCTACAGCCTAGAGAAAGTTGGGCAAGCCCCATACCAACTGAACTACAGCCTAGGGTTCCAAGGAGAAAATCTAAAACTAAAGTCTTAGGTTTAATACTGTAAGCATTGTGAAATGGGAAATAAGTGTCTTACGTAAAATCCTCAAAAACAAAAGAACAGAACACAGAAAAAATGTGCACCAGAAATATCAAAATTTTAGAAACAAACTGGATGTTTGCCATTATATGAGCCTGATTGTTAAACTCATTCTAAAAGATTTCCAGACTCCATTGGAAACCTCTGATTAATTGTGAAACTCTTATAGATTTCTCAAGTATTTGATCTTTAATCTTTTACTTGGAGAGTTGATTTCACTAGCAAAGAAAAAGAGCTCCTAAACAACCTTTAACTTTCTATCCATATCCAAGTGAATTATTTAAAACACTTTTTATTTTGAGCCCTTTCTCATGAGACTGTCAATAACCCTTTCTCAACAGCCACATGTTCTTAACATAGAAAACCCTGAAGAAATGGCTATTTCCTGTCAATCTCTATCATCTATATAAAAGCTCTTGATTAGTGGGTAAAACCAGAAGGAATGAGGATTATATTTTTGAGAAAGATATGTACTTAGCTCAATTACTCATTTGAAAAAAATAATAAAGGTAATAATTAGACCAGAAATACAATGGAGTTCACTGTACTGTTTTTGACTAAATCATCATTCTACCTTGTTGAACCAGCTAAATATAAATGCCACAAAAATAAGAACTGTATCTCACTAGTTTGTTGCTATTTTAACATCTTCTATGAAAAGTGAAACGAATGAACAAAGCTAAAATATCTGTCAAATAAACAATAGATTTAATTCTAGCAATACAATGCCTCATCGTACAACATTCCAACACACACGCACACACACACACACACACACACACACACACACACACACACAGTAATGATATTTCTGCCACTCACTAAGCGTATACACAATGATGGTGCCACAAAACGGCTGCCAAGTGATGTCATAGCCATCTTAGTTTGCATAAGCACAGGCTACTGTATTTGAAAGCCAAAGTTGCCTAATGGTACATTTCTCAGAATATTTTCTCATCATTGAGCAATTCATGAGTATACATTGAAATAAATATATTCAGACACACTAACTACAAAACAGAAATAGAAAGCTCTTCTTGAACTATGTATTCCCTTCTCTTCTATATATAGAATAACACACAAATTATTGTTGCTCTACTCTTAAAAATTAAAATTTTAAAGCATTTTAACTACAAAAAGCAAAAATCTTTAAAATAATTTACATGCTCTCTCTCTCTCTCTCTCTCTCTCTCTCTCTCTCTCTCACACACACACACACACACACACACAAACACACACAAACCTCTGTGTGAATACATATGTTGTGTTGGCTAAAAGTTGAAATTCTGGAGTCCATATCCACTCCTTTTACTGGATGACCTTAAAAAATGACCCAAAGTCTCTGGCATCCTGTTTGTTTACTTTAAAGTAGAGATTAAAGTAGAATATACTTCATAAGGACTGTAAGAGGTGACATGACTGCCCTTGCTTTTCATCTGTTGACTCTCAGAACAGATCCACTCTTCAGTGCTTGTCAGTGATATTACAGAATGACTTCCCAAATGACTTTTTCAGACCCTTGTAAAGGATAATCATGCTAAACCCTCCTAGTAAAAGGCAAAGACGGCAACTGGAGGAGAGGAGGAGGAGAGAAGGACTTCCTTCTGTTTCTTGCTCTTTTTGAAGTTCTATTTGAATGTCTAGCTTATTTTAAAACACTGTACCCTCGGAGATATTTTAGCCACCAACTCACTTTCTTAGAAAATGAAGCAAATTTATGTGATAACACCTGCTGTCAAATAATATCTCTCATGAAATATCTGGGCATTTTCCACTGATCCACCAGGTTCTAGACACAAGTCTGTGATGTTCTCTGATCACACAGGAGGACAGAGAATACACAAGAGAATTGTGTGGTGACATCTCCAAGTGCTTACTTTTTGCTTCCAGTTCTTATGTTTATGTAGGCAATTCTTTGCATTAAATTGCCTATGTAGTTACTGTTTTCTTTACTGGACCCTGATATGCAATAAATGGGCACTTGCAAGTTCTTGATAGAGTACAGAAAATACAGTAAAAACTGAATAACCTATGCTGTTATTTTGGAATTGCTAATCTGCTGAACAAGACAGCAACATGTGGCCCATAATTTTCCAGGCTAAAAATAAAACAAGGAGAAATTAAGTGGCAAAAAGTGAATAGGAATGAAACACACAACTTTACAACTGGAGAATAATATACAGCAGGAATAAGATAAATATCCACCAAATGGAACAAATGGCATACTTCTCTAATTCTTGTGAAAAAAAAAAAAGTGCTCACTTAAATGGGGAGGGGGATGAGCAAACATATCTGTTACCTATATTCCAGGACAGGAATTCAACTCCTTACACTCTGTTCAATAAAACAAATCTAACAGAGTGGGGTTTGTTGCTGACATAGTGTTTTTGTTCCACTATAGAAATATAGTTCCTAAAATATTGCTTGATACTAGGTAACTTATTAAAGTATAGAAATTTACCCCCATTCAGCAGGCTTAAAAGCCCACAATAAAGATACACATAGGATTATTATAGATGGGTCCTGTCTTTGCTTCCAAATTACTGTCTTTTTGCCTCCTCCAGAGGTGATTGATGCTACTTTCACCTTGCAGGGAGAACAGAAGGCTAAGCAAGCAGTCCTTTTACCTTCAATTTTTGTAAGAACTGTTTGTTACTCTTATTCCAGAGGGTAGAGTACTTGTAATGTCATGACCTCCTAAATACCACTTATAAATTCTATTTCATGGTGGATGAGTTCCAACATGAATTTGGGATGACCATTAGTCAAACCACTGTGGGTGTTATAGCAAGCTTAATGTTGTCATCCAAAGTTGTTAATCCCTTATTCTGACATCTTTTGCAGAATCCTTTAGAACCATTGGAAATGGTGCCAAAATTCCTCTCAGGAGCTTTATTATGTGATGTTCTGGAGCTACCTAATTTTTTAGAAAACTACTAGTAAATGAGAGACTTGGTTATTCCCTGATAGGACTGTGGCCCCTGTGTGGTATTATAAATCTTTTCTAACTATAGAGAGACAGGTGAAACAGAATATACTGGAGAACAGTCATATCGTGAATAACTGTAGAAGACAATGTTCTTAAGTTTTCTGTCTGGTGTGAAAAACTGCTTCATTCAATTTTCTTTTCTCCAAAAAGGACCTGCTAGCCACACCACATATTTTTCTAATCTTTATCACTTTTGACAAAGATTTACATGGTGTCATGTCATGTCTCTTACCTAGTAATACTTTCCAAACCCAAAGCCTGCTACTCCATAACCTCACCCAATCTTTCAATGATCAACTTATATACAATTACCTTGTTCTATGGGGTTTTGTTACCACTGATATGATTTGATTTCTATTTTCAGTTTATTATTTATTGTCTTACTGATTATTTCCCTCTTGAAGAAGAATCTCCTTCTAAAAGTTATGCTTCTTCCTGAGAAAATACATATGAGATTCTACATAAAGGTGTTTTGAATTTGTTTTTGTTGCTAAAAGAGAAAAATGAAATGTTGGTATTGAGAAAGGGAGACACAATGTGAAGTAAATGCACGCACACAAACTTGAGTGTGCCAAACTGCCCTCTTAACAAAACTATAAGAAGATTGTCAATGCTTATAAAACATTTGAAAACCCTTGGATGAAGGAGATTTTATAAATATAGTAGTTCCCATTAGGGAAAAATGATGGCATTACAGGTCTTGCTAATAATGTGAATCAGACAATTGAAATTACAGCTTTATTTTTTTATTGTAAAATAACTGGAAGTTTAGAATATATTTGGAGACTATACTCAAATGACTGAATTCATACTTCATGTGAAATTTTTTCTTTTAAGCATTTGAGATTTTCTCTTTTCATCTAAAATTAGTAGATAAGAATGGCAGGTTTCTGTAAAGATTTTGCTCTAAAAGCTGAAGCATAGTCAAGTACCTAAATTATTCAAAATCCTTCAGTAATCCTTTACTAATGACTTTTTTTATGTGAAGGAGCAGAAGCAGCATTTCCTTCCAGGGAATCTGGTTAAAATTTTTAGCTGAGACCTTGAAACTAAAAAGTTTTAAAATTCTCTGCATATCTTCATGCTCATCTGAACAGGAGACTTTAAAATATGTGATCTTTATGTTTCTTTACATGAGAAATGAAAGAAGTGCTTTGAAATGGAAATTTTTTTCTAGCATGAACAGCCTCAATGATTGTGCAACTAACTGTTCCAAGGCGGGGATCTGACATTTCCCCAATGACAGTTGAAGTCACTTAAACCTTTTGAACTTTCAAAAGAAATTGAATGATCTGGCTAACAATTACAAAATCAGGGTAGTTTCTAGTGAAGTTGGCAGAATTCTTGCAACCCCAACTCTCTCAGAATCCTCATTTTGGCAGACTGCATCGCTTAACAGATAAACTTACTTATATACACTCCTTGTAAGCTATATGTGTTTCAAAAATACACTTCAACCTTAACTTCAGGTTGGGAAACATATTTCAAGCTGTGGTCCATTTCTTACTAAGGAGTCTATTGTAGTGGAAGCTTTTGCATAGTTAATTTCTGGCTAGTGCTTCATAAATTACTTAAACTACCCTTTTACTAGGAATGAGAAGAAACTTATGGCCATTAAAGTTTCTTAGAGATTACACCAGTAGTCCAGTAGTCTTAGGTTTTGTTTTCTGGCTCTTCACAGGACTTTTAGTGCTTTATTTGCTAAGAATGTGAAAACAGAATCTTGTCCATGTGTGATAAATCCTATGTAAATATTACCAAAGATCAACCTCATAAAACCTACTTTGTTAAAGCTTTCCTCATAGGAAGAATACAGGTGAGTGCGGTGAAACATTGATCAAATAATCAAGAAAATTGAAACCTTTGCCTACCTTGACATTGATTTCACATAATTACATGTTTTAATGCTTTTATTTGTTTGTGATCATTAGCAGGAATTAGGCATAGTTACTATGACCTCTTGCGTGGTATGGAACCAAGTCATACTCTTCAGGCCAGCTATTCTTATTCCTAATCCTGGCAAAGAAATTTCTCAGATCCTCTTTACTGCTGGAAGAATGCTTATGAAGGTCCACTAAGAAAAAGATCACTGAAGTTATGACCCTACTAGTATCTATCTGTTTCAAAGAGAAAAGTGAAAATGGTATCATAAACAGTATTGTCAACTAATTAAATGTATTTTTATCTGGTAAATAAAAATGCAACAACTGTTCATATAAGTAGGGTACCATGTGGTGATTGGAGAGCAGGATACATTAAGAATTTCATTTTAAATTAGTTCTTTTAGAATCCCTTATAATGCATTTGCTCATACTCACTGCCCTTCCCCAATTCCTCTTGGGTCCACTGCTCCTCTCCTACATGCCTGTCCTTGTGTCTCTGTATCCTCCTACCCGTCATGTCCAGTTTCTACTTCCTAGACACTCTTGAACTTGTAGTCATCTACTAGAACACAGCTAATCTACTATATTGTTCAAGAAAACCAATTCTCCCTCTCCTAGCCACTAACCACGTACATAGCTCCTTAGCTACTAGCTTCCTTTTGCAGTATATGGAGATTTAAATGTTGGCACACACCTGGTTAAGGAACAGAGATCAAGATACTGCAGAATGCTTAGCCTTTAATGTCTAATGGTTAGCCTATCTATATCACATGCCTTCCCCCAGTGGTTTTTAGATCACTGTGGAAGAGAAGGCAGAAAGACTGTAAGATCCAGAGGCAATGATTGATGACAAGGAATACTGATTTCCAGAAACAAATAGGGCACTAGTACACATTAACTTGCAGTGATTGTTAACAAGATGCATAAGACCTGCGCATGCTAAAGCCAGACAAAATCCCAGCACAAAGAGGGGAAGTGGTCATAAAGAAATTCACTCTTTTTTAAATCTCCAGTTTCTCCACACGGTTGCCAGGAAAATCAATCTGTAGATGATGTAGCAGAATATACTTTGTCTCTATGTTATATAACTGTAGCAGTTTGCATGGAATTATATTTTCACAACCAAGAAAACGCCAGGTGATAAAAGATCCATAGCTCCATCCAAAAGGAGAAAAAGTGCAGCTGCATGGGTGTTCATGTAACAGTGTGGATAAAGCACTTTAATAAAGAGGGTTAAATAAGACTAATAGCAGATAGGAGGATAACCATGGTTTTTAGCCTTGGAGGAGACTTCAGGGAAGATTACAGAGTTGAAAAAGCACTCAGAAATGAGGAGAAATTTCACAGTCATTAAGGTAGACAGGTGGGAAGGTGTTCCAGTTAACAGAAACAAGATATCTAAAAGTAAAACCGTATGAAGTAGCATAAAACTGAAAGATAAGAAGACTTCAGGGAAAAACTATAGAGCCTACCACTACTTGGTAATTTTCAAATTTATAATTCTAGGCAAGAAGAATTCTCCAGTGCTCTCTTAAAACCATGGGATAATATCATATTTGCCTTTTGATGAGATTGCCCTGGCTGTGTGAATGATTAAGTCACTCCATATTAAAGGCAAAATGAGCAATTTGGAGACTCTTGTGATCACTGAAGCCTTCACGAAAAGGTTAAAGGAATAAAAGGTATGAAAAAATAAGATTCTAAAAACAATACAGAAATGTAACAATGATATCAAGCAAGACTGATGCAAAATTTTTTATTCTGTAGTTTGCTTAGACATTTTACTAGTCTGTGGAACTTACCTTCTAACAGGAGAGGTGGAATAAAATACAAAGCTCAACAGTAGAATGTTAGGTGCAATGACGGAGTAATGTGAGTTACTGTGGCAGCAGACTACTCAGTCTACAAACACACATGGAGTTCAAGTCATATTCTTCAAAGGAAAACAAGAAAAGTGAAGAAGATTGAATAGAATATTTTTAAGAAGATAGGAGAGTGCATGGAAGAGCCTCAGGGTAAGAAATAGCTTTCACAGAAAGAAGCAAAATGAAAAGTGGAGAGATGAGGAGCATGTGAGGTAAAAAAGGAGTCCAGGGTCCAAAAGCAGCATTTAGATTTCTGTCTTGTTCTAAGAGTAGTGCTGAGCATTGGGAATACCTTTCAATGCATAGTAACATTGATATTTCCATTGTGGGAAAATTATTCTAGATGTTACAGAAGGAATTCACTTAGGGAAGATCTCCCTGTGCTTCCTGCTTTAGTACCCACACCTTATGTTTCTTTCAGCTTGTGTTCCTCCCATTAAACCAGATGTTTCATTAAAAAAGAAGGAGGAGGAAGAGGAGGAGGAAGAGGAGGAGGAGGGGGAGGGGGAGGGGAAGGGGAAGAAGAGAAGATAAAAGAAAACATCCTTCTTCCCTGCTGTATTTCCTGGTAAACAGTCAGGGATTATTGAATAAAACAAGCAAGAAGATGAATTAGGATATCATAATAGGACTTCCCAAAGATAATGTGGGGGCTTTAATAAACAAGAGTATAAATGATGGACATAAAGGTTTTGAGACAGATTCAATATATATTTAAAAGTAAATTTGACGAGTTATCCAAGCTGCTCATATTGAAATTATAAAGAGGCAAGAATAATTGTTTCTTACATCATAAAACGTGGATAACAGGATGCTTCTGCCAGTCTCTTGTCGGGTCGTCTCTCTTCATTTCTCCCAGTGCTGCTGCCCTCCACTTCATATTCTTCCTGCTTGCACTCAAGCCATGGGTCAGATTGTCTTCCAAACTGCAATAAGCAGCCACTTTCAGAGGTTCTTACCTTTCTTTCTCTTGAGTCCCTCAAAATTAGAGTTAATGTCCATACTCTCCAAAGCTGTAACAAAAAAAGAGGGAAAGAAAAGTAGGAATAAAAGAACATAAATAAAACTTAAAAATAGGAGGATTTTTTTTTTTTTTTGGCTATCATCACTAAAAACTACACCTAAGTATTATTTGCAGACACTTTATGGAGATAAAGTAGTACTCTGTGACATATGTATTAAAGATGGCACATTTATGTCCTGCGATACACATATGATTGAAGAATGTAGACAATATGTGTGCACTGGTAAATTAGAGGTGCTGATAGTAAGAGCTGCCAAATCTGTGACAGAATAGTCCTGTGTACCACAAAGGACACGGGTGTTGAAAGCTGCAGATGTCCTTTATCTCCTCTCAGTAGGACTTTGCATAACCGCTAATGACTATGCCAATGCACGGGTAGCAGTTTTTCCATCATAGTAATGTGCCAATTTCAGGGGATTATTTTTTCTACAACCTGCGCTTGGCAAAACTCCTGAACAGACATATCTAATACCCAGCAGCTGAATGTATTTGGATTGGTATTCAAAAATATCTAGGTTGCCAAATATGAGGAGTGCAGATATTCATCCTTCTCATCAAATAAACAGAGCGGTTGTTTAACTTTCCCAGCCTTTAGACTCTGAGCACCCTCCTAACTACTTTGTCAAAAGATCATTGTGTCTGATGAAGTAGAATGAGAACACATCATCAGGACCCTTGGAACTAAACCACCAGTACATCATATATTCTGCTATACTAGCTACAGAATGATTTTCCTGGTAACAACGTGGAGACACTGGAGATTTAAATGCCTTCATTCTATCATCTATAAAAAAAAAAAAAAAAAAAAAAAAAAGATTGATATTCTTCATGACCATTTCCCTTCTTTATGCCAGGATTTTGTTTGGCTTCAGCATGCACAGATCCTGTGTATCTTGTTAAAAAATCACTGCAAGGTAATTAGTACTAGTGCCCCTTCTTTTTCTATTTTTTTTTTTTCCACTGCCTCTGTCTCTTACAGTCTTTCTGCCTCCTCTTCCACAGTGATTTCTAAACTACTGGGGAAAGGCATGTGATATAGATAGGCTAAAAGCATTAGACATTAAAGGTTAAGCATTCTGCAGTCTCCTGCTCTCTGCTCTTTAACCAGGTGTGTGCCACCATGTTAATCCTGGTGCATTGCAAAAGGAAGCTCCTGGATGAGGAGGGAGGTGCGTGGATAGCTGCTGTGAGAGGGAGAATCGGTTTTCTTGAACAGTGTGACCTTTGATAGATTGGCTGTGTTCCGGCAGATGACTATACATCAAACAGTGTGTGGGAAGCAGGAACTGAGCATGATGGGTAGGAGAAGAAATACTGAAACTATTTGAGACATATGGAAATATTACAAAAAATGAAATTACAGGTAATAGCATTCAAATGTTGAAATGGAAAAAGACAAGGAAAATAAGATAATTGAAAATAAACCATACACATCTCTCTTCGTGTGAATCCTCTGTACTATGTGTTTATGTGCACCTAAGTATGTATGCATTGTGTTGTTGCAACTGTTGTTAATGTCAGTAGAGGAAGAGCCAGAAGACATTTCTTCTTGCCAGCGATATTCCCTGAGCATCAAGTTAAGTATAGTATAAGAAAAAAGAAAGGAAAATGTCTCAAAAGAGAATCACAGAAAAGAGGGAGAAAGGGTATGGCACAAAATAACAACTTACAAACCCACATGGAAATGAAGTGAGATAGCAATGGCATGTAAGTGACATCAAAGAAATGGGGCTGAACTGAGGGGATGTTCAACAGATCAAATGACACTGCAGAGCTGAGTGAACAGGAAGTCCCGGTTTCCTCCATGTCTCTTCTCTCTCTCTCACAGAAATTGCTATGAAATTAACCTGAGTATGGAATCTTAATTCTAGCAGTGCTGCTAAACAAAAGGATGAAACTTTTCAAGCATTTTCCCATAAGATATTGGAGGCCAAACTTTGATACCATTATTGAAACTTATGGAGATCAAAGTCACCTAAAAGGTGCGCCTACCGAGCAGGATGTGGTGAGGAGAGGAGCAGAATGGCTTACTGAAGAAATGGATGGCCCATTAAGTCTGACCAAAGCAAACCTAAGCCAAGACAAATGAGTAAACACATTAGCCTGCTTTTGTACATCTGAGGAAAGAAACCACTCAAAATCTGTAAGTGCCTCATGCTGTCTAATTCTGACTGCACAGATAGGTTGCTTGGCTCCCTTGAAGGCTATAAGGCAAACACTAACAGCGAAAACCTGTCAGCAGAATTGGAGGTTTGTACATTAACATTCTGTCTGAAAAAAAAGATGGAGTAGAAGGCTGATAAAGATGAACAGGCTTGGACTTGAAGTCAGCTGTTGCCTTGTTCATTATATGACTTTAGGGTGGTGACCACTTTTCTGCATCTTGGTCTTCCTTTTTATAAAATGAGGAAAATAATAGTAGTGAGTAAGTGTTGTAGTAAGTAAAAACAATTAATCTGCTCATCCATTAAATACTTTTGGAAACTTTAAGTCAGTTGTCTGTGGTTGTGAGAAAATTGATGGTCCAAGATGACACACAGTGACAGGTCTTGACCTGATGAAGCACATTAATATCTATAGAAAGACATCAATCTAATGAAGAATTTAATAAATATAGAAATCTTTAGTGTACAATATAATAAATACTGAGATGTTGAATAAATTGAAGTTCACATTTTATTGTTCCTGTTGAATGCACTAAGGATACAATTAAAGAAAATTCTGTGTGTACACATCAACTATCACCTGCAGGTAAATGAATTTTTGCTGAATAAAAACAGTATGGGCAATTTTCAAGTATCTAGACAACTTTGAGAGAATAAGAAAGAGAGCTGACAGAAGAGGTAGAAAAGCAGAATGTGCCTAGCTTTCTCTTTTGTGCTTAGCTTCGGTAAAATCCATCCTATCTACTTCTGTCCAAATTCTGCAAGATTTCTTAAATTGGGTAAACAGATACATACTGTATTACTGTTCCCCTGTGAACCTAGTATGAGCATCTTGGGAAGTTTCATTTAATATAAAAAGCAAAGAAAGACTCAAACTCCTCTCTGGGATGGGGAGTAAACAGCATTAGTCAGACCATTGTAGTAGCAAGAAATTGACTTATTCTGAGGAGGATTTCACAACCTATGCTCATTGCCATGTTAAGCTTAGAGAAAAAAATTTTTCTCTTGTCACACATCTATGGGAGCTGCCAAGAGTAAGGACCTTGAAATTGAGGATTCTCTTCCTTCTGTTTTCTGAAGTCTCTGGCATTTAACTCCAGCTTCTTGGGATGCTGTTTTGTCAACAGATAATGCTCCAGACTAATTATTTCCCTCAGAAGAGCCTTTGTAGAAACCCTGTGTAAATGCTGCAAAGCTTTTGATTTCTTTCTTTCCAAGATTCCACTGAGGTTGTTGCTATTACAGTGACAGCTATGTTGAGCTGGTCTCAAGTTCCAGAGGCCATCTCTAAGCTGAGGCATTAGAAGAGCTCCAGAGGAAGTATTGCTCAGTGCTATAGAAATTAAAAATGTGATTACTCTAGAAATCTCCTGGATGGCAATAGCTCTGTCTCTGGGTAAGACAGCTATTGTGAGAGCCCGAGTGAGTTGCTCACCGAGAACCCAAGAGTCTGCCAGTATACCTAGTATTCCAAAGAGCCACAGTGAAGAAAGCTTGAGAGAATAAAGACAGAATAAAAATTCTCCTTGAAAATAAGATGAAGAAAGCAATGGAAATTATTCATGGAGATAGATTTCTAAAATAGTTGAGACTTTTCTCCAATATTTCCAAACAAGGAAAGTGATTTAGTAAGCAGATATCAATATGTATTCAAGCTAACAAGTGACACACTGAAAAAAAAATAGAAATCAGTTCTGTTTCCTGGAGGATCAGAGATTTTTAAATTCTTATTTAATATTTTCTCTCTGTTGAAATAGGCATATGTAAATCAGAAAATAAATTGGCAAATTTTAAAATATTATTATTTGGCTATAGTGGGTCTACTGTGCTGCATGGTTACATATCTGGTCTCTATCTTCAGTCAATCCCTTGTGGACACATTTACCTGTAGCTCACTGAATTTCTACTCAACCCAAGATCTCATTGTGAGAAATACAGATTTTTACACATAGAAATAACCAAAGCAGCATTATGAAAGAGGAAGGCTTTCTTCAGTAACAGATGACAACAATATCTTAGAATCCAAATTCATCCCTGTCACCTCATATATTTTATCTCTTCTACCTCCTCTATGATTGCCTCTGTTTCATCCATTTATTATTTCTTTCAAAGATTGGATCAATGTCTAAAATTTCTCTCCCACTGGAATATGAGCTCTATGGAGAAAAATTTCTTTTGATTCACTATTGCCTCTTTTATGCCTAGAAGAGTGCCAATAACTCATTACATGTTCAAAAGAAGATCGATGAATAAAAGACCTAATGAATAAATGGATGTATGAAACAATGAACAGAGGCAGAGAAGTAATGAGCTCTTCTAGAATTTGTTCTCATAATAAGAGGGTAATGCCACATCCTATAAGACGTGTACCAAATGGCAATCACTGACGATGCTTTATTTTAGAAAACCTTATCAGTGTTTCAGCATGAAATGCCTAAGCCAGAAACTGGAAGAAGCTGACAAAATTAAGATCTTCCACCACCTTCAATCCACATGTTATTCCTGAAGTCAGAATTTGTACTTTGATGAATTCTGTAATTTGGCCACAGATGTGTAACAGGGCTGAGAATTTAACAGCTGCAATTCAACTTAAAATTTGGCTGATTTCTTCATCTGAATTTCACTAATTTCAGAATATGAGGCAGCTAGAGCTCTCATAGGGCATTTTCACACTTGCCAAGCTTCATGCTTCTCCTTTGAACTGGTTGATTATTTTTTCTTTTTCTTTCCCCCTTTCTTTCATTTCCTCCCTTTGAAGACTCACGATTTGTCTGTGCTGAGAAAATGCAAGAATCCGTTTATCCAGTTTATCAAGACCTACCATAAGTCAAGTCATTCTCTGCTTTGAGTGGAACAGCTGGTTACTTTTTTATTGTCAACTTCACACGACCTGGACTGCATAGGAGGAGGAGCCATAAGTAAAGGAGGTGTCCAGATCAGATTGACCTGCCTTTATATTTGTGATAGATTTTCTGGTTGATGATTGATGTGAGAGATCTCAGCTTACTGTAGATGACACCATCTCTAGGCAACTGTTCTAGACTGCATAAAACAGTTGGCTGAACAAACTCAGAGCAAGTCAGTAAACAACACCTCTTTATAGTTTTGATTCCAGGTTCCTTCCTTGAGTTCCTGTGCTCACTCCCCTCACCAGTGGACTGTACCTAGAAGTGGAAACTGAAATAAATCTTTCCTCCCAAATTTCTTCGGCTCAGAATGCTTTAACACAGCAACAGAAAACCAACTAGAACGTGAATGTTTTGTAGTTTACCCCACTGGTCTTTCTACTTCCTGTCCCAACATCTGATGTCTATTACCATTTGATAGCATGGCATACAAAATTGAAGAACGTGTGAGAAGAACAACAAAGATCTATCTAAGCCTTGCATAGTGGAATCAGAAAGAAACAGAGAATGTTGTCTCCAAATCTCTGCTTCACTTTTCAAGTTTGACTTATGCTTCTCTTACTTCCCACAGTCTCAGTTTCTCCAATCTTCATTGACATCCAAGAGATCATGGGTTACCATATACTGGAAACACAAAGATTAAGTCAAATCTGAGTTCAAATCGTTAGGTCTTTCAAAGGACTCTTCAAAAGGAAACACAGTGCAACAGCCTGGAACAATAAATATGCCCATGATAAATTATATACATTGGATCCACTATAGGTTACCCAGTATCCTGCCAACTTACCTCTTGCTTTGAATATCAGCTTTTGGACAAACAGTAAATCCAGATTCTTTAATATGCAGTGTGGAACAGAATAATGATAAAGATTAGAACAAGGTTAGATCTAATGCAATATGAACTGGTATACAAAGAACTGGAGAAAAAGTTTGCTTCTGTTTCCCTGGATGATGCCAATAGTCACTAAATACATTTTTTTTCCAGTTGAATACCCAATGTCAAATACTGTACTTCACCTCTGGGACTATCAATGATTTGTCTTTCTTGACTCAGTGAATGGGTAGGTGGATGGATAAATAGAAGGATGGACAGATGGATGGATAGATGGATGGACAGATGGATAGATGGATGGATGGATGGAGATGTAACTGTCAAATACAAAAGTACAAGCCTGAGATAGAGAATTGTGGGACTGTGTCTTAAGGAAAAGAAGAGAAAAGAAAATAAAAGAAAAGCATTTAATAGCACTAGGATTTGTTAGAGTCTTATAGAAATATTAAACTCAGAAAATGCAATACATGTTCAACATATGTAAATAAAAGTTGCATTCATCAATAAGCAATTTAGATTTTATTCATTGAGAAAGGGAGCCATTGTGGGAGCTAATTCATATTATCACATTCTTTTAATGTGATTCTCTAATATGGTAATTTTGTTTCTCCAGTCTGCTAGACTGCCACAATAATGGTGACTATAGATATATTGGAGATGAATAAAGCATCTGAGTGAGGTATAGAAAATGATATATAGGGACAAATTTCACATTATTGTAAGTGACTCTGTCTGCTCAGCTGCAAACCATAGCCAATGCCCTGTGTCTTTCTGTTTTATTTTCAGCATAGATAAGTAACAGAGTGTTCATTCACTACATTAATACAAGAAGTGGCATACATTGTGGAAAAAAAAACTGGTCATTTGTGAGTGGGAATTACTGAGAGAGCTCAAGGATGAGACGTGAGTTCTCTGAGTATTCATATAAATCACAAAGGAAAGTAAAATGAACAGCAATTGTTTGCTTCTCAAAGGATTAAAAACATAATCAGCAAGCACACAGAGATGCTCCCCGTCTGTCTCTCAGGAGCTAACTCGCTCTTTGAAAGTTGTTTGACATACAGGCAATGCAGATGGATTTGAAAGAGAGTATGAAAATGAAGCGGATGTCCTTGATTCCTCTATTTACGGCGGCGAACCTATTTAGACTTCAAGTGGCACAATTATTTCAATCCATTTCTCTGGAGCAGAGTTCCATTATTGATAATTGTTAAACACTTTACCTTGATGTGCTTTCAGGAAAACTTTAGTTGTATTTTTTCCACTCCGGTTTTACAACCATTCTCAAGAAAATGTAAGTTTGATGAGAAAAATGCCTTTTTTGGTCCATAAACACCAGGTGGTTTGAAAACAAGTTTTCAAACATGATCTCTGCCTTCAGAAGATATTCATAGAACACAATGAGATTTGAGCTAGAAGTTATTAGAGTGTTCTGGGAGCTCCTGAACACGGAGGGGATCTTTGCATCAGAAGGAGGAAGTGGTCAGCCTGAATTTCTAGTGATAAGAACAAGGTGACCAGATGAAGAGAATGAGGAAGGTTCCTAAGGAAGTGACATACTATTGAGCATTGTCTTGTCACCCTGTACATATTACAACAGGTAATTGATTAACAAGGTTCTGAGCATAATGAATCCAAGATTAGAAACGACATTTACTCTAGTTGACCCATGTCTTCTTCAGCACTTTTTTGCACTATATCCATTATCCAAAGGGACTTTTTTATCTCTACAATAAAACCAAGACAAAAATTACCTTAGTGTAGCATCCTGAAGAAATTGCTACCACCCTCCTTGTAAAATGAAAATAAATACTTTTAAAACTACATTTTGATATAAGGTTTAAGTATCATCTTTATATAACTTCATTTGGTTTCACAAAGTCTTTAGGAGGCATGCAGTATTTTCTGCATTTTATAGATGATAAAACTAAAACAACCAAACCAAAAAAAAGAGTCTAAGAGATCTGCCTAAGATCGTATAGGCAATAAAGCAGCAGGACTGATATTTAAATTAGGACTAGGCAATATGCTGATTTTTCTAGTACTGTGACAT
The DNA here is from genome assembly GCA_019843965.1 of Rhynchomys soricoides. Taxonomy (NCBI): domain Eukaryota; kingdom Metazoa; phylum Chordata; class Mammalia; order Rodentia; family Muridae; genus Rhynchomys; species Rhynchomys soricoides. The sequence continues at coordinate 956,649 of JADRCH010000239.1, read as the reverse complement.
TTGTAGGGTTTCCAGATACTTTAATGTTGGTAGATAATAATGAAAGTATGTGTTCATGTTTAAGAGAAGTTTCTTGAACAGAGCTCCTGAAATGAAAAGAGAAGACATACCAAAAAGGCACATTGTGTACCCAAGACATCAAATGACAAACTCTAAGATTGAACTAAGTAAAATTGATGGATTTTAGAAGGATTAAGTATTAATTAAATAATAATTTAAAAATTTGAAGGTGGGTGTAGAGAACCAACTACTCAAAGTTGTCCTCTGGTTTCTATATACAGCACATGTACCTGCACACACACACACACACACACACACACGCACATAAATGAATAAATATATGATAAAAAGAATAAACTCAAGGAATATCTAAATAAATGAAGTGAAAGTGAATGTCCATAGAGTGAAAAACATTCTGAAAATTAGAATTTCTCCAGGTTTTTCCATTCTATATCCAATGTTACTCCCCTAACTTTCAACAGAATTTGTGTATAAGTTTAGCAATTTGACTTTTAAGTTAAAGAATCATCAGATAGAAAAAAATATGATAAAATGAATGGCAAAGTAGTATTTAGCTTGAATGTATGAAAAAAATCAAGTATTTTTTAAATAAGAAAACACTGTTGGATTTGCATCAGAGTTCTAAAAATATAAGAATTTTTTAACGTAATTTTTCTAAAAATATAAAATCTAATTTTCAAAGAAATAAAAATGAGTCACAAATATTATATCCAGTAAAAGTTTCCCTCAAATATAAATTCGATATCAGTTGAAAGCAAGAGTTTGTTTCCAGAAGAAATACAGAAGAATTAAATGGAAATTGGGTATTACTATTCAGCCAAGAAAAAAAGAAATATTCTACATACATTTAGTCTTTAATATACTACAGTGTTGTTAATTTTCTGGAAACTATAATAATGAAAACATAATAAACTATATATATAGTTCAGGGAAATCTTAGAGGACTATACACTTAACACAGATAAAATCTGACCAATAGATAAAATGTGAAAAAATAAGTTAACCATGAGCTTTCTAAAGCTCTTTACATATGTGGTACATATGCGGAATGTTGCACTTGTATAATAACAACAAAGTTAGCAAGCAAATGTTTAAAACTTTTCAATGTTCTGATTATGAAAGCATCTATAGCAATGGCAATGTAAACAGTGACCACCATATTTCCTCTGGGGTTGTCTGACTCTACTGTCAGTTATCTTTAAAGTATTCTGTGTAAATTACAAAGCTTGATGGACATACAAATTCTATCACCACAGGAGAGTTTTAATTTAAATCAGTCCAGTCTATAAAAAAAATGTTTAATTTTTTTTTTTAGTAATTTATTTCAGTTTTCTCTACATTTCAGGTGTTTGTTTGTTTTAATCACTTATTACATCAACTTGGTCCAGTGATTAATTTGTTCTTTTTTCCTTTTACTCAAAGTAGATTTTTTCTCAATTAATGTATCCTGATTACAGTTTTACAGTGTCTCCTTCCTCTACTCCTTCCAGTTCCTCCACATCTGCCCTGTCATCTGGATCTACTCCAATTCTGTCTCTCATAAGAAAAAAAAATTAGCTTCTAAGAAATAACAACATATTATAATATAATAGATACAATATAATACAATAATAATACAATGATAAAACAAAAACTAACACATCAGAATTGAATAAAATAAACAGAAGGAAAAGAGTCCAAGAATTAAATAAAATAAAAAGAAGGAAAAGAGCCCAAGACAAGGCACAGGAAACACAGATGCAGTCATCCACACACTTAGGAATCCCATAAAAATGCTAAATTAGAAGTCATAATATATATAACAGACCTTTAAGGAATAAAATAAAGAAAAAATATTTTTAAAAATAAGAGTTTTTAAAAAGTAAGAGCCCTATTACAACATTATGAGAAAAGGAGCCTCCAAAGATGCCATTTTAGTTCATTTCATGTTGACCGTCTCCAGCAGGGCATGCAGCCTATGTCTAAGAAAAGTTTGTTTCCTCGTTCTTACGGACTAGTTTCTAAAGTAGGGTATTCAACACAGAATTCATCATTATATCTGTACAATTTTCTCTAAAAATTATAATACTTAATATAGTAAGAGTGTAAATTTATCATAACAAAATTGGAAAACTTACATCTGAAAGTAAATGAAAAATGAAATTCAAATCTGAATTTCAGAACTTATAAATCAGTTCATATAACAAAAGCACAGTATAAGAATTAATCCTTATAAAATTAGTCTAACCACTAGTTAATTTTTTTTCTTCCAATAAGGCAAACCTAGTACAAACAAACATTGAAGTTCAACAAAAATCAAGCAGAAGCATTCAAAGTCAATATGGTGCTAGATGGATCCTCAGTGGGTAAAAGCCATACTGCTCTTGTAGAGGACTGGAGTTTGCTTCCCAGCACCCACACTAGGTGGCTCACAACCAATAGTAACTCCAGCTCCAAGGAATTAGATGTGGCCTAGTTTCCCTGAGCACCTATACACACATACACACAGTTTTGAAAAATCTGTAATGAAAAAATAAACATTTTAAAAAGGTAAACAGCAATTTATAAGTGGAAAATAGGAATGAAATACGTGAAAATTAAAAAGTAGCAGTTTGCTTTGCCTTCTATTCATTAATGTATGTGAAGGATTGATAATGCATACATCAGTAGCATAAGAATAAGAATGTCTAATTGCTCTAAGATAATTTACACACTTGAGATAAACTCCATACAAATGACAGCAAAATTATTTTCTGGAAATATACAACTTTATTTTTAAGGTGACATGAAAAATATACTCAAATAAAAATAGTAGAAGTGATGCTTAGAGCTAGTTCCATTGGATAGGATAGTAAAATAATTTTCTGGAATGCACTACTATCTTAGGATGCTAATAAAAGGGATTGATAATTTCGAAGTAGGCCAAAAGTCTATGAATAAACTCAGCTACATCTAGAAACTCATATACGATAAGACAGTAACTCAATGTAACTAGAATAATAACCCCAAAACCCATATCCACAGACTACTTCAGAATGAGATTGAATCTTTGGATATGCAATAGGTTAAGAAGTTTCAGATGGAGTGAAGAATCCTAGGGTTAGGCAGGGTTATCAAGTGCAGTGACTGCTGTGCTTAATGAACAAAGAAAATGCTGTGCTGGGGAGATGGGTCAGTGGGTAGGACTCTGCTGTGCACACATGATAACCTGAGTTTGAATCCTGCACCCAAAATCAGGAGGGACCACATTCCGATAACCTCAACACTGTGGCAATGAAGACAGGAGGTTAACATGGGTTTGCTGGTCACTATCCCCCTTCCAAATCCAGTGACAGACCCTGTCTCAAAGGACTAAGATGGAGAGTAGTAGAGTAGAACATACAACATCCTCCTCTGCTTCAACTTTCACACACCCACAAGTGCATGCACTCACAAGTATGTACATGCACACCGTACATATACTTGTACATGCATACACAGGCAAAGAAATGAAAAGAAAATGTTAAGGGGAAAAAAAGATACATGGATGAGAAGGGCATACGAAGACAGAGGCAGTGATTGGTCCTACTACAGTAAAACACGCAACATGAAGAGTTCATGAGAGAGCAGGAGTTACAGGCAGGCTCTACAACATAGCCTTCAGAGAGAGAGAGCACAGCCCTTGATACTGACTTTGAATTTCTGGCTTCTTGGAAATTGAAGGCTGGGGGAGTGAGAAGATTGGTTTTTTTTTCAGGATTAAAAGAAATGTTGGAAAGCTTTTCATAATGATAAAATGAGTAGATTCACATTTTAAAACAAGGACTTTATAACTACAGAGTAGAGATGAACCGAAATGTGAACTGCTGGCAAAACACTGAAAGTCCTCAGGAAAAGAAGATAGTACTTGAATTAGGAGGGTGGCTAGAGAGATGAGAAAAAATGGTCAGACACAGAACCTACTTAGTGAAAAACAAAAGGGCTTTGGAAATTAACTAAAATTTCAGATGCAATATTAAATGTAAGAGCCAAGTGAAACATTAACGATTCCTTATAATGCAATAAAACCTAAATAATACAGGGTAGAAATATAAATAACATTTCACTTTTTACTTTCCATGATATTAAATATATATTTATATTATACTTCTTTTCTTAAAAAGTAACATTTAACTATCACAAAATGACAGCCAAGATCACTCCACAAGTATAATTGATCTGTAAGTATGTGGCAAATTTTACACAGTCAAAAGAAGCCTAGTAGAAATTATCTCTGATGGCTAAATATGCATCAGACTGTAGCACACAGTGTTACAACACAAAGAGACCCATACAAAAGTTAAAATGATCAGAGAAAATAAGCAGAGAATATTGACATCTGGTAGATATATTAGAATTCAAAATAGAGACTGTGCTAAGACATTTCCAAGTTAAGGGCTTTATTCTGTCCTTTTATTCTTTATTCTTTGTTCAAACTATTTAGCTGGAAATCTCTGCAATGTATCTTCAGAGAAAACATTCTGAGTGGAGTAATTTAATGAGACCATGTGTTCCCAGTGCCTTGCAGAATGACAGATTATGGAAAGAATAGATAAATATTGTTTGAATATAAGGCATAAAAATAGAAACATTTTATGAGCTTATCCCATTGACTATGAAGTAGTGAATTTCCAGAAAATATGCACCAAACATTAAACTGATAATGGATAAATCACTATTGTTGTTCTTCCTTACAATGGGAACTTTTCGAAATATCTCTCTAGAGTGTTGCTACACCAGAAGCTTTGTAATTGGAAATTTTAAAGTCTTTTTTGCCTTTTAATTTTCTGTTGAAAGTACCAGTAAATAATGAGGTCCCCATTGTTCCAAATACCAAGTATAAAATACAGTCTGTCTATCCTTGTATTTAGTATTGATTCTTCAAATGAGAAAGAATTTTTAATAAACACAGGGGATCCTCACAAACTTCTAGACTCAGCAGCAGATTCAAATGAGAGGGCTACAAGTAGATTTTAAAGATTTAGAAATCATTGTGTTGTGGAGAGAACTGGAAATCCACACATGTTCAACCAACCCATTTTTTACAATGAAAGCTATCAAATTTCCTACTCTAGATTCTAGATTTTTGTTTCTGGTTCCCTGACCCTTTATTTTAACAGTAATGTTGTAGGTTATACGATACAACAGTCTTGAATCGTTTCATAAGACATTGGCCTCTGATCATGAGCAGTCCTTCTTTTTGGCACCTTTAAAAATGCCCTATAAAAGCTTTTAGATTGTACAGACAACTGCACTCTGTGTGCAATTCAGACAAAAGGGATGGTCTTGGGCTCCTGCTGTGGCAGAGGAGACTCTTCTAAGAAGGGCAGGTAGGAAAGGTTAGACTAATTGAATCATTTAGTGGCTGTATCTTTTTAAGTGCTTTCCTGGAAAAGGGGGTCAAAGCTAACATTAACACCACTGCCCTTTGCAAAGACATCACTCAAGTCAACTTTTCCCCCTGTTCTTTTAGAACTCATTGGCTCTCACTAAACACATAACAAGCAGCTGTGAATTGCAGTAGTCTAATAGACTGAACTAATATCAAAGAAAGAAGTGAGGCACTACACAAACTGTAACTTGTTTCTCTCAGGCTACTCAAATCCCGTGTCACTCACCTCTATTCTCTTCCTATTGCAAGTCTGTTTCATTTCAATGTGTCACAAACCTGAGAATGTTTATTTGGAAAAATGAATTCTGAAAAAAGAAAACAACAGGATATTGTGTTTGTCACAATACCTCCCCTTGTCTCCACATCAGCCCACATGTCTACTACATACACACAGCTGCAAATACCATATAGAACTAAAGGTTTAAGCAGCATGTGTAATTGAAGTCAGCACATCAAACAAACCAGACTGATTCTCTAGATATGTTGTGAAACGTTGCAGTTAAAGGCAGTGCTGTGAATTACAATACTGATTTGCCCAAAACAATTCTTGTCTAAATTTTTAATGTCACTTATTTTATATTCTACTTTGTCCATCTCCAATGGCGATGTCTAGTTCTCCCCTCCCCTACTCGTCCTCAAAATACTTGACTGCAAGAGTTACCTTTTTTGTGCAGCCATTAATTTGAGTGGTTGAATGATGATCCTTTTGAATGTGATCAAATTATTTTATGTTAATCTAGGAGAATATCACAGTAAGGCTATAAATTTGGAAAATAACAGTGTCTATAAATTATTCTGCTCATGCCGTATGAAATGGTCTGCTTGAATTAAGCAACCAATAAAGACTGATTGGCAGTGATAGTCTCCTAGATTTTAAATTCTATTCTTGCAAATATCTCCACTTAAAAGACCTTGAAATTCAATTAAACAGAATTCATTCCTTGATTTTGTTGTTATTTCTTGGGAATATTTTAGGAAGAAAGAAAAACTCCCAGGTTTTTCTTTCTTTCTTTCTTTTTTTTTTTTTTTTTTTTTTTACTGTCCTAAATCGTTTATTGGATGTGAATTTTACAAATTTTTACAAATATGTATTAGCGGTAACGGTGGAGCTGGAGAGTACTGCACCTTCTTCAGTCTGCACATCCAGAACCACCAATAATGTGATGGAACTTGTGTCCCTTTCCAAGGCCACAGCTCTTTCAGCCAGCTGATGTCAGCCCATGCATCTCTCTGTGCTTGTGGACTGGTTTGGTGATCGACTGGGAGTCAGGATTTCTCGGATAATCTCAAAAAATTTATATGTGGAATCTTCACCAACCCAGGATTCTCAAAGCCCCACAATGACTCCCAGCTCTCTCCTCAGGAACAGACTGAAGGCTTCGGGCAAATTTCGGCTGGTTAACACCATGATGGACAGGCTTGTCATAAGTTGCACCCTTAGGAACCGGGCATTTTCCACCACCACTGCGGACATGAAGCCTGGAAATGACATAACCTTGTTTAGCCTTGTATCCCAGTCTTTGTGCTTTATCAGGGAGGGTGGGGAGAGGAGCCCTGTGCAGCGCAGAGAGCTGGCGGTATTGCCAGCAGCAGACCCTCAGAAGAAAGCGCATCACATCGGACTCTTTCTTCCTCCATAGCTCCTGGATGTATTTCTATGCATCCACCTTGGCTCACCTGATGGCTGCTTTTATTTTCTTAAAGAACTCATCTCTCTCTCCCCCCCTTTCTCTCTCTCTCTCTCTCTCTCTCTCTCTCTCTCTCTCTCTCTCTCTCTCTCTCTCTGCCTACAAATAATGTTATAAAGTCCCAGATCCACTTATACTTAAAGATAACCAGATAAGAAGGATGTCCCATTGAATTTTTTTGCCATAATAGAGACATTTAAAGCCTTGGAGGAGAAATTTACATTTTGAACAGAATTGCTAACTGGGTAAATATGATTCATGAAGTAACTGTAGGAACATGTCAATACTCAAAAAAATTAAATTAATACTGAAAGTTTTAGAAGGAAATATTCCCAGAAAGAGGAGGAAGACTAAACATTGCCCAGGCTGTAAGCTGCTGATCTGAGTAGGTACTCATTGGAAGGGAAGCAAGTTTCAGTGTGAGGTTGTAACCTTTAGGTGCCTGATGGAGGAGGATGTGTGTGAGGAAGAAACAAAGCTACATGTGAATTTAAGAAGATGTTGTGGTAAGAGGGAATTTGACAAGCGTACGTAATCATATGCTTTGTACCAGGCCAGTGGCCTAACAGTATGGAACCCGTCATAATGTTGAGAACAGCAACAGATTTTTTTTTTTTGACACAACAAAGGGATTAGAAGAAAAATTGTTTTTAAAATTGGGGCCTAATGTACATATGGTTGTATGCAGGCTTTTAATCAAAGAACTTGGGAGTTGATAGCAAGGGAATCATAAATGTAAGGTCATGTAGAGATAATGTCTTGTGCATTGTGTAAAAGCATCAACTTTCAATAAAAAGCTGATGACCAATAAGCTGAGGCAAGATTAGAAGGTAGGGTATTTGGCAGAGAGAGAGAGAGAGAGAGAGAGAGAGAGAGAGAGAGAGAGAACATGGGAAATAGGCAGGAGATTGACCACCCAGACTCGGTGAAGTCTGATATATGAAATTGAGGAGAGCAATGTGGCAGATATAAAATAATATAAATGAGATAAAAATGAGCTATGAGCTAGTTGGGGAACAAGCCTAGCTTAAAGCCTAGGCATTGACTCACAAAAAAGCCTCTGTGTGATTATTCAGGAACCCGGGGGACATAGAAAAGCCCCCATCAATTTACAAACGGTGCCCAACATGTGGCACCAATTGTAACCTTGGAGTTTTCCACCTGTGCTCAGGTTCTAAAATAATGACTCTGTGACTTAATTATTTATGAATAAATGCTTAGGTCATAAGCTTTGGGAGGTTCTCAGACTAGCTCCTAACTTGTATAACTATATTCTATGTATGCTACATGGCTACCTTCCTCAGTTTCATATGTTTAAACTCCTCTCTGGGTGGTGAATCTTCCTTTGTCTGACTCCCAGAATCCTATCTCTCTCAGTGAAAGTCCTACCTTCTATTTCCTGCCTCAGCTACTAGACCATCAGCTTTGTATTGACAGGTGATGCTTCCACACAGTACATAAGAGATTCTTTCTACAAGGTCATTCTCCCTCAGGTGCATATGAAATTGAAACCAGCCTGGGCTACATAAAACCCTGACTAAAGAAAAAGAAGCCACTAAAGGAAACACAAAGATGAAATAAATTTTAAACCACGATTTGGGGCATAGATTTTATAGAAAGCAGATTATTTTTATTTTAGTTATATAAATTTTAGACTTCTTACTCTGCCAGAAAGTACCTTGAAATGTTCGCTAATCTCCATCCTGAACTCAGATCATGTCATAATTCTCAGACTAAATCTGGCTTGATCAGCAAAGCTTTAAACAAGAATCATGATTCTGTGTAGGGGCTTTACTGCTCTTATGAAGACACTTGTGTTGCCTTGGTACCTCTAATATCTTACCAGACACATCATATGACTACTTCAACAGTGACCAGTGGCTTTGAGAGTCTCCCTTTTCTATCTGCTGTCTTTTGGTGAGAAGGCCCACAGACTGCTGGTTCAGTATTACGATGGCAAATTCAAAATAAAAAATAAATAAATAAATAAATAAATAAAAGCCACTATTTGCCTCTTCTGAGTTTTCATGGACAGAAGCCAAAAGACACCAGTTGAGTAGGTGGGTAAATGAGGGATGCTACAGGATAAGTGAAGTTTTATAACATAAGCATAAAAAATGATAATTTTTGTTTCTAGAAATAATTAGAATTACAAATTGATCCAGTATTAAGAACATTATTGTTAAAGAAATATTCCTAAGAGTTATGAAAAGCACATGAAAGGAAAGAGACTGAGTTGTGTAAAGACATAAAATTGGGCATGATAAATCATGTGACCAATAAAGCATACGCTACATTAACCTCCTCTAAACAGAGATTCTCCTTACTCTCTTTTGCTGCACTACTCCATAATTAGGTCAACAGGCTTCCTTGCTAGGCAAGCCTGTCTAGTCCATTGATACTTCCTGACAAGAACTGAGAAACCAAAACATGTTTGTTCCTTCAATTAAAGCAAAAACAAACTCCCACCAGTGTCAAGTTTATCACATATATACATTCTCATAACAAGTTTGTATATGCACTTGCTCTTCCTTCTCTTGATACCTTCTCCTAAAAATGTGTTTCTTACTCTCCAGATGTTGGAGCATCTTCTTACCAATAGAGTCCTCCACCAGAGTCATCTGGGGCTTGATATGACTGGTGAGTAATAAATATTCTAATACCTATGCTTATTTTTATCAAGTAAAGTATGTTGTGATATACCCTGCCTGTGAATAGAAGATAACAAATGGTCCAGCACAGCAAGGAGTAAACTTGATGCAGATCAAGATCCTTAAAGAAGACTGAGGCAGTAGCTGCCAGAAGTTTAATGAAGAATGGTTACAGGATCAACATCTCTGTGAAACTGAAGGAAGGAGAAAGAGGAAGAGGGAGAGGTTGGATTGTTATTTAGTCACAGAAGGGCTCACCCAATCCCAATGGAGCATTTTAAAGCTAGATTTACCTTCAAACTTGTCCTTAGGTTGAGTCTTTGACTTGGCTGTAGAGGATGACTGGAAAAGAAGAGTATAAACTTTAGAAATATGGATCTCAGCACCTGAATTTCTAGAATTTTCTGAGTTTCTGAATTTCTAGAAAACATTGTCTGGTAAAGGTTGTGAGTGTCCCCTCAGTGGTTGGAGTAAGGCTTTCAGAGCTACAGAATGATCTTTGTCACCTGCACACTGTTCAATACAGAATAACTAAAACATTTTGTCTGAGATGGAATATTTTTATGTTAATACAGATCTTTCTCTTGCCTTCTATTTTCTCTCTTTGCCAGTGGAGAAGGTCCTGGAAATTGGTTTGTTCTGGGTTTTTATAGTTTTGTTTTGTTTCGTTTTGTTTTGTTTTTTTAGATTGGGTCTCAATGTGAAGCTATGGGTGATCTGATATTCATTATGAAGTTCAGGCTTGCCCCACACTCATAGTAATATTGTTGCCTAAGCTTAGCATGTATCATGCTCAGATGGCAGTTTGGAAAGCAGAAGTGGCCAACAAATTTTTTTCTCTCCTAAGATTTCCAAAATTTGTATGTAATATGGAAATTGGAGTTTCAGGGCAGCAAAAAAAGAGGACTGTAGATTCTAGATCAGTGGAGAACTTTCCTTGTTCCCCAGCTGCACTACAAGAGAGCTACAAAGAAAAATCTGTACAGTATTTATAAAATACTAGAACACATACTTTGGAGCATGTCTCAGTGTATGTTCTCAGAGCATCTAGCTGCAAATGGACTGCCCAGACAAGTATAAAGGATGTACTAGTAGTCATGTGACCTTATAGGGGTGCCTCCACACACAGTCAGTAATCCTTGGTAATTGTTTAAATTTAGGCATTTACAGAGGTAGTAGAAATGCCAAAGACCTATCAAGGTCTGAGTACCTCTCCAGCCTTCAAAATTAGGGATCATCAGTAAAACCAAGCTAAGTCACAGACAAGGGATGAGGCAATATTCTTGCAAAGATTTTTCTGACAAAGGACCAACAACTACATAAAACCTAAACAAGTTAGCCAAGAAACACAGTGTCATCACTACATCTCTTCTCAATGCCATAGAGTATTCCATGAAATGTTCATACTATACTTTGAAATTGTCACCAATGTGGATAAGCCAGGAGTTCCTGAGCTGTGACAGAACACATTTCAGTGGTAAGACCCCAGGGAGGAGATTGATGTTCCCAAGAAATAACCGACAAAATGTTCTGACACATCTGAAAAGCCTTGAACAGACTGACCCAGGAATAAGAGCAGCAGAAACCAATTAAACAAGCAGCAATACAGAATTCCCCTAAGTCGTAGAAGTACTGTGTGAGAAATATGTTCTATCATGTTTCTTTTTCCCTTTCTTTATTGAAAAAATAAAAGTGTTTTCATATAACATATTTTGATTATGCTTTCCCCTCTTCTAATTCCAGGCAAATCTCCCATCTTTCTCTCTTAAAAATTAATAATAAAACTAATCAAATCCAAATAAAAGCCACACAAAAATCCCACCAAAACACAAAAATGGAAATCAAAATATATAGGCAAAAGACCAAAAGACACACAGACACACACACACACACACACACACACACACACACACACACAGCAAATGAAAAAGGAAGTCCCCCAAAATACCATTGAGTTCCTCGAGTGTTGGCTATTTACTCCTGGGCACAGGGCCTACCCTAAATTGTGGTTGATATACACAGAGAGACTCCATTGGAGACAACTAATTTTTTTTCCTTTGCCAATAGGTATTGTTTGCAGATATCTTCTTGTTAGGTGTGAAAACTTGGGTCTGCTTCTCACTCTTAGTACTAGAGTACCATCTGACCTGAACCTGTGAGTTTCATATTTCTTTGAATATTTTAATTAAAACAGTAAAAGTGATTTTTAAAAGAAATATGTGAGTAAACATCTAAGTACTCATAGGCAACAGTATACTTGATTATAAAATTTGGTGGAGTTTGTCTGTAAGTCTGTCCACCTCTGGCAGTTAGTGACTTCCAACAAATTCATACATACTAGGGCCTAAGTAGTATACTGTTAAGGGGTGGTGTCTTTTCAAGGAAGTTAGCATCCTTACAAAAACAGAAAAAGCATCAATAACTGGACTGGGCCCTTTACTATGTAAAATCACAGTAAGAAACAGGGTCACACCTTGCGCTGGACATTGATTATAGATGTTTTAATCTTAGACATCCTGACCTTCATAATTGTGAGAGATGAGTTTCTATTGATCATATACTATCCATCTTAAAATATTTTGTAACAGAATCCCAAACAGAAGAAATCGAAATATAACATAGAATGGATAGATGACATCTGTGCAATAGTCAATAATTACTTTGTCCTAATAGAAAAAGAATAAGAATTTTTTTTATTTATCATGCATTTGGTCTTCTTTTGGCCTGGTAGATTTGAAGGTCAGAATATTCATAGTTTTTCAAAGAAATGTTTAAATTCCACAATCTGAAAAGTCAATTCAATTTGCTTAATTTCTTTTAAATTTAGAATAACTGTGTGTTATACAACCAGCACTACAAAAAAATCAATAATGTCGGCAGGAGAGAAAACAAGGAATTTTAAAAGAGCATTAAATAAAGAAAGTTAATTAGTAACACTATGTGAAGCAAAAGTTTGTTTTTTTTACCCTCAAGGTGGAACTTCAATTATGTAAACTTTACTGTAAACTTTTGACTTGTTTTCTAAGAATCACAGAAAAAGGCCACACTAATTATGATTTGAATGGAATGAAACAGAGAAAAGCTTTCCTGGACACCACTACTACACAGCTGCAAGTAGAAATCAATAAAATTGTACATTATGTAAGAGAAGATTAACAAAGAAAGCTGTTGTTCAAAAGGTTGTGTTAGGATAGATTTGTTTTCAGGGTATAAGTTTTAATAACCCTTTCTCGTATACTCAAAAATGTCTAGAACAATATGTAGGAAATGGCACGGTATTCAACATTCTTATAAAATCTACTGAGTAGATATGTACTTAATCTATATGAAATTTGAAAATAATGAATGAATTTTAGAGAAAAATATCAACCATTTCCTGCTATATGGCTGCAGGCTGGATCTACAATGTCTTTAAAAATAGTAACTTAAATACAGTTATGTGTAGTAAAATATTCGATCACAATAGGAAAATATTGCCCAAGTTCTCAGTTTCTAAGCACCATATCTTTTTAAATGGAAAATGATTATCACTCGATAAAAGGCAAAAGTAATCAATAATATTGTTCCTTTACTCCTTGCTTTAAAGCCAGCTTTCTTTTCTTTTTGTCTTTTTTTTTTCCTCTGATATCTGCAGATAGTTTATTTGCTTCTCACTCTGAAGAAATCAACGTCTTGCCCCAGGCATAATGAGGAAGGCAACCTGTGTTCCACTGTAGGAACAGTAGGGAGGCCAACAGGAAAAACAAGTTAATCACTAGAATTTAATGTGCTGTTAAACACTGTAGGTGTGCAGCTTGGTAAGAATAATTGTATTAAACACCACAAAGGGTTGTTGGTTTTCACAAGGACTGAGGAAATAAGCCAACTTACTTTGTATTTACATTTCATATTTTCTGGAGCCCCACCCCCCCACCCCAGAATTACCTATAAGCACCAACGCAAAGGCACTTGCTGTTTAGTAAATATAATCACAAATGAAACTTCAGTGCTGTAAAATTTGCCAATACTCAGGAAACAATTTTGTTTTCAGTTTTTCTTATGACAATCCCTTGCTCTGAAAGTCCTGAATAAGTTATTTTAAACCTGCGTGATTTTTTTTTCAGAGACGAGTATAGTATCCCATATTTAGCTAAAAGTGACATAGAAACATCTCCTGGTTGTGCATAAAGTCTGTATGTTGAGAACGTTTAGAAATTTGTCAAGCACTCCATATATTTCTAGAGAAACTTTTCCTAAATTTTGGTTTCCCAAAGTTCTGAAGAGTCTTTTTAGAAAGTAAGAAATGGCCCACAGCCCTGCTCTGCTTTACCTCCATTGCACTTCTTACAGAAAATAGACAACCCCAAGTACAACTGAACAATGTTTTCTTCTCCTGTTTCTAGAGTTAGTTACTGAGTCTAAGCCCTGTCAGCCTTAACAGAGCAAGCCCTGCCCCCCATCTCTCAAGACAGGTAGGAGAGCCAACATGATAGAGAAGAAAAGGGAGGTTTATTTAAATGTGGCCACAGTAGGAAGGAACAAAGTCATCCAGTGATCCTATATCCCCATCCTACCTTACCTCCAAGTCAGATGTAAACCTATATTCCATTAAGGTTTAATTCTAAAGAGAATTCAAGTAAAAAGTTCAGGTGTGCTTGGGCAGCCACCAGTGTCTCAGATCTTATCTTCCCTTTGGGCCTTCTGAGTAGTTTTCAATATTTTCTTGGAGCCCAGTTCCTCCTCAGCCTGCCACAAGGGGCTCAGTCTTTTCTTTCCCCAACCTAATATTCCAACTTAAATCCTAATTTCTTGTAATTCATTGCTTCAATAGTCTGATAGTCGAAGAGAAGGACAAGATGATTTCTTTGCCATCATTTTTGCCACCAGGCTGTATATACTCCTAGCATCTTCACTTAAGGTACTAAATAGTTAAACTCCATGTAAAACACAAACAAAAGTAATTTTTCTAGCATGGTAGAGGTAAAAGCTGTTTTGGAGAGCAGGCAGAAAGACTGGGCATCAAGTGAGGGAAGGGGTTGCCATCCCACAGTCCAAAACTCTGACCCATAATTGTTTCTGTCTGAAAGAACTGCAGAGCAAAAATGGAGAAGAGCCTGAGGAAAAGGAGGTTCTATGACAGGCCCAAATTGGGATCCAGCCCAAGGTGAGTCCCCAAGGTCTGACATTATTACTGAGGCTATGATGTGCTCACAAAAACGTGGGCTATTATGAAGAGTCAGATGCAGATATTTACACCCAAGCAATGGACAGAAGCTGTTGACCCCTGTGGTTGAATTAGGGAAAGTCTGAGAGAAACTGAAGAGGTGGGTAATCCTGTAGGAGGACCAGCAGTCTCAATTAACATGGACCCCCAAAATCTCTCAGACACTGGGCCACCAACCAGGCATCATATGAGACACCTGCTGATATGAGACCACCAACACATATACAGAAGAGGACTGCTGGGTCTGGATAAGTCAGAGAAGATGCACCGAACCCTAGAGAGACTGGAGGGCCAAGGGAGTGGGGAGGTCTGGTGGGGTGGATGGTAGGGGTGAGGTGGGGACATCTTAGTGGAGATGGTGGGGGGCAGTATGGGATGAGGAACAGTCAGAGGGTGGACTGGGAGGGGGATAAAACCTGGACTGTAAAAATAAAAAGATTAAATAATTTTTAAAAAAATGTCAAATCAAAGTTCAGATTTAACGACACCTTTTTCTTTTTAGAAACATCATTGCTGAGGGAGACATCGACTGTTGGATTCACTGCATTAGAAAGAATGCTGTAACTTATGGTGTACAAATACCTGAGTTAGGCAAAACAGAACAAGAGGAGTCATAAAGCTGGGTAGAACCATGTAAGGAGTAAATAATGAATGAAAGGGTGCTAGGATAGAGTCATGGATTCTACAGCATTGCTATTGCTGATATGGCAACCTCTCTATGGTCCTGGAAAGGATGTTTCCTGGCTAAGATTAAAGATAAGTTAAAGATCAGGGATCTGGAAGAAAAACTCATAACCAAAATTTGGTTAGTAAGCATGTTACTTCCAGTTCGTAGCAGGGCAAGAGTTTGAACAACATTTATGTGGTAAAGAAAGAGAGTGTGGAGGCTTTATGTCTAGTGTCATAATAAGTAAATAAAGAAGTCAACAGTCTTATACATGTGATGCAGGATATAAGACTTCGTGGGAATAGGCTGTTTCCTAAGCAAAGAAGTCTGAAGAAGTATGGGCGGAAGACATGCAATGCCAAATTTTTAACTTGGGTATTTGAGAAAACCTCAACTCAGGACTGTCCCCATGACCTTCCACCATTCTTCATGGAAACAGGCCAGCAAGTTCAGACTTTCCCCACAAAGGTCATAAAACCTTCATTTCATTTACTCAGTATACTTCAGACAAACCTTAAGAATACTAAGTGTGTATTGAAAGGGAGGGCAGTGACAATTCCCCAAACACAGGGATCATGAAGAACCCGAGCGGGTTTTGCTGAGCATCTCTACACTTAGCCTTCCTAATAGTTCAGATCCTGTACACTCTTTGCCCTGAAGCTTCTACAGAACTATCTACTGTTCATCAAATTTAGCACAACAGTGACTGTTCTTTGGCTCCACATTTTCTAAGACTCTCAATTCACATAATAAAGTACACATAGAGTAAATTTGTTTACTTCTGTTTGGTTATAAAAGTTCTAGTCATGAACCTCATGATGGATTGTCAAAACACTGTCTAAGAATGAATTCTTGTGAGTGAAACTCTGAGTGCTTGTGAGAAAACTCCAAGCAAACAAGGCAGGAGTCTTGTGACTTCAGTTTCTTCAAAAACATGGAGTTGTTCTTAGAATGTGCTTTTGTGTTCTTTCCAGGTGTATCAGGGAAGAGTGAGTTTATTTCAGGTGTTGTTATTCATAATCCTCTATTGAAACATACATGAAGCTTGTCCTTATGATTATGTATAGCTTGAACTCATGAGAACTTCAGTCGTGATCTTTCTTTTAACCCTCAGGATATAAAAAGTCCAATGCTCTGAATAAATTTGGCTATTGCATGAGACTTCAGACTATCTCATTGCTATGTTCCATTCTCCCAGGTCCCACTGCCTTTAGAGAAGTAAACAGTGGATAATGGCAAAGTTTGTTCTTGCCTATAAGGGATTCCTTTAATGTTCACTACTTTTCTGATGGACAAGTACTGGAGGAAAATTCAACACTCTCACCTTTTAAAGACAATTTCCATGCTTTGTGAGACCAAATATGGAACTTGTTATTCTTGTAAACTGGGTTCTCTAAAAAGGTTGCATCTATATTAAATTTCTATAAATTGCATGACCCTTGCTGTCTAGAACATCCCCATTGAGAGAAATGAATGTTTTAAGTCAAGAGCCAAAATTGTCTTGTGCTATCTTAGGTTCTTTAGTAGCCATTTACTTTCACTTTGTTTCCGAACTTACAGTTCTAGTGACTGAGGTGTAAACTACTGGAATATATCCCTAGGCTCACCAGACCTCTAGCCTCCATGTACCCTAAAGCAAAAAATAAGATAGTATCTAAAATCTATAGGAGAGATTTCTCTACAGTGATGTAGATACTGATCTGATGGGCCACTGATAAATTTTGTAAATACATTAATTCATGACTTTCTTTTGTTCTGTGACTGTAAAAGTTCACTGAACCTTTTAAGCACAAAACATGATACTCAGAATACCTTGAGCATGACCTTAGCTTTGGTCACTACATTCAGCTCAGAATAACTTATTCTCTTTGAAGTAGAGCTGAATTTTATATTGATGATCTTTATAGACAAGGAAGCAAACCTCTTGTATATATGTCAATTCATTTCTACTGTGGTCTGGATTGAGAAAAATATCATTGAGACACTTGTTAAAGATAGTAAAGAAACCATTCAAGAGCAGAACAACAATGAAAAAATTTCAGAAGTGAAGAGAAATCAGAATAAACTCCAAATATACCAAGGGCAACAGAAAAATCAGAACCAAGAAGCAAGAGAAGAGGTCAGTGTACTAAAAATTTCTGAATGGAAATGCCATTGAGAGATGCTTGTGAGAGCCCCTGCGGCAAGGTTCTTGTTAAGAACAAGTATTTACCACGAGCTCTTGATGAAGAATTCTTCCTAACCTGACTCAGCATCATTATTACTCAAATCGAGCTAAATGGATGTAGTCAGAAAGAGATATTTTAGGAGCTTGATTTTATTTGGATTTTAAAAATTCCTTTATCAATCTAAGGGTTAACAGAACCAAGTCTGGTTATAGAAGATAAAATAAGTAAGTTGTTTCCCAAATGCCTTCCTAGTAACTTCTGGTCTCTGAAGTGAGCACAATCCTATTTCAGACATATTTGGTAGATTAGGAGCCTTATGATTGGTAACCAAGATCTCCAGCCGCCACAAAAGCTGATTTTTTAGAAGTGTGAATTGATTTTGAAAGAACAGGAGCCACTTTAATTGGACACAGGAAACCACTTTTGCAGACCTCTTGGCTTCTTACTCATAATCATTTCCATCACCATGGACACAATAGCATCTTAAGAACTTGAGGTCACTTGTGGTTACTGATGTCACCAGTCTTATTCTCAATGCCTAGTTTTACACTGACCTGATCTTTCTATAAAATGTAAGGTACATGAGAAGTACTAAATTAACCTTAAAGAATTCCTTTATTCCTTCTTTTCTGTTCTTCAGAGTCCAAGTGAACTGTGGAGAACACTGTAGCAAAGGATCCAGGAATGCAGAGCAGAGACCCTAAATGAAGCTGTACCATTATCACTGTGGAGAAGATACTGCTGATGTTATTTCATTTCTTATTCATTGAATATTTGCAATCATCTTTGTGTAGGGTGTAGTAGTGTGCCTGGGTGCTGGTGCAGATGTGTTTGGAACCCAGAGGTCAATGTTTGGTATCTCCCTTAATTACTTCATCTTATGTTTGTGTCAAGGCCTCTTACTAAATTTGGATCTTACAATTCAGCTTAACTGGCCAGCCAGCAAGTTCCAGGCATCCTCCTGTCTCCATCTTCCCTACATTGGGACTGCAGGCATGCAATGCCACTCACTCCTGAATTTTCACGTGGGTTTTGAGCATTTGAACCTAGCTCTTCATGCTTTCTCAAAGAGTACTTTACTGACTGAGGCATATCCTGAACTCACCTTCTCTCTAATGATAAAAATTGTATAGGAAACTTGTTTATGAGTATTTTTTTTCAAACAAAAGTTGATGAAAATAGACCTTAGATGTAGTCTATAGATGTTTTTAAAGTCTACTAGTTCCTACAAGTCAATGTCTATTCTATGTATCTGTCACTAACAAATTAGAAAAAAAAAAGTTGCTAAGTTTGTGTGGTTAAATCATTTTGTTCCAGCTCACCGCTTGATGCAATTATGCCTCTGGAAACAAATTGATCCTGAAAAGAAATATAGTCTGAATGCATCAGTGCTAGGAAGGAGTTCTGTAATTGTCAGCTGCTCTCCTTGATATTTCCTTCATTCTCTCCTTTCAAAATCATGCCCCAAATGACTGAGCAAATCAACCAGCATTGATGCCATAGGCTTAAATACCCCTAAGCACATCCCTGAAGTGCTTGGAGGACTACTCAGGCAAAGTAATGAGAGAAGACTTCATTAACACTTATAAGTACTGTAGACAGAGGTAGAGCAGGGGTATTGGGTTAGGAAACAGAAATCCAAAACTACTACTTCAGCTAAGTATCGTCACACCATGTAGAGAGAAAACAATTACAGTCTCAAAGTGACTGGAATTCTTTTTCTCCTTCTCTTGGCTAAATGCTTGACAACTTCAATATCATTTCTCTCCTGAATAGATCATTCTTCTGAAGATGAATGCTGGGCTCAGGTGCACTCCTAACATTTTGTGAATCCTTCACCTAATTAATGGAAGGTGAGTATCTTAACCTGCTACCCAGGCTCTTCAGCAGGTTATTAGCACTGCTGCTTTGATGGATCTTTTTAAGTGCTCCTCTTGGGAAAGATATTTGAAAGTCACATTTGAATAAGGATCCAACAATTACTGAACATTAATTTCCTCTAGTTACTAATGCTATTTCTATTGAAGGTTATGGAGGCATTTTTAATGGGAGAAATACACCAGCATTTAGTTACTCTTGCTTCACTATATACAGCAGGAGAAATTTGTCATTTTTGCAACTTCTCTAATGATAATAATTAATTTTCATTCACATTTGAAATGTAGGGAATAAAATAAAGGTTAAAGAACCAGACCTAACTTATGGAGACGTATTCTGTCTCTTGATCCTAAATTCAACTCTTAATGAAGAAAGGTCTCGATAGCACATGTACATGATTTGTGGTGGCTATCGTGTTGAAGAAAGGTTTTCCTCTTCTCCTTCTAAATCTCTGACCTATACTCAAAAGAAAAACCAAAGGTCGTTTTCTCACAGAGAATATTAAAGCTAAAGAAACCCAAATAAAAGTAACATGGTCAAACCAACTCTAGTTCTTTGTGAAGCCAGAAAATTCTAAGTAACTTGCTTGATACCAGCCAAATCAGAAATTATGACTTGATCTCTTATAACCTAGTATAATGTCACTGAAGCCTAATATATTAGGTTAAAACCTCTGCAGAGTGTGTGTGTGGGGGGGGGTTGTGTGTGTTTGTGTGTTTGTGTGTGTGTGTGTGTGTATGCTTTTCTCACCTACCTAAGGCCAATTTTATATGGAATTGGGATTACCCTTATAATGTCTAATCTATGTTTTTAAAACATCCTTATGAAAGAAAATCAAAGAGAAAATGAGCTTTAAAAGGAAGTGAGTTTGAAACATTCTTAAATTTCAAAAATTGTAATACTTTTTCCTCAAAAGGAACCAAAATAACAACAAGGGGGGGGGAGGGAGAGGGGGAGGGGGAGGGGGAGGGGGAGGGGGAGGGAGAGTTTGAGGTAATTCAGAATGTAACTTCACAATAATTTTTTCTGCTGTCAGGAAGGCAGGGGACCAATGAAAGAATAAATGAGAATATGGGTAAATGAAACAGGAAATGAAGACTCTCAGGATGGCAAATAGTTCATTTATTAAAAAGGCAAAGAATATAATTCACATATTAAATGAACACAAAGTATCTGTCACCAAACATTGATTTTACACTTAAGCTTCAGCAGGGACTTTGGTCACAAAGGAAAAGTAGTTAAATTAAACCAGCAATGCAAAACCACAGACAGGACGGAGACCAATATAGAATTTTCTTTAAGGGAAAAGAAGCAGATGGTAGAAGTCACAGCTAAATGAAAGCCTGTTTCATTCTTCTACAAATACATGTAAGTCATGTTACACAAGGTTCACACAAGTCCAGACCAAGAACACAGGTCTGTGTAAGCAGGGGAGTGGAGATTACAGTGACAGAAACCAAGTCAGTGGAGGCACAGTGAGACTTTCAAGATACACGTATGCAGTAGTTAAGGGATTTGAAAATTGGAAGGGCCTGGGTTCCCTGTATGCCCAGTCCTCAGTTCAGAGATTATTGTAGCCTGTTGCTACAATACTGTAGCCTATTGCAGTCAGTTGAGCATCACCAGTACTGCCAACATGTCTTCTCTTAGCATTGCCGAACAAGCATCTTCTCGCGGAAGCACCACTGCCTATCTTAAAAATGTAATATCCCTTCTTACACTCAAACTACCATAGGGCTGTTTGTTATAAATCTTCTAAGTCTTTACAGCATTTTGTAATTTTATATAGTGCTTAAAGCAAAATTCCACCTTTCTTCTGAAAAACTTGTATATCTCTTTAACATACATCTGTTGAATAAAGTAGAAATTGATGTGCTAGGTTTTTCATTAATTATCAGTAAACAGCCTACAGAAAACCATACATAATTAATCAAAAGAAGTAGAATGTAAAGTCTTCCAGACATACCAGTCTTGGTTTTTAAGACAAATATTAACTACATGTTGGAATTTACCAGAAAGTACTTACGGGGGATATAGGCATTTTAAATTTTATTTAAACTACATGTCAACTTGTGTGTGGCAGTAAAGTTAGTTTAAAAGGATGCTGGTTCAAAGATAAACAGGAAGAGTGTAGGCTCTACTGTAACACCAGGTAGAAAAACAGTAATTTCTTCTTGTAGTTATCTGCATGGTGTGGCTAAGTACTCTCAGTGTCGGTCAATTTCTGTGCTATAACAAATACCAGACATAATCAACCTAAAGAGAAGTTTATTTTTCCTTACAATTTCAGAAAAAGGGTATGACTGTTGGTTGGCCTTGTTGTGTCAGTTCTGTAGTGTCACATGACAGCAAGAACTATGGGTAAGAGAAAGAGGAGAAACTCGGGTGCCTACTGTCCTTCCCAGAGCATGTGCTAAGTGGTCTAAAGACCTTTTCCAAGAGCCTTCAGGAATGATCAGCTGCTCCAGATGTAACTCTGGACTCTGGCTAACTATTATGGAGGGAGCTTAGGGAAAGACAGTGGCTCTGCCTATAAGTGACTGGAAAATTATGAACATGATCAACACGTATTTCCTTCCAACGTCCACATTCTCTTTATTTCATGTGCTTTCATATGTAAGTGAGAAAAAAGGAGTCCTACCATATATTAGCAATGACCTTCTTACATCTCAGGGGCTGCAACATGCCCATAGACTCTACTGGTTATTAGGTCTGTAGGATGTAACACTCAGGGCATGTCATAGAAACGCCTTTCTCCAAAAGTATGGTAGGGTCAGAAGGTAGATACAAACACTACATTGATCCTCTGGGAAGCCTAACAAAGGGGCAGTGAGTTTTTGAGTACTCTCTCTTCAGGAGAACAGCCTCCACATTCAGGAACTACATTGCCTATATACTGCCATTTGAAAGTCAGAAATGGTGGCGCATGAGCAGACATCACTGCAAAAGACAGTAGAAGAGAAAACAAGATTAACCGGGTGGTGTGAAAATGCTGAAAGCCAGCAGAATTAGTATCCACAAAAATAAGAATCAGGTATCTTAAGGGGCAGGGATCAGTGTATAGGAGGTAGCTGATGGCTATATTGAGGAAAAGAAGCCAAAATTCAAGAGACAAGGAGGAGGGTTAGCACACGTCTACTGTGCTGTGCTCCTAAGGCATACGGTTCTGTTTTAATTTTGCGTGCGTAGATTAATTATTTTTTTTCATACTTTATTTACATTTCAAATGTTTACCCCTTTCCGGATCTCCCCTTTGGAACCTCCCCATTCCCTCCCCCTCCTCCTGCTACTATGGAGGTATTCCCCCAACCACCCACCCATCCACTCTGGTCTTCCCTCCTTGGCATTCTCCTATACTGGGGGACCTAACACCCTCAGGGCCTTTGCTCCCCCTGATGGCTAATAAGATTCTCTTCTGCCGCATATGTGGCCAGCAGCAGCCGAAAAGTAATTGTTTATTTAATGAGAACCTCCAAGGCCATTGGGAGAGGCATGCTGAGTAGAAGACAGGACACAGTGACAGTATTTAGAATTGTACCTGTTATATAGTTCTGCTGCTGGCAGAAACCTGTTATGAGACCTTGAAAACCCAAATAATATTTCTGAGACTCAGACTTGTTATAGGTAATACAGGCCTATTTTTCAAGAGTACCCTAAAATTCTATTACTGTGAAAATAAAAATCTCTATTTTTGGTATTTTCTTATAGTCACTGAATGCCAGGTTTTACTGGATTTGGCCCCTTCAGAAATGGTATATATTAAAAATATCCAAAATCATGACAATTTAAACTCATTCTGCTAATACACTAAATACTAAACTAACTCAAATATTTTCTCAATGGGAATTCAGTAACGTTGTGACAAATACTTTCAAAATCTTCCCAACGTGAAAATAGACGGTTGATACCAGCCATTTCCATGTAAAAACTGAGAAGCTGTTATCATTCTGTTATTGTGGTATAATTTCTGATGATACTATTGAAAGTAAGCATCTGGTTACATCGCTAATTGATTAGCTCTATTAACCTTCCAGGTGACACCTTTGTTAAAGAAAGGAAAAATTATAAGCATCTCAGGTGGCTTTATTCTTCTGAAGATCAGGGAATTGCATGAAGATTGGAAATATTGAAAACAAATGGTGTAAGAGTATGTTTATTTGTTTAATTATCTGTGTAAGCCATCGCCTAATGAAAATATTGTAATTGTGCCACTTTTCAAAGGAACACTAAGGAGGAAAGAGTAAACATCATGGATGGGGAACTATGCACACAAGGACTAATAGCTGCAATAATGCTATTCAGAACTGCACTGATAATTTGCCCCTTAGGGGGTAAATTTGGAAAAAAATATGTATAAGGTTTAACCATGTGACTATCATTTAATGGGTGTTGTACTGCAAAACCACACACACCACATTGAATGTTCAGCTATAATTATTTCTTTCAGTTATTCCCCCAGCAGTTCCTGTAGTAGCTATAATTGCTATGTTCTCAAAAACAGCTTTTTTTTTTTTATTTTTTTTGGTATGGTGCCTGCCCAACAAGAAGTAAAATGGACTGGTGGTTACAACAAAAGATTAGCAATTAAAAATACTCTTTTCTTTCAACATTTCATTACCAAGTGCTTATTCCAAAGAAGAAAATAAAATAAAACAAAATCAGTTGATGAAATTCTGCCTTGAGACTTAGAAATGTCTACTGGCTGAGTCTCTTTATCAAATGTTTTAGTTAAAGATTATTTCTCAAAGTGTTAGATAAATTGGCTAATTTTATCGGAAGGAAAGTAATTTGTATATTTTTCTTTTTTAATTTCAAGGGAGAGGAGTGAGATTTGTTTATTCTGAGTTCTCCAGTCTTTTTTCTTCTCATCCTGCACATTGTTAACTTTTAGATGAGACTTGTTCATGGGATGACTGCCGAATGCACTGACCTATCGGAAGGCATCAGATGTGATACAGGAAAGACAACAACCTCTTCTCTGTTCACAGATCTATATAACCAGGGCTATCATCCCTCAAGCTATAGACCATTTTCTGTATCTCTGCCTCTCATTGGGCTTCAGTAATTCTCCTTGTACCTTTTGTTGTTCCTAGTCTAAGGGAGCTAACTGGATTTAATGTTTGCTAGTTTCTGAGTGTCTATTCACCATCATTTATTCCCTGACATGTCTATGCTTTTGAAGTGGTACTTTGAGCAAAATATGTTTGTTCAAACCATATGAAAATTCTGTCCTCGTTCAAGATGTTGACTCACAGGCTCCCAATATCATAGGTACTCAGGTTAGTAAGATACTCAACCTGATACATAGTTGTAGACCAACTATTACATTTAAGGGAGCTCCTTCTTTTATGACAAAGCTCTGGCATGAATACTATGCTTAAAGATGTAAATAACTAGATTAACTAATGATCAAAAACCTATAGTCTTTAACTTAATTTTTGACTGCTTTGAAATGCTACTCCAACTTACTATGAGGTTGGCCGAGGTCCAATTTGTTACCCCATTATGGGTTACTGTCTCCCTCATCTCAATTGTACAGACTCCAATAAATCTGCTTGTAGAAATTCTGAGAATATATCTAAGAAATCTAACCCAAACTATGCAGTGGTTAGGGTCAACTAGGACTAGGCTTATAGAAAAATACTGTTAGAAATCCCAAATCAGTGATGGCTAAACCCTTGACTGCTAGAATCAAATGCTCCTATAGTTTTTCCTAAAATTTTTCTATAGTAGATATTCATTTCCTGAAATTTTTTCTATAGTAGAATTAGGATGACCTGACTTCCAGCATTGTACCTCTTTCATTAGGCACAGTCAAAGAAGATTTTAGTCCCTAAGAAGTTGTGTTGTCATTGATTAAAATTTAGTAGTGTGGTGGTTTGAATAAAAATGGCCCCCGTAGGGTCAGAAATTTGAATGTTTAGCCGTTAGACGGTGGGATTATTAGAAGGTATGGCTTCGTTGGAGTAGGTATGGCCTTGTTGGAGGAAGTATGTCATTATGAGTGGGCTTTAACGTTTCAAATGCCCAATCAAGACCTAGTGTCACTCTCTACTGCTTACTATCTGGATGTAGAAATCTCAGTTACCTCTCTAGCCCCATGTCTGCTTGCATGACACTCTGTTTCTGGTCATGATGACAATGGACTAAACTTCTGAATTGTAAGCCAAGACCAATTAAATGTTTTTTTGTTTGTTTGTTTGTTTGTTTGTTTTAAGAACTGCATGGTCACTGTAATAGAAACTGACTAAGACAAGTAGTTAGACATTTGGGTAGTTCTGCTCATTTAGAATTCTCTCCTAAACCAACGTTCCTGATTTCTGGACATTTTCCTCTTTCCTTCCTAGGACAGAGATCATTTTTCTCTGCTGTCACTAAAATATGTTCCCACCTGATGCAGCTAATTGGTTATTCATTGAAGATGAAAAAAAGTAAAGCTTTGAAGAAAGAACAGTGATCAAAGTAATCACTAAGACAAAAATGTTTATAATCACAAGAGCAAGAGGTGATAAGAATGGATTTGGGCAAAAATACAGGGCAGCAGCAAGTGAAGAGAAGTTGGGGCTTTACCAATTCACCTAGAAATATACAAAGAGGGTGACCAGAGACCCTTAGGTAAGAGAGATGTAATTTATAATGTAATTTCCACATCACAACCCTTCTGAGAATTCCTGGGGCAAGAGCCATTGGCATGCTAACTGTTGCCCTTCTCATACCCAAGGAGGATCAGAAAACTAAATATATAACTTTATTCTCCATACAATCTACTGTAGTCAGCTGGAGTGGCTGAAACACCAGAGTTTCTGGAAGATGAGGAAGGCAGAGTTAGGGACACATTTGCTCTAAATCGATAATATGTCAATATAATCAGGACCAAGAAAGAATGACAGCATAATATGTATATGCAATAACTGGTTTTCTGATATTTCATTTAAATGGAGAAGGCCCACTGACAGTGATCAATACTATAGCTTCCCTATAAGATCAAATTCTCCCATATCACACTAGCGTCTTCCCACACAGAATAGTCTAAAATAAAATTAACACAGAGAATAAAAATGGCCACAATTAATAATTGAAATAATTCAGAATGATCACTTACGTTTCTTCAGAGATCTATGCTTAAATGTCATAGCTAAAATGCTTGCATTTAGTTTCTGTTGCAGTGCTTAGAACTAGCAATCCAATATTGTGAACTTCTTTGCAATAATGATATTCTTGCTGTGACTACTTAATATAAACAAAAGATAAAAATTACTCAATAATGCAGTGTGCTTATTTACCTCCTATTCTCTTAGGCAGACTCTAGTTAAATTTTTTAAAAAGTAATTTAAGGTCAGTCTTTCATGGAAATTCCCGTTTAATGAAAAAACAAACCCCTTTTAACTAATACCCATTTTAAACAGATTTAGAGTTAAGAACCCTCTTTGAATTCAGGCTAATAAATTTAGACTAAGCTTAAGTACTTGTCCAAATGGATTTTTACCAAAAATAAAAAATAAAAATTGTTTCTGTAGCAGGCTGTACTTAGTGAGACTGACCCCCTAAGCAACAGCAATTCAGAAACATTAATAGAGTTACTCACAAAGCAGTCTTAATGAGCTGTAACTAACTGTAATAAGCATTCTGCAAGGTGGTTTCTGCCCAATTTAACCACATCCATGTAGGTAATACTTTTAGACAAGGGTGACCTTGAATCCCTTTCAATTTATAAATTCTCAATAATCACCAGGTCTTTAATTTCCTGATGTTTATATGCATTGCCACGTTTGTCCTCTGCTTCTCAGTGAGGAATGGGAAGTTTGTGTTCTGTTTTCATTCGAGATCATTGACAATGAGAAGACAAGCTTGCCTCTGTAAGTCTATTCCATCATGGATAAGATGTATGTATATATGTATGTATGTATGTATGTATGTATGTATGTATACAAGCCATCGAGTAATTCCTTCCCTTTAAGTCTGTAAAACCGATGAGTTGGCCTCTCCCTTAAGTCTGTTACATGGTCAAATTAGGACAGTCAACATGAGAGAGTTAAAGAAACAAAATAACATAGTATAAAGCTGGTCTCATGACTATAAGTATCAGGTAGACTCTGAGCACTGGGAGTATCAGTTCTATGACTGAAGTGAAGTGAATTTTATGAATAACCATGCAAATATGGAAAAGAGCATCAATATCCCTAAAGAAAAACAAATACATAAGATCATAGAGATGGCTCTTATATTGCAATGTTGAGGACATGAGTCTGATACCCAGAAGCCATTAAAAATGCCAACCATAGTTGTGAATAGAGAGCTGAATGAGTAAGAGACTGTCTTAAAATATAAAGTCCATGGTGTCTGAGGAGGAACAATGCCCAAGATTGTCCTCTAGCTTACACATACATGTGGATACATGTACATGCATACACATACATATGTGCATATGCACACATACAGCATATGTTAAAATAATATTTTTAAATAAATGCATAATGTAGCCAAACTCATGATTCAGTTTCAAGCTCATGAGTCTGAGCAGAGGATTCAGTTACTTTCTGCCCATAAAAGCTCTAAGAGGAGAGGCCCTTGGTCCTATGAACATCCTCATAAAAGCAGGGGGAGGGGGAATGGGATAGGAGATATCAGGGGGGAACCAGGAAAGGGGATAACATTTAAAATGTAAATAAAGAAAATATCCAATAAAAAATAAGTGAAAAAATCTATAAGACATAAATATGTACTGTTTAAGTTGCTAAGTTTGTATTGATTTGCTATACAGCAATAGGAAGAATCAAGGGGAGGGGGGAATGGTGCAAGTAGGGATAACTGGGGAATTGAATAATGTCAGTGACTGTCCTATATATCACATAGCCATCCTTTCTTAAAGTTACTCTGCATGGGTCTGAGAGCAAAGAAGGAGGTTGCCACAGAGCTGCTAAGAGTGAGTCTGGAGTCAGGATGAAGAATTTGAATTACCAGTATGCCGCTTAATCACTGTCTACATTCAAAATGAGGATCTGCATTCTTTTTTTTTTTTTTTGTCTCAACTCACTCATTTATAGGATAGACATAATAGTTCTGAGGGTTGTTGAACAATTAAATGACCTAACCATAGGAAGTGTCAACATGGACAATTAGTAGCCATTCAATAAGTTGCAGCTGCTGTCACTCTTGGGCACCTGCTATAGACTCTCCAACTTTCTCCCAACAAAGTTGTGATACTTCTGTTGAAAGAAGAAAAACTACAGCACATTGTCTTAAATGGAAAACCAATGCATTTTCAAGAAGCAGGAAGTCTAATGATGAGATTGTGTCAAGGACTGGATGTCCATGGCAAAATTCAATAAAGTTATCCTGTTCTTCATCACCTCATATTTTGGGCTTATCCATTTTCAGGTGCCTATAGTACTAGTTAGATAGCTTCCAAGGAAGTAAATTATACTTTCTCAAAAACCATTGCAAACATTTTAATGTTTTGATGGATTTGATTCAAATAAATGCACATGGATAGAAAGGGCTCACTAACTAAATTAGACAAAGTCCCTCCTAGAAAATGAGAATAGAGTTACTCCATAGTATTGAAAAATTGCGCTTAACAAAGGAATTCGAGCAAGTTATCCAAAGAAAATCAGGATGCTTGCTTTGGGTTGAGGTGTCATACTCCCTGCTCCCAAAGTTTTATTTACACTGCAACTCTAAATATCTGGGAATGCCATCTTATTGGAAAATAGGAGTTTTGCACATAATCTAGTTAATATAGATCATTAGGGTAGACCTTGACTGATTCAGTGACTCTTGAGGCCTTGTAAGATAAAGAAAAACCAGACAGACATGCAGAGAATGCTGCCAATGTAAGACAGAGGCAGGAGGCAGGACAGACATAGTATGTTTCTAAACTAAGATTGCCAGGGATTTCTGCTAACCTGTTTTAGAAGAGAAAAAAAAAAAAAGCCTCTTTCTTGCAAGCTACTGAGAAAACATAGCCCTGCTGATTCTTTAATTTCAGGCTGCTATTTTCCAAAACTGAGACAATAAATCCCTGTTGTTTTAAGCCACTCAATTTGTGGTACTTTGTTATGGCAGCCCCAGGAAACTAATACATCACTGTTGGTGAGAATGCAAAGAAACTGGATGTTAGAAAGGCAAGAGAAATTTCTCTTACAGTCTTCCAAAAAGAAAATGATGGCTCTTCGAGGATTAAATTATCCAGGGGTCACTGTGTACTTTGTGGGTTTTCACAGCTAGTCATACGCTTGCCTTATCAGTTCCTTGTGACATCTTGGAAGCTTAGGGTCATTGAGAGCTCTGTGGGTAAGTAAACAATTCAGTTTTCATTCTCCCCCAAGTAGTCCTCCAAACATATACAAAAGATTGTAAAAGAGAGGATGGGTGCCTCTATGAAGAACTTGTGATTGGGTCAAACAACCATAGGGCTTTGAAAAAGATGATTTGGAAACCAAGGTTTATGTTGTTTTGTATATATATATATATATATATATATATATATATATATAGAGAGAGAGAGAGAGAGAGAGAGAGAGAGAGAGAGATTTGTGTGTTTATTCCCAGAAAATATATCTTATCTATATCTATCATCTTTCACATATATGATATATTGATATATATGCAGAGAATATCTATATCATCTGTATACCTAATATATTTTATATTTAAGAATGTATGTATATTGTGTGTGTGTGTGTGTGTGTGTGTGTGTGTGATATTTTTAAAAAATCCTAGCTTCAAATCACCAGTATACAAAAGTTCAAGTTCTATCCAAGGTATGTGAGCATGTGTATGATATTTTAGAGGAATGTAATAAGCTGAGAAGCTCAGTTTACTATGAGAATCAAATATGTTCATCATTCATACTTCATTATGTGACCACCATCAGTCTCTAAGGTAGATATTAGTGCCATTTTCATGAATAGAAAATGGTTGTAAAAATCAAAAAATCATGCAAATCTAATAACACACTATTTATGCTGCAAGTCCACAACCTTACCAGGTCTCAATAATAGAAGCCATCCAATTGTACTTTATTTGTAGATGGGATGATGTTAAGAATCTTGAGATAGGGAGATTATCTTGGGTTCTTTAGGTCATCTCTAAATGCAGTCACTAGTGACTTTCTAAATGAAATGCTAAGAATGATCGTACCACATACAGAAGAAGAGAAAGTGTTGTGATTACGAAGGCTGTGGTAAGAGGTATGTACCTATGAGCCAAAGGAAAAACAGAAATATCAGAAGCAGGGACATACAAGAAATGTGTTCTCTCCTAGAGTCTTTCAAAGTAGTGCATACATATCAGTACCTTAATTTCAACCCAGGGAAATTAGTTCAGAGCTTTGGGTTCCCAGAACAGTGATTTCTGGGATACACACCTATTGTTTTAATCTTCAATAGTCATAGGAAAATATACAATCGAACAGTCATTATCATTACTTTATTACACACTAAGACTTATTTTAAAAATGATATCCAGCAAATCTATAATTACATAATGGTATAATCCTCACTTTACAAAGAAAGGATTTGAACACAAAAGATTAAGAGTTGTCCAAGGCGAAACTATTAATAAGGATCATTAACTCTACCACTTTACCCAATATATAGCAATTTGTCATCAAGAGTCTAAAATGTAAGGAAGCCTCTTCACTCATAACAAACATGGATGGACAGTCACCTGGCACAGACATTGGAGCTAGACAGGCTGGTGCAGAGATGACAGAAAGCTAAATATTCCCAGCCCCAAACCCCTTCTCATTGAGACATGATAAAGTCTGAATCACTCACAGCTAGTCTACTACGTACACACTGTTACCCTGTGCAGCCTAGACATCTGACTCAGCATCACTAGATATTTGGCAGAAATCTCACTTAGTATCCTAAGAACAGAATCCCCCCCCCCCCGCTTTCTGTAAAATGTGGCAGGAGAGTGCCCTTCTTTATGTCAGAATCACCTCTCAGAGAGAGGGAAAATCTTCTCTCACCAAGAAGGATTCAGTTTACAAGGGCAAAGTTTGTGTTTCCTCATGGGCTTTTGTCCTGAAATAGGATGAAACTCCCCAGTGCTTTAGATAAAGAAATGACAGGTTACTCAGGCCACCTGGCCTGTGATACCATGACCCAACATAAGCACTTAATTTCACAGCAGGTCACTCAGCAAGGTCTGAGTACTCTTTCAATACTATAGATTTCTCTTAAAAAAAAAAGAAGAAGAAGAAGAAGAAGAGAAAGGCACACTATTCCTACTGATATCCATTCCCTGACAACTACTGGCCTCATTAAAAGTGCTAGGCCAAAGTTAAAGCAATCTTTAAATGCATTACAAGTAATATTAGAAGAGAAAGTTCATGTGTTCTCTTACATTTCCTTAACCTCCATGAACTAAAAGCACTTTAATTTGTGGAGGTAAAATAGAAAAAATGCTTTTTTAAAAAAATTTACTTTATATCCCACTCACTGTCCCCCTACTGGTCACCTTCTCCCACAATCATTCCCTCCATCCCACTCTCCTTCTCCTCTGAGTGGGTGGGGACCTCTGTGTATCCCTCCCCCCACACACACACAACCTGGCACATCAAGTCTTTGCAAGGCTAGGCACATCCTCACCCACTGAGACCAGGCAAGGCAGGCCAGCTAGAAGAACATATCCCACAGACAGGCAACAGCCTTGGGAATAGCCCCTGCTCCAGTTGTTTAGGACCCACAGGGAAGACCAAGCTGCACATATACCCCTGTATGTTCTTTGGTTGGTGGTTCAGTCTCTGAGAGCACCCAAGGGTTCAGGTTAGTTAACTCCATTAGTCTTCCTGTGGAGTCCTATCCCCTTTGAGGGGTATTCTTCCATAAGTGCTCCTAAGCTCTATCCATTGTTTCACTATGGATGTCTGCATTCCTCTGAGCCAGCTACTGGTTGGAGCCTCTGAGAGGACAGTCATGTTACACTCTTGCCTGTAAGCATAACAGAGTATCATTAGTAGTGTTAGGGATTGGTACTTGCCCATGGGATGGGTCTCAAGCTGGGCCGGTTATTGGTTGTCCATTCCCATAATCTCTGCTCCATCCCATGTTCCTGCATTTCTTGTAGACAGGATTAATTTGGGGTTGAAAGGTTTGTGAGTGGGTTGGTGTCCCTGTTGTTTCACTGGGGTTCCTTCCTGGCTACAATAGGTGATCTTTTCAGGTTCAATATCCCCATGGCTGTGAGTCTCCACTTAGGAACCCTCCATTGATTCTTGGGTACCTCCCTTACCCTAGGTCTCTGTCACAACCTGGAGATGCGCCTCACCTCCCCACACCTGTCAGTTGCAGACCTAACAGCTGTTTCTACCATTCTGTCCTCCATTCTACACCTTTCACAGCCCATAAAAGTGCTCTATCATTTGCAGCTCATACCTTCTTTAGGAAGCTTTCCCTAATTTTCAGTTTATGCAAGCATTGATAAATATTTATATTATAGAACCTTTCTGTGTTTCAACTCTGTTTGTTATAGACTAAGTAAATGGTCATATAAGAAACGATCTGAGTAGAGTAGCATTAACTCCAAGATCTGAGAATTAAGTAATTTACAAATTAAGCCCATTACAGGATACAAATCTGCCTATAGAAAAACTCTTTTTTTCTGAGCCATACCCACCTCATGGGAGTTTCCTAAACATTTGTTTCCAAAAATTCTCACTGGATAACTTGCTATCCAGAAGCTTAGCATGGGTTCCTGGTAACTGGTGGCTAATTTAGTGAGTCTTGTTTGCCCTAACTATATCTACAACCTCTCTTGGCTTTTAGGAATCAAAGAAGTTGATTCTTCAGCACTTAGCATTGGGACTTCCTCAATATAAACCTTGGTCTTCATCCAAGTCTAACATTATGATAGCATTTGTCCCATAAGAAGTGCATGAGTAGGTTGAGTCCATGCCACAAATGACTATTTGATTTAGAAGTATATTGTACTTCTCATCCTTTGCATCATCATTTTAATACATTCAAAATCTGATGAATGAGAGAGATTGCATTCGTTTATTACACATTCAGCAATGTGTATCAAATGAACATTTACACTTGTATTTAAACAATAGTCTTTCCAGCATTTATGAATTCAAAGGTGAATCAAGGCCAGATTTGGGCATTAAAGAAATTTAATTTAGCAAGAAAGATGAGACCTGCAAAATCAGGTAGTAAGAATTATGTTTGTTAGAACCCAGCTGCTGCTGGGACCACATAAGCCTTTCCCTCTCCAGTGATGCCAACAGGCACCCTACTGAGATATTGCCTGTGAGTCCCTAACAGGCTTCCAGGAGCCAAGAACTCTCACCAGGAGAAGTGAGTTTACTTTAAAGTACTACTGTGGCCACACACCCTGCTTTGCACTTCCTCCCCTGCCTCCTGCTGGGGAATCAGAGAGCCTGGATAGAGGCTTGTGCCTGTGAAACCACCTCAGAAAGGTGTAAGAAGACTTTCATTTATGCCACTTAGACCTTGATTCCTTCTCTTCGGAGCCTCCCAGATGCTATTGTATATCTCTGTGTCTGCCCTACATAATAAATCTTTTAATATATTCTATAACACCAATAATCCATATCCTATTGAACCCACATCTCACACTGAAACCTTTGAAATAAAAGGTTAAATAAAATTACAGACACTCCTTCACTGACAACTGGAGGAATTTGGAGCAGAGAAAATGGGCTATAGCATTTCCAATCAGAGAGAATAGTATGAGCCAAGATACAGAGGCAGTGAAGGGGGTGGTATAGAATACTGTGGCTCACAGTGTGGAGGAGGATGTAGGCAAGAGAAAGGAAGAGAACATAAAGGATTAGTCATACCTCTGTGGCCTCAACAACAGGCTGAGAGCTCCACACTGGTCCTTAAATGTCTGAGAAGAAACCTGGTACTAAGAGATTAGCTTGTAGATGAAAGAACTGATATAAAGAAATGGAGCTGAAGAAGGGAGATAATTAGGTCATGGGGTGTAGGCAAGTGTTCTCGGCTGTGCTGGGGGATGTCCATGCTTCCTGCCTATGCTTATCCAAGCAAACAATGCTTTTCTTCCTCAGAATTTCTAGTAGGCTGAATGAAACTGAGGGAGTCAGTTCAGGACCTTTAGAAAATTTCACCAGACCCCCGAGCATGTAGGCACCCCTCCCCTCCTGGAAGAGACAGGTTAGAGAGTCTGTAGGTTGGAAGGGAGGGGCTGATTAAGCCCCTACTACCTCATTCACTATAGACCAATTAGTTTAAAATTCACACTGTTCTGCCAATCACATTGGAGCAGTCACTAATGGCTGCTGCTCTAAAAACTGTATAAAAACTGTGGTTGTTCTCTCCCTCCTTTGAATGCAGGGTGACCCCAGAGCAATAAATTCCTCTTGCTTTTTGCATAGATCCTCTACTCCATGGTATTCACTCAGGGGTCTCCAGTAAGCTAAGAATCCCCAGAGTCTTACAAAACACTGAGCCTAAAATGGTTTATGATCGTTCAAATTATTGAAGCATCTTAAATTCTCAAAGAAACAGTCACCACAGTAGATGCTGAGTCTCAGTATTATCACAGCTCTGTTTCTCCTCCACAGTCTTTTGTGCGTTTATTGGAGACTTTGTTCCAGCTTGCCTTTCATTTACAATTTTTTATGTGTATGATATTCAACATCTATACAGCAGGAAATATAGTTTGGAAGCCATCATGTAGAAAATAATGAGCAGTGATAAACATTCATTAAATTAACTCAGAAGTCATTTTGAATTTTTATTGATTCTTTAGTATTTTATCACCCATTAATCTGTCCAACAAGCATTGGTTATTTGCTATTTACACTAGAGCTAAGCAGGAGAGACACAGAAATAAACAACAAAGTCCTAAGCTGGGCATGCTGAAGCAAGCTTGGAATCACACTTGGGAAGCTGAGGCAGGAGGAATTGTCAAACCGTGCCTCAAAGGAAAAAAATAATTGAAAATAAAACAAATAACAGTCCCTTTCTGGGGATGCTGGTGGTAAAGAGCAGTCAATCATTAATAATAATTCAGAAATACAAAAGCAAAAGTGACAGTTTCAGTTAAGAAGCCTCCTAACTGATCTGGGGGCAGTGAAGATCTTAGAAACTGAGACTAACAGGGCAAGAAGAAACAACACAGGAAGGTAACACTGAACATCAATGTACAATGTCCTATAAGTGATATGTTTCCATTTACACTGTAATTTGAAATTAAAGAAAATTATTTCCTTTATTCATATGTGGTTTTCCTAAGTCCTTATCTTTGAAGGAGAAGGCATTTCCTTTCAGTTTATTGTATATTCCTTGTACCTTACAGGCAGATAGACTCAAGACATTGTTTCATTGTTTTGCTCACCAAGGTATTAAGACATGAACTATTTCATACATACTAATGCCACAATATAAATGCAATTCTTTTAAGCTGTTGTAAAGATTAAGTAATACCAGAAGGACCTATGGAAGTTCATTTGTCTATATTTTCTTCCTCAACTTAAAACACATTCTGGGTGGCTTCTTGAATTATTCCCTGTTTCCTCCAGACCCAGTGCCACACACTTCAACCAACCTCAGTTTCCCAAAAATATCCCCAAGAGGTGACTTCTCTGTTGGTAGGGCTAGAAGTAGTAGTTAGATAAGGAAGAGGGAGGTTCGGGTCCTCTGGGAGATTTACCCATGCCACACACCAAATGCCCTTTTAATCCTATCATTCTGGCTCCAAATTCCTCATGACCTCCAAAGATATCCACCAGCAAAGAAGAAAGAATATAGCTATAGCTCAGTCAGATCTGCAGTGGTCCACACTACCAGGTGGCTTCCTCTTGTGCCTGAGATTTACTATCAGAAGGGTTGTGCTCAGTGGTAACCACTGATACCTCACTCAGCAACTGGAACCTTTTATGTGGTCTAAAAGGAGGCTATTGCTCCAGAGAATGACACCATCCAGAAGATCATGCTGTTGAGCTTCAAGGAAAACTTCTGAGCCCAGGACATGCTGCTGTAAGTGAATGGCAAGTCATTGAGGCTGCTGGATACCAAGTCTTAGGTACCAGTTGGCCACAGCAGCTGTAGAGCATTTAAAAGCAGAGAAAGGGTCAATGTCTGTTTACCCAGATGTGTGTGGCCATGCTGGCCTTTGAGTCTGAGCCTGGCCAGAAGCCAAGTGGTCGGTGGGATAAATTCTTATTATTAATCACTTCAGTTGGCATATTATAGCCTCACTCTTTCTCTTCTACATGAATACTCATGCTTTCTGTTATTGAGAATTAGTTTCACTTAAACTACTAAACGAATACAGTTGACCCACCTCAATCAGCTGTTAGGTTAGCTGTTAAGGAATTTTCCTGTACCTACAAGATCTTCTTTGCTCACCTTTAGTGATCTCTACTCCATCCATATTTAGGCAACAAATTCAATTTTACATCTTTCTCATGCACTTTAGTTTTTCCAAGTAGTACATAGCCCACTCCAAACCAATCCTGTGATTAGCGTCATAGAATTTCACACTATTTCTGCCCACTACTTCCTCCATGCCTCGCTTTTCTTCCTTTCACTCACCAACCTGAAGAACATACTTTATGCCCTTGAAACAACCAACTTACTGTCACTAATGACCTAATTTACAAATTAAGTAATTAAATCAAGATGTTTATCTACTTCATCCAGCCATAAAGAATGACATTATTGAAAAATGACTCCAGAAAAAGAAATGGCCTTCTTTTTGTAGCTGTCTATAGCTCTGCTTGTCACGATACCACGGTGTCATGACCTTCTTCTTCCCTCCTCAATCTCTTTCTTAGGCTTTTCATCCTCTTTCTGTCACCTGCCACAGTTTTTTCAGTGCACCTTTGGGCCCACTGTGTGACTCCTGAGGAAATGCTCCAATGTGAGAGTTTGTGTCTCATATCCATAATATGTTCCTTAGGAAAGTTTTCTCTGTGCTTCAAGTATGTGTTGCTGGATCTTTCACCGGCCCCTTCGAAGGAATACATCTAGCACTGATAAATTTTCTCAAATGAACCTTCCCTTGTTTCCTCCCTCCTTACCTTAGGGAGTGACCCGACCATTCAAATCTGAAACCTGGGAAACAATCTTGCCTCTTCTCATTTTCTCATCAACCATATAATAGCTGGTACCAAATTTACTTATTAAATAACTAATGAATTATTCACACACACACAAACTCACCTCTATCATGACAATTCATATCTTTCTAATGACGTCTCTGCAAAATCTAATAATCACGTCCTACTTTAGAATCCTTATTTTCAATAGTATAAATTCAAGTTACTTGAGTCCTTAGCTACTTAGAACTTACCACCATCATGCTTTTATGCATGTGGTTACTTTAGTTTGGAGTGTTGTCTACCAGACATCTGAATGATCCATTTTCAAATTTTCCAATACCCTAAACATAAACAAAATTTCATTAAGTGCTCTGTCATACTACTCATCAAATGCTATTGTATTTATTTATGTATTTATTTATTTAGAAGATGCCTTTAATATCTTATATGGCCTTTAAGCAAGACATAGTATCCCTTATAAAAACATGCTTCATGAGATTGTACACCTAAGATACTGCCTTAACTGATTGTCTATATGATCCTGACATGGTAGGATTGCTCTTTTAGAAGAAAAAAAAATTGTATAAAAATTAGTACTGTTATAGTAGTTGTGACAGGTAAGGTAATGACCTTTTACAAAGGTGCATGCCCTAGTCATCAAACAATCTGACTAAACTGTTACAGGGAATAGAGAAATGAAATTGCCCATGAGTTCAGATCTCTAATCTTTATAACATTCCAACAAGGAATTAATTACTTTAAAAGAGAGATTGTCTTCGACTGTGTAGGTTGTCTCAATCATTACATCACATTGATGTTTTTAAAGATAGAAAAAAGTGAGTCACAAGCTAAGGAGCACTGGCATCCCATGGCAGGTTGGAATAGTCCACAGCTCATAGTCACAAAGAACCAAATTCTCCTAAAAATATGGATAAACTAGCATAGTCTCGCTCAGATCTTCTTGACCTGAAAAAGAACAGGGGTTGATAACAGCTGAAGCTTGTTTTTGTCCTGAGTTTTGAATACAGAACTTTTTGAATATACAGAAGTTTTTATTGTCTCTAAATCTGTGGTTATATATAATGGAAGCATAGAAAACTAATATAGTCCATATTCAGTAAACATCTACTTTATTTGGAAGGTAAGAGAAAATGACTTCAAGAAAAGGAAACCACTGTTGGTGGGAATGTAATTGGTTCGGCCACTATAGGAACCAGTATGCATGATCCCCACAAGACCAAAAATAGAAATACTGTAGAACCTTGTTATGCCATTTTTTAAATGTATAATCAAAGGGCTCTAAGTAAATTTTTACAGAGATATTTTTGGTATCTATTCACTGTATATAGTACTACTTTTATAAACTCATAAAGACAACCTCTTTCAATTAATCCATGCCTCATTTTAACCATATTTACCTCAAACCTTTCCCTTTCTGCATTTCTCTTCATCTGCTCTTTATCTTCTTTGCTTAACCCTCTTCCAGCTTCCCAAAGAAAACATAATATTTATCTCTCCGGGTCTGGCTTATTTTGTTTATAAAATAGTGATCTCAAGTTATAACCATTTTGTGACAAAGATATAATTTAATTCTACTCTACGTGTGTACGTGTGTACGTGTGTGTGTGTGTGTGTGTGTGTGTGTGCATACATGCTTGTGTGTTTGTGGATTCATGTACATCATTTTGTTTGTACAAGTCAGAGAGCACCCTTTAGTATCTGTCTTTGCCTTTTATTCTGTTTGAGACAAGGTCTCTTATTGTTTACAACTGTGCATTCCAGGCTAACTTGCCATATATTCTATCTACCGACTTTGGTAGGAGAAATGGGATTACAGAAATAATACAATATCCAGCTTTATGAGGTTTCTGGATGATGTGAACTCACATTCTTTTATTTTCTCAGAAAATGCTTTACCCACTGAGTCTTCTACCCAGCCCACACAGCCCCTGTTCTTCTTTATGAATGACTATAACTCCACTATGTACATAAACAGCACATAGGCTGATTCTACAACTTGATTATAGTAAGTACTGTGGTAATAAACATGAATGTGCAACTATATCTATAGGGCATTTACTTAGAATTCTTTGTGTATATATATTTAAAATGATATAGCTGGATCTTATGGTATTTCTATCTTTGGTTTTGTGAGAAATCTCCAAACTGATTTCCATAGTGCCTAGGCAGATCACACGTCCAGCAGCATTCTTTTCTCAAAATTCTTGCAGGAATTTGTTACCTATTCTCTTCACTATACCCACTCTGGCCAGAGCAGAATAGAATTTTAATATGGTTTTAATTTTGCATTTCCCGGGGTCTAAGAAAGATGAACATTTTTTGTGTATGTGTGCACTTACTTAGCTATTTGTACTTCGTCTTTTGAAATTTGTTCATTTCATTCACATTTTTATTGATTGGGTTCTTTGTGGGCTAGATATTAATCTTTAGTCATATGTACAAAAATACTAAAATACTTTCTCCCATTCTGTAGGCTATCTCTTCTAGCAACTTTCATTTGTTTGTTTGTTTTACTGTGTAAAAGAATGTTTAATTATATGCAATATAATTTGTCAATCAATTCTTGGCCACTTTAGTATAGTTATTTTTTAAAAAATGAAAGAAAGAAAAATAAGGAATCTTACCCATATCTATGTCTTGAATCATTTTTCCTTAAATTTTTTCAAAGTATCAAGTCTTATATTAAAATCTTTTAACCATTTTCCACTTATTTCCTACAGGGTGAGAACAGAAATCTACTTACAATTTTCTACATCGGGCTATCTGGTTTTCCCAGTAACATTTGTTGAAGAGGTTATCTTTCTCTGAAGTTTTTAAACATATTCTCAAATTCCAAGTGGCTGTTGCTCTGGGGTTTCATTTTGTATCTTCTTTTCCAATGGCCTTGTTTTTTTGCTTATTCCATGCTGGATTTGATACTACAACTCTCTAGTGTAACTTGAAATCAAATATATGGTGATCTCTTGACCAAAATTAATCATTTGGATTAGGAATCACTGATTTAATAGCTATTTTAAACTCATACCCTTACTAAATGTCTTACAAACTCTCAATTCAGTGATCAAGTTGATCTTGGAGGATTTCAGCACAGTTTAACTTTTCCTTAAATTATTTTGAATTCTTTCCTTAAAATGTCTTTGAGGGTTTGTTTGTTGGTTTATTAATTTTTTTTACATGATCTCACTATGTTCCCAAGGCTAGGTTCAAATTCACAACCTTTCTGTCTTGATTTTATGACTGCTGAGAACACAGATGTATCTAATTACATTTGGCTCCGATGACAATTTTTATTTTTCTTATTTAAGTTGCTTTTTAAATGACTAATATAATTGCTTGTTTAAAGCTAGTCTAAAATTAAGTGGACACATGCTCTAACAACTATAATATGGTATATAGAATTTAGGTAAATATTTGTTCAGAAATAATGCTTTCTATTTACTTTTAAAATATTTGGGAAATTTTGGATAAAATCCACCCAGCTTTATAAAATCTTTGTCTCCTACATTAAAAGAGGAGTTATAGAAAACAGAGAAGTCACAAATTGCTTATAGGATTAGATCATTTATTTTTATAAAGGTAAATCTCTTTTCCAGTTAAGTTTATAAAGATGTCCTTCTGCTTCTGGTATGGCTATATTTCCCCAATCAAGAATTTGACATTTCTGTTTCCTTTTAAATCTCAACTAGCATTTCAAAAAAATCAATATGCTTTAGTAATAATGCATTATCCTCTTTGTGATGCCTTGTTGGCCATTTAGAACAGACAGAGCTTATTAGCCAGAGTTTTTAGAAACAATATAAAGCAACACAGCAGGAATCACAAATGACAAATGTAAAACTCTCAGAAGTCTGCTTATTCTGCTAGGAAGTGCACAACTGTAAACCAAGCATATTTACCAACTTGGATTTAAGTAAAATCAGTGTCTGTCCCAAGAGAAACAACTAGACATTTACTAAATGTGTTGGTGTCCTATAAATAAGCCATAGGCTCTAAAGAATCATGCATCCTCAGTAATTTAATAAAATTGAGCCCAACCTATGGCCAACACTCATTGGAAGACTATAAGATTCTTTTAATGCATACTGGAAAATTTCGATAATATAAATAACATACTATATTCTTGATAAGTTGTAATTGATATATGTTCTAGGCGTTGGTCTAGGTTACCACATACAATTGTTTAATCAAACACTAATTTGTGTTTGAGTTATATTTGAAGTTATTTTGAGACTGTGATCAACTCCACAATTAGTTGATTTCAACTAAAGGAGGCCACCGTCCTTAGTGTCTATGTGGTCCTCATACAATAATATGAAAAGATTTAACATCAAAGTTGTAATTTACCTAAGAATATGAAATTCTACCCTAGTACTACATCAGTTTATTTTCAAAAAATTCTAGCAGACTCAGTAACCTTGCCATCCTCAACAATAGCAGAAACCATGTGCAACAAAAGCTCCAACAGAGGTTAGAGATGTAACTCAGATGCAGAGAATTTGCCAAGTATCCAAAAGGACCCATACTGAATCACTGGTACTTCACGAATAATATTAATTAAAATAATTATTTATTTATTATACTACATCTGTTTCTTCAGAGAAAACTAACTAATGCAATTCTGTTTCCCTGGGTGTGTTCATTCTATTTAAGTTCCAAAGCCTAAATTAACTACAAATATATGACTAGTAGTGATTAATTGTATCTGTCATCATGCAACTTGTAACGGATTAATAAAAGGTAACATAAAACTAGTGTCAACAAAACTTTGCTGAAAGCTTTGTGTACTAATCTAGTGTTGTTATACTAGAGAAATTTGAGAATGTTTAAATGTACAGAAAAATTGCCAAGCTTAGAATCAAAATCTCACCAACACTGAAAAATTATAGAGCAGTCTGTGAACAATAATTCTAAGAAGTAAAGAAAAGGCATACAGACACACACAGGCACCTGGTAGGGTGAATATTATATGAACCACTTGTAAACCCAATGGCCTTTTAAAGTTCTATAGCACTTGTCACAGTATTTCAATCTTCTTTCTCCCTTAAGAACTAAAGGGAAAAGACTATAATCTCCAACAGTAACAATAACAATATTAACCAATATATCCTAAGCAGGCTCAGGGTGGCATCCACTCTACACATTAGCCCATGCAATAAAGTATTATCAAAGTCCTGTGAGTTGGACTAACTTGTTTTATACCTGAGA
This sequence comes from Rhynchomys soricoides, assembly GCA_019843965.1. Classification (NCBI taxonomy): domain Eukaryota; kingdom Metazoa; phylum Chordata; class Mammalia; order Rodentia; family Muridae; genus Rhynchomys; species Rhynchomys soricoides. The sequence continues at coordinate 913,712 of JADRCH010000239.1, read as the reverse complement.
AGTAATTGCTTAAAGTGCCTTAATTTTACATTGACTATATAGAAGTCCTCAGAGTACATAATACTTTTTAGGTACTCACAAATGTTTAGTGAACAAATAATGCAGCTATTTGGAAGAAAGCCTGACATAAACCATTATTTAGAACTTAAGAAAACAGAGGCAAAGATAAGCTTGTGAACATCAGAATCTAGAACAAAGGTCAGTTCTCTTAGCTAGTAGTCAAAGCTATTATCAAACTGACATTTCTGTTTCCAACAAGGATAGAAAGGGGCTAAAATTCAGAGAAAACCCAGAATAATAAAAAAGTTACTATCAAGCCCAAGGTTTGAAAAATTTAATAGGTACAAATTCCTCAGCCTCTGCAATTCTTGATAGAAATCTCTCAACTATTGATTAATTGTTGAAAAGACTTAGAAAAGTCTTTAAGCTATTGCCTGGATGGAGCCATTTCAGGAACTTGATAATCCATGAGTGACTTTCATTTCTTTTAAAAATATGTTATATGTATGATATGTGTATGTGTGTGTGCATGTACACATGTATGAATATACGTACATTTATGCACATGAAGACTAGAAGTTGATGTCTGATGTCTTCTTGGATCACTCTCTTCTCTTTTCTGATGTAAAGTTTCTCATTAAGCCTAAAACTCACTGTTTATTCCCCTCTCAGTAGCCTTTGTGCCCCAAGGATTTCCTGTCTCTGATTCCCAAGCATTGAAATCTTAGATGAGCTACCACACCACCCAGCTTTGTTTTAAAGAAAATTATCTTATTATATTTAACCATATGTATGTGTGTGAGTGTTTGTGTGTAGGTGCACATGAGCGCAGGTAACTGTAGAGGTCAGAAAAGTCTGTCATGCTCTATGGAGTTGGAGTCACAAGTGGTTATGAATCAATGCACATGAGTACTGAGAACCAAACTTGGGTTCTGGACAAGAGACATCTCTACAACACCACCCCCATACAAAGTCTTTTTTGTGTGTATAATGGGGATCTGGTCCTCAGGCTTATATGGCAAGCACTTGACTTATGTAGCTGTTTCTGCAAGATATGAGATAATTTCCTAGCATATAAAAAGCCTCAGTTTTCCAGAGTATAGGAAGGAGTTACAAGTGTCTTTCACCCCAAACTGTGACTGTTGGCTTGTAAAGATCACTTCTAATGATGTAAAAAATGGGATCCTGAGATGACACTTTTACCATTCAGATTCATTGAACCACAGTTCTTGAAACCCTCCTGTGTCAGAGGAAAAGTTTACTACACCCTTAACTCTGTGTTATTAAGATCATCAGCTTGTATGTTCACTAATCTCCAGCTTTGTAGTCTTTCTTGGATTCTTTGGAGTACTTCACATATCTCTCAAGACAGTGTTTTAGAGTTGGGTTTTTTCATTTGACTGCCTTCTTCCTACTATTCAGGGTCATTCAATACATTCTTGAAGAATAGTTCTTCTCAACATATGATCTAAACTGGTCTTTCTCTTGGTATTCTCCATTGCAGTATTATTTTTTTATTTCCTTTTATTAAAGAAAATAAACTCACTGAAGTTAAGAATCTCTATCTTCTTATGTCTAACATACTATCAATCATGCAGTAAATATTCAATTGAAATGAATAAAATGAATGTTCTTCTGATTGTAGGTCTGGGGGTCTTCATTTTTAACAGCTGAACCACATCTCCAGCCCTTAAAATAATGTTCTATCTCAAAAACATAAATAGACAACCAATAAAATTGCATACTTATGCTTGCTACGAGTTGTTGCAGGCCAGGTGTATGTTTGAAATTGGCTTTTTCTCCCCACCGGGTGAAGTTATGATGGCTGTAGTTTATTTCTTACTTATTTGAGGCTTTTTTTTCTCCCTCTGAAAGTCAGTGAAACACTTTTGAAGATAATGGAATTTTTCACCAGTACCTCAAGAGTGACTGAAATCTACAGTCAGGCTAATTATATGTCTTCACAAACGCAACTTCAAATCTTTCCCCATTCTTCTGAATGTTCTAAAATCATTTCTTTCAGTGTTCCTTTGTGACCTCCATCAGTAAATGTTACTGAAATAGTCTCAAAACAGTAGGAAAGGAGCCGTACTTGTCAAGACTTCATTTTTCTACCCACTCATCACATTAGCAAAAATTTTAAAATTCCATTTACAAGCTGAAAACCCTTTTGGACAAATATTCATAAAAAGATATTCTTTTCCATATATTTAAATGGAAAGGTTGGAAACAAGGAAATGATTGTCCTTCTATATCTAAAGTACAAACAAAGAAACAAGTATTAACAATAAAGTTGGTCTTGTCTCAAATAAAAACAAAACCAAGCAAAATCCACAAACTATTCTGTTAAAGTTCTTGTATTATTTCTTTCTAGAATCAAGGAATTTGCTGAAATGTGAAAAACACCCAGAAATTATAACGTTCAGTTGTGTGAAGACCTTCAAACAAGTGATGTTTTTTAAACAAATATGAGACAGAGGTTAACAATAGTTTCCTTGATAAACAAGAGGAGTTCAGGATGGGGGTGAGTAGGCATGAAGAGCTTAGTTTGATCTCCATAACAACATAAAGAAGCCTGGAACAGAAGCTAGATAAGGGGTTAAAAATTGGGATGGATGGCTTTGAGATATGTTACCTGAGGGTGTCCTGTGGCTATCATATGCACAAACATACATATAGGTGCTCTCTCTCTCTCTCTCTCTCTCTCTCTCTCTCTCTCTCTCTCACACACACACACACACAGAGAGAGAGAGAGAGAGAGAGAGAGAGAGAGAGAGAGAGAGAGAGAATGTCATTAAACATGTGCAAATAGAACTCCACTAGCCTGAATAGCAAGAAGGAAAAATTGCTTCAGAAAAACTTATCAGTTCTTATGAGTCTGTAACAGCCAACAGCACCAACTTCACCTAGGAGTGGCAGTGCAATGGGGCACGGGAATTCTAAACAGACCTTCTTCCGCAGCCTAAAAGAGCTGTTTCAGGCTTAAGGAACAGGGTTTTAAAAAAAACAGATGTTAGAAAAATTCTTAGTTCAAGTAGATTATGTTGTTCTTAATTCCCAGAAGTAGGAATGGTAAATGTACAAATGGAAGAATTAGACAAGTTGAGGAGAATTGGGGAAGCTAGAAAAGCAGGGTGTTGGGGAAGCAACTCTCAGTAGGGGCCACTGTGCCTCCTCCTCTCTGGCAGAATTCCCAGAAGGAGATGAAGAGTGGATGAGAGAGAGAGAGAGAGAGGGAGAGAGAGAGAGAGAGAGAGAGAGAGAGAGAGAGAGACTAGGTTTCAGAAAAGCAGTTGTCCCTTGTTTTCCTGGATGCTTTAGCAAAAAAGAAAGAAAATGAATGTTAAGTTATTTTAGAGCTCCCCTAGGAACAGGAGGAAATCGGGAGATGTCTTGCTTCCTCTCTGGCTCCTACAAATAGACATTTGTTCATATCTTCCTAGTAACAGTTTGAAATGTGGGCCACAATCAATAAAGATAGCCCTGGGGGACTAAGAACCAAAAAGTTTGAGAGAAAAGTATCAGGGCATAAAAAATAAATATAACAAAATTCATGAAAGATGCCCCACCCATGTCCATTTTTATATTTTATATAAGGATCAGATTTACCTAGTGTTAAGGGGTATACATGTATGGATATATGGACTCTAATTTTAACCTTTTATCGAGTATGATTTCTAAAAATATTAATTTGTCTATTTTCAATTTGGTAGATTTTATGAAATGGTCTATAAATGGGCTTTTGTGGAGTAGTTTAGAAATCTGATCATCACTGGCTCTGTGACTCCCACAGATAAATTGAAGTTCTAATAAAAAAATAAAAGCATTTGGAACACATTCTTTTTAAAAATCAGGAGTCTGGGAAAGCAGGGAGTTATAGCATCTCTAAGACTAAAATCATTTGTACCTAATTCAAAATAAAAGGAGTATTCCTACTATACACATATATATCTAAAACTATAAAAGTTACAACAATATACTATAAATGAACGTAAAAGAATACAAAGTTACAAAAGGATAACAATACAGTGCACATGAACATGGCATGCAGCCTCCTGATCTGGCAATGCCACTCTTTATTATTAATAATTTTCTGCGTTTGCACCTCTTAACTCAAAAGGAAAGCCTAATCTTCTTAACTCCCTGGTCAGACCCTAGAATAGTGAGGTTTTATATCTATTGCTTAATCTGTATCTTAATTAAACCATTAAATGTTATCTCAGCACATGCAGAACTTGGCTGGGCCTTCTCTATCTCCTTTTCATTCAAAGGTTTCAATCCGAAGTTTAAATACTTCTCCTTTACTATAAAAATCTGATAAATGCCCAATAAAAGCCAGAGTCTGGGACTCATAGATTAGCTTTATTTGTAAGATTTGCTTTTTATGTTTCTGATTTAGAAGGTTATTTATTCAAGAACTAATCAGTCTCTTCCCAAAGAGATTTCACAAATTAGTTTTCAAGGTTTTATTTTTTTTAAAACAAATTATTATAATTTTCAGTAGCTCTTATTGAGGGCAGAGACTGATTAATGTCTCTATCACACAGAATAGCAGAAGTGGGTGGAAGAACTACAATGTTTAAAGAAGAACTAAGTCTTCACAGCACATTGGGTCATGGATAGGAATAAAATACTACTTTAGGGATTCAAATCTTTAAACCCTTCCTCCTCAAAAATTAATTTTTTTTTTTTTTTAATGGTTGTAGCACATCTTGGAGAATGCAGTTCCCAGTCTCTTTACTTTGGAGAAGTTGTCCATTAAAGACTCCCAAATACTCCTTAAAATGTCTTCTCTGTGACAAGTGGTACAGTCAGTGAAATAACCTGTTTGTCTATCTCTTCCTCAAAAAAAGAAAAAAAAAACCAAAAACAAAACAAAACATAAACATTCTTTAAATCTACGCTCTGCCAGGTGTATGTTTCTTGTCCTCCTCTATTAGTTAGAAACTGAAATTATTTCTCTTTAGAACAAAGAGAAATAGACCCATGTTTACATTACTAGTCTAAGCCTTCCACATACATCAATCTTTTAGATGAAAGTGATAATATAGTTTCTTAGATGATCCCATTTTATACAAAGGAAACAAAAGCACAGAAAAATGAGTTCCACAACATATTACCTAGTTCTGCTGGCTAAGTGCCTATACCTACTAAACTAAACACCCACTGGCAACCACCCCGCATAAATCCACCAATAACTTAAAATACTAAGTAGGACCACACAGAGGGGGAAACTATTCCTTGCTACCCCACCTTTTGTTCTCTATGCTATCTAGTATATTATCTTTATGGATAAGTAAAATTTTAAGGATTGGATTATCAACATACAATCAGAGATAACTAATTTATATTCTGACACCAATCTTACACACTATTTTACATAAGAAAAAACTTGTATGTAAATTGGAGTCATATTTATTCTTTAATAAACAAATGTTGCCTTTTAGCATTATTTTGTACATATTTTCCACAGTGAGGAAATGTAAATTCCTCATTTCAAACTGTGCAAATGAATTCTCTCTTTCTTTTCTTTCTTTCTTTCTTTTAATTTTATTTATTTTATGTATGTGAGTACACTTCAGACATAACCAGAAGAGGGCATCGGATCCCATTATCAATGGTCATAAGCCACCATGTATTTGCTGGGAATTGAACTTAGAACATCTGGAAGAGCAGCCAGTCCCCTTAACCGCTGAGCCATCTCTCTAGCTCCAAGAATTCTCTTTTTAAAGTGTATTTTAAATTGAAATAAAATTGCATCACTTCCCCCTTCCATCAAGCCCCTCCCAGATACCTTCCCTACAATACTTCCTATACACAACCTGCTCTGGAGTTGACAGCCTTGTTCTTAGATCATTATTGTTGTCAAAGACAAATTCATGTATGTATGTATGTGTATGCACAAATATATAAATACAATTTGTTGAATCTGTTCTTGTTGTTTCTCTGTATACATTTTCAGGGTTTACCACTCTGCACTGGACAGCGAACAAGGACTTACTATTGGAAAAGGATAATTATCCTCCTGCAAGCAGTCATTACTTGACTGCTTCCATTTGTAGGCATGAGCTTCCCTTTCATGTTAGCATGTTCATTGATATTGCTGTTATTCTGGATAATGCACCCATTTCTAGAAGAGAGTGTTTTATAGCAGACTTTCTGGGTTTCTGTCCTACAGTTTTCTCAGTCCCTCTTCTGCAGTATTCCCTGAGCCATAGAACCAGGAACTGGTTCTATGATTTTGTTATATTGATTGAGGCTGGGTTACCAAAAATCCATTGATTTTTGTATTGTATCCAGTTGTAAGTTTCAGTGATGGTTTTCATTTGCTTTAAGAAAATGTGCCTTTAGTGAGGGATAGTATCTGTAGGCATTAGAATAAAATTTAAATTTAAATAATAAAAAAAATTTAAACAAAAACTAAGGAAGTATAATGGTGCCATAGGGATGGGCGTCTGGGTGGTTTGAGAGAGGAATAGGAGGATATGAAGTAGAAAATGGAAAAATGGGGAGAGAACTTCAACTAGGGAGAAGGAAGGGAGCTCAATACAGAACGAGAAGGAGGGTTGATGGGTAAATAATGCCAAGGTTATTTGATAAAGACTCAAAAATAGTTTTATATTTACCTAAATTTATATATATTAAAATATATAATATATATTAAAGGAAGTCATGCAAATTGTGTTGATAATTTTCCCCCATGAAGACCATGAACTAAACAGCATCCAAGTACCTACTTCTAAATGGTTGGTCATAGTAGTCCAAGTGACTCCCAAAATGATACAAACTATCAATATAGCCTTTGGGGTTGAGGATGGGTCCTGACAGCTGAAGACACAATAAATTTAGAATAAAGGAATAACTGAGCTGGAATTGCTTTCAAATACTCCTTCCTGAGGTCTAATTTTCCATGGTTCCAGAAAATACTATGCAAGTTTCAAAAGGAAGAAGACCAATGAAGCAGACCTCCCAAGCTGCAACATCTACAAACCACATGGATGACCAACATGGCAAGACATCCATAAAGAAATAATAAGTGGCACTCTTATGTTGGCATAACTGATGACTGTGCAATTGTACTTAAGGCCCACACAACAGGAGAGAAGTCATGCCTGGTACTGAAAGCCTAATCGACTTCCCATCTTTTCTAAGATCATGTATCTTAGAAAAGAATCAAGAGAACATTCTTGGTCTGTCTGATTCCAATGTGGTCTATGTGTACACTCCAATAAGTCAGTATGGAGTCATAAAAATGTAAGACTGGTTTGCAAATTATACACATTAGCTAAAGGAGAAAATGGCAGAATGGCCAGGCCATTAAAAGAAAATTAACAAAGAACCAGTTGGACAAAGTTGACTGTTTGCAGGTTGTGTTGGCCCCAGCATCCAATTAAGATGCAGTGACTCTGATCGTAAATATAAGGAAGGGGGAATTATGAGCGTTTTAGAACATTATTTCTATGGCTAGTTTCAGACATGTGTTGACTGGTTAGCTTGATTGAAAATTCCCATCAGAGGAAAATGAACTAAACACCTCTTAGAACATATTTCAAGAAACTTGACACTGACTTAAATGTAGTCGATCATTTAAACTGAGAAGGCAAACCTTCAGTGTACTGTTTGTCTTCTCAAATCTGGCATTGGTGGGAGGGGAAACCCTTGTTCTGTGGATACTTGAAACTCTAGTGTAGGGGGATGCTAGAGTGGTGAGGCGGGAGTGGGTGGATGGGTGCAGAGCACCCTCTTAGAGGCAATGGGGAGAGGAAATGTGATGCAGATTGCATCCCAGTGGAGAGGCTGGGAAGGGTACAACATTTGAAATGTAAATAAATTTTAAATTTTTTTTTAAAATAAAATAAATAATACTTAGGAAAAGAAAAGAAATAGTATTAAAACCAGTCCTGCTACTCAGAGAAATATCTAGAGGAACTCACCTCAAAGATGCAACTGAGCATATGACGACCAAAGACAGAACTAACTGCCTTATTTGTCAAATTTTACACAAAATCATAATACATGTATTTGAATACCTAGAGCACTAAAATCCAGATACCCTGGCAAGGAGCAGGAGGGAAATCAGAGAACACTCACCAAATACTGAACATTCTTTCCCTGAGACACCACACTAGTCCACTTAAACTGTACATAAAATACTTTTACAAGCAGATCTCTTTCTAAGGAAATGAAAAAGGCATGCTTAATCTGTAGGGAAATAAACTTCCTGGGGTGAGGCCTCAGACAATTGATTTTAAAGGTTCATTCTTTGTAATTGTGTTATTTTGTTTTAACGAGGCACATGAAACACTTCGATTTAGCCCTTGGCCTCCTTAAAATGTTTCTTTAATCCCATATGTCTCTAATAGGGTTCATAGAAAAACACCTCCTCTATTGTCATGAAAGTCAGCTATGCAAAGGAGTTCAAACTTCATGAAGAACAGAATTTGTGGATCATGAGGAAAATAACCAGTATAGACAAATGAGGTCCAGCAGACTCTTTGGTGGAAAGGTTCAGTTGACGTCCTCTTCCAGGTTTATGGATGCAAACGAAAACAAGATCTCTCTTTTACATATATTTCACACTTCTCTCTCCTTCCAAACTGTATCATTGCTCCTGTCTACTTCATTCCTAACTCTTTTTACATTGAAGAAGTAAGAAAAATGAATAAGAAGAAAGCCATCATGAAGACTAACAATCTCTCCTTATAAGTAGTTCTGATTTACATGGACGAACTCTTTCTTTTGTCCAATAATCCCAATCCTCTAAATCTTCAAGGCTGAGCTCCAGTGACATTCCCCCATCCCCACCCATCACCTTCTCGTTCTTTAGAGGACTACTCCTATATTTATTGGAGGTGGTACCCTGTATACTAAAGAACATGGGCTCTGTAAGAAGAAAGCTGAGGTTACCTTCTCTGCCTAGGAGCAACATTAGGTCTTCACTTAAACTTGTCATGTCTTGATGTTTGTCTTAATAAGAGGTTCCAGGGCTGATAGACAGCTCAATAGTTAAGAACATCATGTGTTCTTCTGGAGGATACACATGGCTCACAACCAACTGTCTGTAATTCCACCAGAGCAATGTCCTTTTCTAGTTTTTCCCAGGCACCAGGTAGGCATGTAGTACACAAACATACATGCAGGTGCAACCCACATAAAGTGCAAAATGAAATGTGCAGGGTAGTTTTGAGTACCTGTTAACAGACTTTCTTATCCACACAGAAAATACATCTCAGTATCTGTCATATTTTTAAAATAAGCCACCTTCCTCTACAGTTTCATATCATTGATCCTCTTTGCAGGAAGCTCTCCTCAAAAGAGGACCCTCCTAAAACCAGCATTTCCCTGATGTTCATTATTCTATTCAGGACCAACCATCGCTCAAGGTACAAGTTACCGGTAGTCAGTCATTCTATTGCTGAAGTGAGTGAGCTCCAGTCCAAAAGAAAAAAAGGTAGAAGGTAAGCACTTTGCATGGCTGTTAGGGCAGCAAATTAAACTAAAGGATAGGGGGAAAAAAACCTCTGTTACCTTTACCTTTTCATAATGACAGAGTGACCTGGGCAATTAGTATCAATATAAAGAGATGATCCCATTGGATGGCAAGAAAATGAATTCGCTTGAACAGCTAAATTCCAAATCCTTTGTAACAAAAGCTCTCATACTCTTGGACCAAGCATTTTGCCTCTTTCATGGGGTTCAGCTGTGAAATCTCTCAGGGGTCCCCCCACATGGTCTGGTGTAGGCACTCTGCATGTCTTGCTGGCCTCTTGCCTATAAGCTTTCTGCTTCTCTCCACCAATGCTGTCTACACTAAGTTTCTGTGCCTAGTACATATTTACCACCCAAATTACGATGCTGTTACTAAAAGGAGAATGATATCCTAACTTCATTTCTGTTTCTGTGATAAAATAATTTAACTAAATACAACTTACAGTTTATTTCAACATATACATGCACACTTGCACACGCAACTTGCAGCCCATCACTGTGAAGAAGTCAAGTCAGAAACTTCAAACTACTAGTCATAAAACCACAGTGAACAGCAGAGAGAGACATTGGTTCAGTGTTCTAGTTCAATTTTTCCCTGTGATAAAGTATCCCAACCAAGAACACCTTGGGGGGGGATTTATTTTACCTCAAAATTCCAAATTACAGTCCCTCACTGTCAGGAAATCAAGACAGTAGGAACTTCAAACAGCTAGTCACATTATGCCTACAGCCAAGAGCAGACAGAAAGCAATGTATGTTCCTTATGCTTAGTTTGCTTTCTCCATTCCTATATAATTTAGGACCTCGGCCCAGGGAATAGTGTTGCACACAGTGGGCTTTGTTGTCCTATATAAATTAAAATGTAGCTACCTCCTCCACAGACATGCCCACAGGCTAACTCAGTATAGACAATTCCTCACTGAGATTCTCTTTCTAGATGTTCTAGGTTGTGCCAAGTTGAAAATTAAAGCTAATCATCATGCATGCCTTAGGTCACTTCCTATAGAAATAGAGACAGAATATGGCAAAAATTAATGTGCATGTGATTTACTAAAGGAGTATTCTCTACATAAGCAGTCAGGTTTGAGGAAATGGGGTATGATCAGTGTTTTAATCAAGTCTAGTCTCTACCTGATCCATAGGAGGTTTTGTATATTGAACCTTCTACAAAGTCGTCTTTCTTTTGATGTTGATGTTTCTACCTTTTAAGTGACCATTGATTATAAGTCACTTATAAAATTCATTATTTAAAAGTTGAGAGTAATTCAGTCTTGGAAACGGTACAAGAAGGGTAGCTGAGATGGTGTCAGCTATGAGCCATGGGCAGTTTACACTGAAATTTCAATATGGGTGCATGAGCACAGACTAAGAAACATAAGTCATTTTGCCAAGACCATGTCTACTATGTCCCTGACTCATATTGCCACCTATTCCATGGTGCTGTTCTACCTTAAATCTCCTGTGGTTCATCACTGACATTGACACTCAGGGCCAATACCAGATCTATCAGGCTCCATTCATAAAACAGGTTATAACTGACTTTGCAAAGAGGTTTTTAGATACTGCAATCTTCTTAAACGCAATAGTGCCTGGAATGCATCTGTGAAATCTATGGCTTCTTGTTGTCTTTGAGTCTCTGTGTACTGGTCAGTCTTGACTGTAGTTCTTGAAGATTTAACCCTCTACATGTGTCTCTTAACCTTTTGTGTTTTGTGCTTTAACTTACAACAGATTTTCTTCTTCCTGTTTTCTTCTTCCTTCCTTCCTTTCTTCTTTCTTTCTTCCTCCTCCTGATCTTCCTTCTCCTCCTCCTCTTCTTCCTCCTCCTCCTCCTCCTCTTCTTCCTCCTCCTCCTCCTCCTCCTCCTCCTCCTCCTCCTCCTCTTCTTCTTCTTCTTCTTCTTCTTCTTCTTCTTCTTCTTCTTTTCTTCTTCTCATTAAGTGAAGCTCTGCTGTTGTGTTTGTTTAAGCTTGGTAGCAATATATCACAATTTGAGTGGAGTAGACAGATAAACATGAGATGCTTCTATACCAGCCACCATACTCTCAAATATGCTTTATATTAGACCAAAATTATAACTTTAGGCTGTTGAGGATTATAATTTTTTAAAGTTTATCATCATTGATGAGGTAAACAAGAACTTCAAAGGGACTTTGCAAAGCTGGTTGAAATGCTGCCCTTCCATGTTCTTAAATTCAATGACTCCCTAAAGTTTAGGTCGTATTACCAAATCCAGGTGGTATGATGAGATTCTCTTAGCAAATGCTCTCAACTATCACATAGAACTCTCTTTACTTTACATTTTTTGGATCTTTCCAATGTCTGGGGAAGTAAAGCTTATTGGCTAAGATTTTCAGGCCTTTAGGTATCTCATTAAAATGGAGATCCCTGTCTTGAGCCTTGATGACGCTTACATGACTGATGGCCACAAATCTACAGGGGAGGGTCTGCAGCTAGTGACAGGGACCTAGTGCCCAGGAGCAGACAAAGTTACTACCATCCTTTCAGGGTCTCTGGGGCTTCTAGCCTTAGCTCAACTGAGGTCCAGGCTACCCCTCAAGGTCCACTGCCCCACAGTAGCCTATAAAGAAAATGATTATATGCAATGTCTACACCTGTTTCTCAAACAAGAAACAATTTTCTCTGAACATGTTTGCTCATAATGCACATTTTATTTAGAGAAATGTGCAAATTTAAATCTGCTGTTATTGATGTGATCACTAAATTATAACATGCTTTAAGTATCAATTAAAGAGCTGAAACCTTGGAGATATTAGTTTTATCAACTTAATCATTTATAAAAACTCAAGTGAATTATAAAATATTGCTTCTTTAATACCTAGTAACCTTTTACAGAAAAAGCTTCTTTGTTAAGATTTATTATATTTATCCTGGACAATCATTCAGCTCAAATTTTAAATATTTCAAAATATAACATTCTGGTTTTAATATAAAGACTGTGACCAAATGAAGGCTTGCTCTTTTGGATTTCAGGGAATTTACTAATCTCTAGTTAATTTTAATGGCTTTATTGGAGGCATGGATCAAGTTGGTGACCTGCTGGGTGAAGATGGAATTATCCCCTGAATTGAAAAAAAAATGTATTGTCACTGTCAGTCATCCTAGGAACTAAACTAGTAGACAGGAATTTGAATTGGTGATGGAGGATGGGGGATGATCCCAGTGATTGGAACTAGAAAGGCAAGGGCTACAAAGAGCGAAACCTGAGAGTGATTGGTGGAGCAGAGTTATATTCTTTTGGCCATTTGGGAGCAGTGCACAAGTGCATGATGGCAAGAGCTTTTCATCTCCGTCAGCAGAAGACAGGACAGTGTTGCATGTCACATAGGGAGGGCAGAGCCTAGCTCTGCAGCAGCTAGTACAAAGCTGACCAAGAATGACCTTTTAGAAAGATAGCTGTGGAATCACCAGCCAAAACAAGCTGTACAAAGCAGAAATCATATTTCACAATTACTTTCAGCAACAGTTATAGCTACAGACAGACAATATAGTAAGAAAATGCCCAAATCAAAAGAGTTTTCTTCTGAAGTCCAATGAAACAAGTGCCTTGGAGGGAATGGAAGACTTTGAAAAATGCACAGAAAACCTTCTCTGTTACAATATTAGGAAGTAATCTATCTTCATCAGTTGTGTAAAAAAGGAATGTGAGATTATTTGCCACCCCGGTTAATGAGGAAAGGGAGGAATAACACTTAAAGAAATAAGGATTCCCACTCAAAGTCTTGGTTAGATTTTTCTATGCTCCATGTTTTGAAAGAATAGAAAGATAAGCAATATATGTTTGTTTTCTCAGTGGAGGATAAAAGATTCAGAAGTTTATATCTAAGCCAAGTTTATAGGAAATCAATTGAGCAAAAACATAAAACTCAGAAAAAACTGAAAATGAGTATAAAACTGACTTAATTGCCAAGATTCACCAATCAGATTTATCAGAATACTAATTAGTTTCCAGTTCAAAAATTTTTGTGACTTTCAATTCAAATCGGTTTTCTTCTTTTAGACCTAAAATAGCATTCACTCTGACTTCACCATTATGCATTCCAGCATAGGCCCTCAACTATTTCTGTTTTTATTTGAAGGATAATTTTTAGTATTTAAAAAGCATTGCACTTTACAGTGTGTTCTGTTATAATTATTTTATTTCATCTGATAATGACCCTGTGATCCTTCCATTGTTATTAATATTATTCTTAGAACCATTCCTTTTTCTTTTAAAATACACAAAAGAAGTCTAATAAATTAAGATTTTTTTCTGTAGATTATTAAATTACTGAAACCTGGAAACCAATTATTCACATCATAAAATTCCCCTTTGTTTAATAAAATTGTTTAGAGTGTTATTTTTATGGCTAAGGAACTTTTTTTTACAGATTAGAATCAGACTAAAATTGAAAAATAATTACAGCTCAACTTTGTGAGTATACATTACTTACATGAAGGGAGAACAAATATTTGCAATAATGTTTTTCTGTCTCAAAATATACCTTATGTGATGCACTGTAGTGAGCTGGAAATATATAGAGGATGGCATAAAGATATCAACAGACTGAGTCTAATTTTTGATTAAAGGTTAAGTTTAACTAAATGGCAAAGATAAGAAAGCTGATTCAATTTAAGCCAACCCCATGAAAAAACTAAAAATGGAGAATTAGACCATGAGAGAATGGTTTAAATGATAACCTATGTTTGAAACACTTCCACTCTTTGATGATGCGATTGGTAAAATTCACCTTGGCTTAATACATATGTTCTGAGAAATGACGCATCAAAAATTATTGACTGATAAATGAGCTAAGTATGATAGCACTGTAAATGTGCCGGAGGGAACGAGGCAGAGATAAACAGAATAAATTAGTACATTATATCTAGAAACAAGAAGATAAAGGATTGCAGTGTGTCAGGGTGGGCCAGGTTGGCAGCTACAACTCAGTGTTAGCACAGTTGTCCAGTTTGTATGGTGCCCTGGGTTTAATGCCTACTGCCATTAAATAAATAAATAAATAAATAAATAAATAAATAAATAAATACTTGTTTATACTGTGCTATTTCACCCAGATCTATCAGATAAGATTTGGGTAGGGCTAATATTTAGGAAGTGAGGGTGCAAGTGATTTAAAAAAACAAATAAACAAAAAGCATCTGAGACAGCAGTAAAACATTCCTCCTCAAAATTGACTTAGTGCATACCTAAAGCAGCACTGAGTTCCGATAACGAAACAATTGAGGCAGACTGCACCGGCTGGTTGTGCGTCAACTTGACACAAGCTGGAGTTATCACAGAGAAAGGAGCCTCCCTTGAGGAAATTCTTCTATGAGATCCAGCTGTAAGGCATTTCCTCGATTAGTGATAAAGGGTGGGAGGCCCCTTGTGGGTGGTGCCATTCCTGAGCTGGTAGTCTTGGGTTCTATAAGAAAGCAAGCCGAGCAAACCAGAGGAATCAAGCCAGTAAGTAACATCCCTCCATGGCCTCTGCATCAGCTCCTGACCTGCTTGAGTTCCAGTCCTGACTTCCTTTAGTGATGAACAGCAATGTGGAAGTGTAAGCTGAATAAACCCTTTCATCCCCAACTTACTTCTTGATCATAATGTTTTGTGCAGGAATAGAAACATAGACTAAATTTATCAGGGGAATTTTTTTTTTACTTTGCTCTAAGCATCATAGGTTGAAAGTTGAGACAGTGTTGCACCAACCCTGGTGAGGCATTGCTTTTGACCCTTAGCCTCATCACCTGGAAGTGGATAGTAAGGTAGTACTGCATGTGAGGAGAGTACATGCATCTTCCACCTAGAAGCCAGAGAGTGAGTCAGTGGTTAAAGTCACTAATATATCAATTAGCTTCATGAGAGAGTACAGGATCATATAGGAGGTATCTTAATGCCTTTGAGGGCAGGACACTTAGTTTTCTAAGGACATCACACTGAGCCTTATTCCTTGTAGTTCCCACCACATCCCACCTCTACACTAGTGACCAAACTTCCAACACATTAATTATTGGAAGACAAACTCAAAATCACAGCATTTCCTCCCTGGCTGTCAGTTATGTGGACCTCTCCGTGAAAAATGTATTCATTTTATCCCAGACAATTCCAAATGTTTGACTATTCCACAGTCAAAAATTCAACTCTACAGTCTCCTCTGAGAATGAAGAATAACACTTTCAGCTGTGAGTACCTGCTACATCAAAAATAAGTTCCCAAACTATAACACTGAGACAGACACAAAGCAGCAAATCCAGTGAGAAAAGTAATATAGGTGGTGACAAGTGAAAAGGAGATTTTACAGTACACACAACTCAGACTGAGAAAGCATCAGATCCGCAGTGGTCAGATACTGGGGAATCTCTGAACAGAGATTGAAAAGGTGACTGAACTACATTTGTTTTCTCTACATCATTTGAAATAAAGCTAAAACTTTCCAGAAATTAGGTACAATGGAACATTGGGAGTTCTTCTGTGTGTCTCTACAAATGAAACGAGTCAGGAGACAATGGAGAAATGATATTCTAAGGATAAAAAATAATTCAAAAATCAAGGCTGTTGCCATTTTTGGGCTGTTGGAAATAAAGAAGGAAGGGTACCACAAACTAATAAATACAAAGTCCAGTTTCAGCACTGGGTTGCCTCTATTGGAACTGTTGGTCAATCAGGTCCTCTAAATATTTCAGGCTATAGAATTGCTCTTGGTTCACAACTTCATGGTAAGACCTTATTGCTAAAGATATCACATATTGGAGTCACACAATAAGGAAAACTCAAGCTGGTATAGACCTGGAAGTTTCATCCATACTAAATAGCTTTCACAGCACTCTGAGTTGCTATTCATGATACCAGAGGAGAAAAATGTAATCTGCAATCTTATCTAGCTGTAAAACATTCCAGCTATAAAAGGTCTTGCCTGATAAAATAGTGCAATAGTAGCACAAATGTCATGGAAATAACCAGTTATTTTCTGATGGGATTCAAGACACATTCCACAAGATGAAACCCACATTTCTTGGCACAGTTCTTGGTGCTAAAAACTTGTGACTAGACATGCATAGATGTTAGTAGACAACCTGTTACTATTATTTTGCTAATGTGACATAGTATTAGGTGACATCTTATGACTTCTCACTATATCCAGAGATTAGTGTATCGTCAAACCTCATTAAAAAGGATTCTTCTTGCAGAGGATGATAATTAACACAGAGACCCATAATTGGTTATAGTATATAGATTGCATGACTGTAGATTGTTCAGCTTTAAGTGGGACATCTGAATCACAAACTCCTCCCAACGATCAAAGACCATGTTAGAACAGCAGCCAGAAATAGTGAAAGCACAACAGGTAGTGAATGACTACAAGGAAACATAGGAGACAGTAGAACTAATGATTTTTACAAGCCTTAAATCTGGTGTGAGATTTGTTCTGACAACAACTGCCAATGTATGTCGAAGAAGAAAAGAAACTATGTTCTTGACACCATGAAGGAACATACCAGTCTCAAAATACTATCTCGTCACCAGTTTTTCTGTTACTTATTGTATGGCAAAGCAATTTTCTTATAATTTCCCACACACATATTTATATGTAGCAATATATATGAACATAGTCAATGCAATAAAGAATATCTCTTTATTTACTTACTATATTTTTGTTATTTTGTTTTATTTAAGACAAGTTCTCACTATGTAGCTCTGGCTGTAGACCTGGCTGACTTGTCTCTGCCTTCCAAGTGCTGAGATTAAAAGTGTGCACTACTACACTTGGCTGATGTTGCATATTTTAAAATTCCTACTTAAATTTAAGAAATGCTTTTCAGTTTGAACCAAGGACGTACTATGGCTAATCCTGCCTTATTCAACTCAGTGGAAGTATATTGAAACACAGGTATATAAGGTTAATATTATTTGAACTATGGTGGATCCCTGAGTCACATCAAAACACTTCATATACTATAATCACTGTGGTTGATTAATGCTGAGCATTCATAGTGTGTGTGAGTTAATGCCTTTATCTAGAATACGAGTTTTGCTTTAGATATATAAATTGTGACGTCTTAAAATAGCTATGTCCCTGACCCTCAGGGTCCATGAACCAAGGATTAGGAGTTGGCACATGGTTGTTTGAACTGTGGAAACACCCAAGATAATGTAAAGTCATGTAAAGTTTTAGTGAATTCATTTAGTCATTTAGAAAAATCAGTGGGTTAGGTAGTGTAGCTTGACCATCAGAACAAGAGCTTGAGGTTCAGAGGGACAGCTGTTTCTGTCT
Organism: Rhynchomys soricoides; assembly: GCA_019843965.1. NCBI lineage: Eukaryota > Metazoa > Chordata > Mammalia > Rodentia > Muridae > Rhynchomys > Rhynchomys soricoides. The sequence continues at coordinate 895,947 of JADRCH010000239.1, read as the reverse complement.
CTTTTCATTACTCAACCTACTTACAAACTGGGTGTCAGTGTGTTTCCATTTAAAGTGGAGATTCTGATACTTGTGAGATTAAATGAGATTCACTTATGAGCACTCAGTACAGAAATATCAATGTTGCTGGTCATCCAAAAAAATGATAATAGCACTTTTTCATCTTGCAGATACAGAAAGCCTTAAACTGAGACAGTCTATGTTATTTCCCCGGATGACTGTTCTACTTTTGCCAAAAATAGCTAAGCCCATGCCCTTTTTCCTAAACCTCACAGGAAGGCAGACTCTTGAGGGAGCACTCCCATTCCAGGCAGATGTTAAAACAGAAGAATTACCATTGCATTCTCCTAACTTTGCCTTAAAGGTTCCTCCTTTACCTAGGAAGACATTTATTGCCTAAATGCTTTTCAACAAATGTAATGTCCACCCCAAATGCAGAGGTAATGTGTATTATGTTGCAAGTCTTATCTTTTAAAACAAGGAATTTCGAATCAACAATTGTTTTTCCAGAATGCTCCAACCTTTGACTAGGTTTTAAATTGAGGAACCTTGTCATAAATATTGCATTGCTATTACACTATAGAGCTTCAGTAGCCCTGTACTCTTCAGCAAATGAAATGTATAGAAAGTATAATTTCTTTAAAAAAAAAAGGCATGAACATCATGCACAGTGTAGGAAAGGTCAGGACTGAGAGTTTCAGGGATCAAATTTTTATCACTTGGTTAACTTGAGGGACTAGGTTGGAAGAACCAATTGCTGGTTGGCAATAATTATGATTTTTAGGAAGAAAATTCAAGAATTAAATCTGAATGTCAGCAAACAACTCAAGAAAGATCCTGTAAAAAAGACTATGGGAAGTAACAGTATAATTATGATGCAGTGCACAAGTAGGATTTGATAGTCAAATCCAATAGCTTCCTGTGAGGCCATACTTGAGTCATTGACAGAAGTCATACAGGACAATGATCTCATGAGATTATAGTAAAGTTGAAATATTCCCATTCCTGCTGAAACTAAACTATCCAGTAGGTATTGCATATTTGGTGTAATGAATTAGAAATGTGTTTTTAGTAATGATGACAGACACAAGTCTGCTGTATTGTCCAAGTTTTATATCACATACAATGATGCACTGTACATAACAATGGCATTAAATAGGTTTTACTGGTCTGTGTTTACTGTAGTGTGTGTTTATTAGTAGCTAAGAGTGTAATTTTTGTATACCTATTTATAAAAGTAAATGAAACATATAACATGTTATATTCATTGTAGCTTCCCTTCCTATGTCTTGTATCTTCCAAGTCCACTGACTGCAACATGAGGTTTTGTTGAGGGAATGGTCTACACCACCTACTTTGGTGAAGCACACCCCTTAATGTCTTATAATACATTTCTCAGAATATGTCCCCTGTCATCAAACACTGCATGGCTGTACACATATTCACAGATATTCAAAGCTTAAGCTTTAGGTTACAAATATGTTTTGTTAAACATATCTGTCTCATTAATCCTCTAAAATCTAAATTTCTTTTTGATGAAATTCACCCCTATATAGCATATCTTCTTTCCCTTGATGGGGGCAACTTCTGCATCTTTAGACAAATGTTCCCCCTCGTCCATATTAGTGCTTGTTATATGCTCCTTTCTAGGGTAGCTCCAATTTTACACTGGAAGTTACATTTCCTCCTATAAGACTTTTGAAAATTATAAAAATTAATTTTTTAATATAGAAGTAAATATGAATAAAGACAGAAAAGCAGGAATAGACCCATGAGGTGGGCAGTATTTGAGGGAGGGAATGGGAAAGACAATAGAGCAAAGTACAAGAGGAAATAGTAAAACTGGAAGGATACAGTGCTGTGGTGGGGTCAGATAGATGAGGAACAGGAAGGGGAATAAACCAAAGTAAAATATGTATGAAAATGACACATGGAGCCTGTTACATTGTAAGCAAATTTTAAAAAAATATAATAAAACACCATTCTATCCTGAGACATTTTTCTCCATTCCCCTTTTTGGAAGAGGAAAGATTAGATTGGAAGGGGATAGGAGGGCATATAGGAGTATGCGGAGGGAACACTAACACTAAAGACCCTTTTAAAAATCCATAATGAAACTGGAGAAGCTTCCTAAAATATATACATATAGAAAGAGTTTAAATGGAATTATCCTATAATAGAGGAACATCAAATAGAAACCATGTGTACTAAATAGAAGCCTCAGGACAAGGAATTGTTTTTTATTGATGTTGTTTTGGTTTTTGGTTTGGTTTGGTTTGGTTTGGTTTGGTTTGAGTTGTTGGCCAATGGGGTCCCATAGATTACCCACACCTTATATTCTGTTGCCAATAGATCAATGCATTGTTCTTTCATCATCAGTAAAGCTTATTGAAGTTGGTGGCAATTAATACAGAATCCATACTGGACAATGTACAGAAAATAGGGACATCAGAATCCTCAGCACAAGTGGGAGGTATATTTCCCCTGAAGGCTCAGGGTTCTAAGTGGAAGTGGGGGCAGAAAGATTTTAATAACCAGAAGTGGTGGATGAAAATGTTTTCAAGATCCAACAGGGGTTAGGAGTGCACATATGAACTCAAAGAGATTGTGATAGCACACATAAGACCTTCAGGAACTCAAGGCAGATAGATTCCCAGCATGGAGGAGAAAAAGTGGGCACAAAATCTGACCTTTAACTGATGGGAGAAAAAAAGTCAGTTTTGTTTAACTGGTGACATCTATTGTATCAAACACAGTCCAGGAAAAGTCCACACCAAGGAGTAGGTAGCCAGTACAACAATATATATAAAACTCATGGAGAAAGACAGAGACAAAAAGAAAGACAGAGACAGAGAGACAGACATGAAGACAGAGAGATAGAGAGACAGAGAATATAAGCATAGGCTACAGAGAGAGAGAAAGGTCTGTGAGGAGTTGAGATAGGTAGATGAACATGATCAAAGCTCATTGAAGTTCTCAAAGCTACTAAAAGGATTATAAAGAATAAAATGAAGTATTATAATTATAAAAATACATTTTACTTTTAGTTTCCATTTTGTGTTTTATAACTTGCTACTGGTATTTAATATAAGTAATACGAAAAGACCATAATAGATTAGGGAAAGCAGGTAGCCTATCAGGGTCCCCAGCTACCACACTTATTTAATTACATTTTTCTAACTCAATGAGTATTTGCTGGGAATTCTAAAAACTCCAATGAGCTTAAGGAGAAATATTGAAGCTTGTTTTCGTCTCATCTTCTCTTTAATCAGAAATCTGAATAGTTATATCTTAGCCTGAAATTCGTCCATGTAGAGTATCTCTCCCACAGTCTCTGAAACTCCCTCCTTACAATCCAAGAAAAGAAAGAAATTAAAGAAGTGCCATGGTTTTACCAGTCTGCATGAAAACACTATGATTATCTTTTTTAATCAGACAGGAGTAATATTTTCAATTTCTACCTGACTAATTTCTTCATTCTTTCCTCCTCCCCTCAAATATCTAGCTGCTAAATGTTTACTGATTAATTTCCGTGAAATGGCCCCATACCAACAGTCACTCCCAGTATCAAATTCCTCTGTTCCTTGATAAAAGCATTTCCCCCTCGACCATAGAGCTGCTTCTTAAATAATAATTTTAAACTAAAAATGCAACTCACATTCCAGAATTTGACTTAAATATATCATAAATTTTCCATTTTTAAAAGTGAGTTTTCAGTTGATATAAAATGTCTTTAAGCTTCAGACTATCATACTATTTATATAGAAAAGATTACTTGGAAATATAGTTATAGCCTGCTGTCAAAGGACAGTCACCAGATAACCAGTTTCTGTATTCTGCCACTCAGCAGTTTTGTTTCCCCAGGAAGAAGAGAATGATGGCCGTAGGAGTGATGAGAAGAGAATACTGAAACTTTCACGGCATGACAAGACTGGAATTTTTCTACTACTGATTACTTCTATGATCTTATGAAAAACAGTGATAGTTCAAAATATTAGCTTCCATTTCTGTCAAATGATTACTGGCACAGAAACTTCATTTACCAGTTGTTTTTAACCCAAAGTTATAGCTAATAAAGGAGCGATGGAAGATGTCCAAATACACATGCCATGCCCCCACAACACTCACAATAGAACAAATAATGGGATACCTCAAGATACCTAAAATTCCCAGGCTCAACCCCTCTCTAACACAACATATGAATATTAGCCACAACTCACTTTCTTTTACATGAATCTTTTTTACAAAAAGTTGTTCTCCAAAAGCCAGAGGTATAAGAAAATTATGTTAGTTGGTTTTAGTTGAGTAGTTACAAAAATGCTAATGTAGAATGTTTCAAAATAAATCAAGAGACATGCAAATTTATTTTCTAAGGGGCAAATACATTACTTTTTTCTGATATATTAGAGTTAGATCTCTTCTGGGGACAATGTATTATCAGGACCCCGGAGGCCTGAACCTTTATGACTTCACTAGCCTAAAAGAGAAGACTTTGTGAAAAGAAGCTTAATGATTCAACAGTGCTGTCACAATGTCACAAATTGTTCTGGGCAATGTAGCAAGGGGGCCCTAAGCATGGTATTATTCAACATCACTGTGCCTGCTACTTTAGGAAATTACAAGCTTGAGACTTTCCCACATCTAGGCACTCAACAGCCCAGTCAAGTTGATACATAAAAATAATCCTCACACTATTATTTTAGCATATGCATGAAATACTCACCACTAGAAACATCTGCATTCCTGGCAATCTATTCTCTATATTTCATATTTAATGACACTAAACCTGCGTTGACAGAGAGGCCAGCAGAGGATTTGCCTGAATACTTTGCCTAGTTGTAATATATGGTATCACATTCCTGGGAAAAATATTGTCTAGCATAATCCACAGGGCTACCATCATTCAGATTAATTGTTCTGACCTTGGTCTACAGGCATAAACAGAAATGCATTTCAGATAATGTTAGTTCCTCTCATAATTATAATTCTGTGCACATTCAGGTGGAGAGGAGTTAAGAAGCATCTGTGTTTGCCAGCGGGAGCAAGAAACCTTGAACCAAAAACAAATGCGTAAATCTAATACTAGGTAGGAATCTGGCTATTTGGGTGAATGCTGGTCATGGGTAGAGACATGGAGGGCTGCAAATCTTAACCTCCACCAACACTGCAGCACCCAGAAGATAACACTAATGATAAATTACCTTAATCCTGTGCCTATAAAATGAATCTTCTGAAATGGCTTGGAAAGCTTTGTATGATTACCTCTATTAGATATTGGATATGATAAACATCTTTTAATATAGTCTCAAATTTGCTGCTGGCTTTGTTTAAAAAAGATATTGTAAAATGATTGTTCATTGGGATAACTCTGAATCACAGGGCATTGAAAAACTATTATTTGTATCAAAATGCAATAAAAAATGTGTGTGTTTTTTTTTTTTCAACCTTCCAGGTCTTTTGCTTGTACATTATGGTTTCCAGTTTTGTGTTTTTATGGCATTTCTGTGTGTGCAGATGTGGATGCCTCTGTGTCTGTATGTGTTTCTTGTGCTTTTCTTTGGCTCTTTTTTTTCTGTTTGTTTATTTTGTATTATAATGGTTTCTGTGCTTTTATTTTATCTTATCTTATTTATCATCACCGTCATCATCATTTAAATGTCTGTTTTCTAGTGAGATTTAAATTGTTTGACTGGTTGGAGAGGTGGGGAGGATCTGAGAAGAGTTGGGGAAAGGGAAACCATCACCAGAATATATAGTATTGAAAAGATTTATTTTCAATTTAAAAATACTATAATATGGAGACAACAAAAACAGGACCAACGGTAACTGATAATACCTGAAAGCAAAGTATGTGTTCTAAAAGTAACTTTATAATTTATGAACATTTGTTTTACAAATCTTCACCTGCCTTAATATATGCAAGAAATATATATTTCAAAAATTGTAGTTATGTACATATTTAAAATATGCATAGAAATTATATGAACTATAAAGATGATAGGCACCTTTCCACTTTAGGAACATAAATGAAAGGCTGTAGGATGACTGAGAAAATAATCTCTCCTGTAATTAAAGAAAGATTTCACAAGGTGTATTAGTCAGGGTTTCTATTCCTGCACAAACATCATGACCAAGATGCAAGTTGGGGAGGAAAGGGTTTATTGAACTTACTCTTCCACATTGCTGATCATCGCTAAAGGAAGTCAGGACTGGAACTCAAGCAAGTCAGGAAACAGGAGCTGATGCAGAGACCATGGAGGAATGCTGCTTACTGGCTTGCTTGCTTCTCCTGCTTGCTCAGCTGTCTTTCTTATAGAGCCCAAGACTACCAGCCCACAGATGGTATCACCCACAAGGAGCCCTCTGCCCTTGATCACTAATTGAGAAATGCCTTACAGCTGGATCTCATGGAGACATTTTCTCAACAGAAATTCCTTTCTCTGTGATAACTCCACCTTGTGTCTAGTTGACGCACAAAACTAGCCAGTACACAAGGTATTACACAACTCAGCCCATCCATGGTCTGGTTTGGTTTTTTTCTTGGTCTTTGTTTCTGACCTTGGTCTACAGAAAGATAAAAGATCAAGGGAGGGAAAAGGGAGGGGAGGGGAGGGAGACAGAGACAGAGACAGAGACAGAGACAGAGAGAGACAGGCAAGGCAGAGACAGAGACACAGAGACAGAAGCAGAGACAGAGACAAAGACGAGACAGAGACAGGAAGGTCAACAGATACATACAAAGAGAAATAGAGAGATGAACAGAGATAAGCAGATAAAGGAAAGATGCTTGCTTGTGTCTAAGATATGGACCAGAAAAACAAACTACTTGCCAGGAGTTTCACTTTCCTCTTGAGAGGTCTACATAGGAACAAAAGGCAAATCAAAATCATCTCTCTAAAACCAGTTAGCTTTAAATGTTTTCTTTTACCTCGAAATCTGAAGTGACTGCAGCATCTAAAAAGGCACTTCATTGAGTGGGCTGAAAATCAAAAGGAAGAATCAAATGGAATTGTGTGTGGACATAAAATTAAATGGGTGAAAACAGTAAAATGCTTTTCATGGGTTAGAATAAAAGCCAATATTTAGTTAAGCAATTACTGGCAGCATTTGTTTCAGTAATAAGTGTGCCATGGTAGTACTTAGAAGATATGCTCTAAAGTTTAGCACACTGAACAGTGAATTCTTCACTATAAGAAAACATATAAATTTCCTACTGCTAATTTATTAACTTGTTTATTGATGAATATAATTGTAACATTTAATGTTAATTTTTCAATTATGCTGAGTAGTCTATACATGTGCTATTCTTTCTTTAACAACCCATTTCTAAAATTATGATTTCTAGGGGGAAGATTAATTTCTCTTGAACAATCGAATAGTTTAACTCACATGTAAAGTAAACATAGTTCAAAAACAACTTAATTTAAATAAAAAAGAATTTACTGATTTATCCTAAAAGTAAGAACTTAGATAGTATTTAGACACAAATATAGCAAGGAGTCCAATGCTCTTTTTCTTTCTGTATTTGGGTTCTTTTCCTTCTATTAATTGATGGATTCCACATTTTATGCTTTTATTTCATGATTGCTGCCAATAATCATTACCTAAGGCAAAATGTGGGATTGCCAATCTTAATGACATAAAAATATTTTTTACTATTACTCACACTAAACAGCATGGATATATGTGGAAAAGCAAGAAACTGAGGTCTGGGTCAGGAAGGTTCCCTGGAGGTTAAGAGTACCTGCTTCTCTTTCAGAGGCCATGAATTTTGTTTCCAGCACCCACACAGAATAGCACACAACTTCCTGCAAGCCCAGCTCCAGGGAATTCAGTGCCCTTTTCTGGACTCAGGGCAGCTGCACATAATTCTGGCCTCTGAAGGCACCTGCACAAATGTAGCATATGGACACAAACACATATATACACATTAAAAATAAAATAAGATATTTTTACAAATTGGGGTGGATCATTCCAGGTTTTTGAGTTTTCCATATAATTAAAAATTTTTAACTACTCAAAAGTGAAGCAATCTGTCTTTTATATTTTCCCTTTTCATTCCAAATTACCCCCTAACATGCTGCTCCATTTCCTGCTGCTGTTTGCACAGTGGTTTCATTATCTCAACTTAGAGAAAGCTGTATGTTCACTTGTCCCAGTGAATAATTTCACTGCTTCCAACTTAAACTGAAAGTTGCTTTCTCTGAACACTCACACATTCAAATGTTCAAACATCATGATAAGATTTTTTGTGTGTGTGTGATCCTGTTACAGACTAACGTTCATATGGGGGGTTGAAACAGTGATGTAATTAGAGTAGATTGAGATATGGAATCCATAGCTGAAAACTAAACACTAATGAACACATTTTGTGATTTAAAAGGATGGGGGGACTGTTTCCTGATGAGAAGAGGGTTCTGAGAAAGTGGAAGATCATAGATTTCCACTGATCAAATACTGAGCAAGTACTTCCACAAGGCATACTGCAATTGTCTCTCACTTGAGTCTAGAGACAATAGGTTTTATGGAAGTGGATATCTACCACTCCAAAATAATGCAACTAGCTACCATTTAATTCAGAATGTCATATTGGACATTTTATAAAGTTATAATATAAAAGCAAAATGCTTTGTTTAATGAATTTCTAAACTATGAGGCCTCAACTGAGAAATATGGAAACACATTTTCCCCAAAATGTTTTAAAATTATAAGAAAATTGCCTTGGTAAATAATTTCTGTCACATTTCACAAAACAAGTCAAAGATGTTATACAAATGTAGAATACACTCCCTTATAGATATTTGCTTATTTGCTTTATTTATAGACTTAATTAGCTCTATTCCCAGAGGTTCCAATTGGCAAATTAACATACTAGAACATTAAATGCTATTCAGGTGATCTGGAAGAATTTAAATGCCTTTCAATTTGTCTGAAACACAATTTGCCCAAAGGTGAACTAATTAAGTAGGCCTTAAAACACACCAAAGAGAAGGTTCACGTTACCACTAACCAGAAAGCTACCATACACTATTTCCATTAAACAATATCTATTGCCCTGTTGTTCCAAACAAATTCTCAAGTAGTGGAAAATCTGTGCAAGAATATCTAAGACAAAAGTATATTAGCATAAAATTTCAAGTACCATGGGCAAACATATACTTTACTTAAAGTTCATATTTACTGTCCCTACATTCTTTCATTATTAGCCTTTGGACTATAGTTTTTTTTTAAGTGACTATAGGTCAATAAATCAATGTGTTTCTGGAGTTCATTAAGTACATCTGTTACTCTCTATGTTTTGTTTTGTTTTCCCCTAGATTTGAAAGAGAAGAAGGTCATGGCAGAAATAAAAGTATAATGAGGAGAAGTGTTTGGATTGTAAGCTGTTCTGCATCAGTAGAGAAATATTGAAGCAAAAATATTACCCCGGGAGGAGTCCTGTTGAGCCATCCAGAACAACTTTTACCAAAATATAATTACAGGGGCTGTAAATATATTTGCTTTAATGGCTAGTACTACACCTATAATTATAAGCACTCCATTTACCTGATGCACCTCTGCACAAATAAAGCAATAAAGAGCTTTGAAATACTGGACAGCAGAAGATGTTTCTCATTGGCTCTCAATGAGTTCCAGCCATGACAGCTATCTCAGTGATGGAGTGGCCATTAGCCTCATGCCAGTCCATAGCCAGTCCGTACCTGAAGTGCTCCTGAGTTCTCCAGACATACCCTATTACTCTTGTTTTGTTTTCTCTGACCAGTTGAATTGTTTTTACTGCTTTTCAAACTCAAAGTACCAACAAAGGACAAATGCAACCACCAAAAATTTCTTTAAACATAAAACCATTCTTTGGGGAGATTTTGAGTTCAAGGAAAACTTTGAGAAGACATGTTTCAGATTCAAAGAGAGGTCCTCATTAGTGATTACAGGATACACAGGTTTAAAACTGCAAAACTAAGGTCTAACATAAATTGCTAATATAGACATGGAGAAATGTGTATGTGAAAATATATAAGCCCTCATTACAATGGCAAATTTTAGAACTCAGAATTTTTCAGAAAAGACAGCATGTGTTCATCCCATGCCTGTGTGATCCCCTGTAGATCATGAGCTGATTCCTGAATTCAAACACTTAATCAATCTGCAGGAAAGACAATAAATATCCAAACATTTTAGAGTGTCAAATAAAGACCGTGAATATCGCAAACATCCTTTTACTAAGATTATTTTATCAAACACATTTCCAGAACCAGGAGAATATTTGCACTCAGAAAATATACAAATGGTGGCAAGTGGTATCACATTCAGTTTAGCAACCTCAATCTGAGGAACCATTCTACCCTTTTTGCAAGGTTTTTGTTCAGACCTGCCTCTGTCTCAGCTCTGGACACATCTCACTGTCAAGCTCGGAGTCTGGGTTAAGTGTGGGGAGCTGATAGCAGAAGCTCTTAAATGCTGCAAGCCACAAACCATGTCTGTGATAATTTATGCTAAACCTCTATGCCAGTGTTAATTCCTTTCAGAGCACCACCAACTAGGATGCAACTACATCATGGGAATATTCAGGATGGCAAAACTGAATTTATAGACAAATTACCAAAGGGTACATACACCATTGAAACAAGCATTGCACAAAGACAATAGTCACATTTATTTGATAAATAGCACTATTTCTCTCACTGGTGATCAGAGGACCTAAAAACAACCACATCAAGCAGACTAGTGATATTTACACATTTAATTTGGCTGACTCAATTCTGTGTACTTTTGTGGGCCCTCAAGAAAAGAAAAATATAGAGTTAGGGAAATAGCTCAGCTGTGAAGGGCTTCCAGCATAAGCATAAAGACCTAAATTCTATTAATAATACCCAGGGATGAAAAGGCAAAATCTCAAAGATCACAGTGGCAGCAGTGCACACCTGTCACCACAGCTTGGGAGGATATCTCTGGGTTGTTGATTAGCCAGCCTAGCCAAATAGAGAGCTCCTGATTTTAATGCTTAAAGTGACAGAAGAGAGCCAACGTCAACCTTTGACCTCTATGGACATCCATACACATGCATTTGTACCAAAACACACAGGAACAAGCACATACAAGAACCTACCTATATGTGTGAGCCCACACATTGAGGGAAAAGGAAGAAGGGGTGGAGGAAGGGAGGAAGATGGGGCAGGGTGAGAGATTGAACTACAGAATGCACATTCAGATTTCTTGGGTGCTTACTTTACAGGTTGCTTTAAGAGCATACTTATACAATGGTTATCTTATATTTTTATTTTATGATCTAAATGTTGAGAACAGTGTACTTATGCTACATATGTAAGTTGCCTAGGGCACTAACAAGCATCATACATAAACAGCAGACTATTTTGTTGCAGGAAGTGGTCAAGATAAGAATAAAACATACCAATAAGCCAAACTCAAAGATGAATGATTCAAAAGAGAACAGTGGAAAGCATTACATCCATTTGTATTTTAATATTCTTCATACGTACAGCCAAACACTTTTGAAGAAAGGCAGATTAAATCGTCAGTTGCTGTACTCCCAAGTCCTAAAGAAAATACTATGGGAATCTTGAAATCTTTGACTGAATGAGTGTACAGTTCTGTAGATTAAAAATTATGAGACTCTAGATCATTTGTCACTTCTTCAAACGTTATGGGACATTTTGACACACCTTTGCACAAATTTAACGCTAAAGCTGATATATAAAAGAATCTACAATTTTCTACCCATTTTGGTAAATAAATATGGCTTTAGCTATATTTTCAAATTTTCCTCATATTCAAAACATTTTCCTGATATTTTCTTATTTGTATTATATATCCAATAAGCATAATATAGATGCTTTTAGGACACATTTGACTGTATGTAAATGAAGCCATTTAATTAAATTCTACTGAAGGTCCCACTTGACTCTGTAAGTATATGAATACATGGGCCTAAATATTGAAAGAGGATTTAAGAGCCAGGGGCCCATTCTACACAAGAACCTTCTGCTGCTTGGCAGTAGGAGATCATGTGCTGGAATTTTTACAGCTGATAGTAGCTGAGCATTAACTTTCTAAATCCAAGCCTATGAACTCTAGTCTGCCATTTTCTAGTAATTATCCTTAGGAAAGCTGATAGTGTTTCCTTTTCCACATACCCACAAAGTGGGTTTTGGTGCCCTTTAAACAAATGTTGAAGGATAAATAAAACAATTGAACAGTGTAGTCATAAGACTTGAATTTGAGAGCCAGTGTCATTTTTCAGCTCTATGATTTCCTGTGTCTGTTTCTCCAGTTATAAAATTGGAAATGATTGCAGCTTTGCCTACCATTCACTGTACATGTAAGACTTTGTAAATGTGTAGGTCCTGTTCACATATGACAATATACCCCTTACGTTTCCTGGAGAAATTTCTGACACTATTAACATGTTTTGAACAGAGGTTTCCTTCTGGAACCCTATCTCAGGTTTGGTTTGTCATAAGGCCACTCTTAGATGGTGAGCTACGATTTCTCCTCGATAAAGTTCATTAACTCACACAGAATTTGGCAGTTTGGCTTCTCTCTGATGAAATGCTCCATATATCCTCACATTAGTCCTAGCAAGGTAGTGGATGCTAAGAATTTGACTTCTGCTTAACACCTTACTTCTTTGAGGTGAATTACATCAAGTTGAGAACATTTTCTTTGTGTCATGGAGAAAGATTGATCAAGAAATACAGATGATGTTCATCAGTCCTCTTCCATTTAGACTGAACCTTTCTAAACATGAGTGCCTCTAGAGAAGGCTATTCTATTTTCTACCTCAAGACTATTTCCTAAGGCACAAATATCTTCCACAGGAAGAAAATTCTCTGGGCACCAAGGCCTGACACTATTACTGATGCTATTATGTGGTTACAGATGGAAGCCTGGTATGACTTTCCTCTGAGGGGCTCTACCAGCACCTAACTGAGACAGACATAGATACTTACACCCAACCATTGGACTGAAGTCAGGGACCCCTATGGTTGAATTAAGGGAAGGATTGAAGAAGCTGAATGGGAGATCGACCCCAAAGACCAGCAGTCTCAACTAAGCCAGACCCCACGGAGCTCCCAGGGACCAGGAGCATACATGGGCTGGTCCAAGGCCCCTGGCACATATATAGCAGAGGACTGCCTGGTCTGGCCTTGGTGGGAGATGCCCTTAATCCTCAAGAGACCTGAGGCCCCAAGGAAGGGGGAGGTCTTGCGGGAGGAGCACCCTTTCAGAGGCAAGGGGGAAGAGGAATAGAAGGAGAAACTATGAGAAGGAACCGGGAAGAGGGGGGCAATGCCTGGAATATAAGTAAAATAATTTAAAAAATAAGAAGAAGAAAAGAAAAGACAAAACAGCCTCACTATCAAAAAAAAAAAAAAAAAGTCCAGGGTCAGATATACAACCACTCTGGAAATTTTTTCGCAGTATCTCAGAAATTTGGAAATGGTTCTACCTCAAGACCCATATATACCACTCTGGGCATCTACCCAAAATATGCTCCAGTATATCTCAAGGATACTTTCTAAACTATGTTCACAGCAAGTTTATTCATAGTAGCCAGAAGCTAGAAACAAACAAGATATCCCTTACTTGAAGAATGGATAAATATAACGTGATGCATTTTCACAATGGAATACTACTCAGCTGTTAAAAATAAGGACATTGTGAAATTTGCAGGCAAATGGATGAAACTAGAAAATATCACCCTGGTCAAGGTAACCCCGACCCAAAAAGACATGCACGGTATATACTCACTTCTAAGTGAGCAGATATTAGCCATAAAATACAAGATACCCATGCTAAAATCCACAGACCCAAAGAAGCTAAACAACAAAAAGGGTTCAAGGGAGGATGCTTGAATCTCACTCAGAGGAGGAAGTAAAATATTCATCAGAGGTGGATGTAGGGAGGGACCTGGATGTGGAGGGTATGGGAAGGGGAATAGGGGGGTGGGGGAATCAGGTGTAGGTAGAGAGCTCTGGAGAGAGGGCCAGGAGAGTGAATGGAAATCAGCAGCGAGGGTCTAGGGCATCTTTAGGACATCTCAGAGACCTGGCATAGGAGTGGCTCCAGGTAGTCTATGAGAGTGACTCTAGCTGAGACTTAGCAGAAGGAATGTGAGCCTCCAGTAGCCAGGCAGGACTCCCAGTGGAGGGATAAAGACATCAACTGACCCACAAAACCTTTGACCCAAAATTTGTCCTGCCTGCAAGAAGTGTATGAACAAAGATGGAGCAGAGACTGAAGGAATGACCAACCTATGACTGGCTCATCGTGAGACCCATCCCATGGACAAGAACCAATTCCTGACATTGTTTGCAGATAGGAACCTATCATAACTGTCCTTTAAGCAGCTCCACCTTGCAGCTGACTGAAAGAGATGCTTAAACCTACAGCCAAACATGAAGCCCCACAAGTCATGTGGAAGAGTTGGAGGAAGGATTGAGAAACTCAGAGGAAATAGGGATCATACTGAAAAATTAACAGTGTCAACTAACCTGGAACCTGTGGAGCTTCCAGAGAATGAACCACCAACCAAAGAGCATACCTGGGCTGGATGGAGCTAGGCAACTTGTGTGTATGAAGCAAATGTGCAGCTTAATCTTCACGTGGGTCCTCCACAAACTGGAGCAGGTAACTTACACTGACTCTGTTGCTTCCCTGTGGATCCTGTTCCCCTAACTAGGCTGCCTTATCTGGCCTCAGTGGGAGAGGATGTACCTAGATCAGCAGTGACTTGAGATGCCATGGCAGGTTAGTAGCCAGGTATGATCTTCCCCTTCTCATAGGACAAGAGGACAGGGAGATGGGGGAGGGGCTGCTTGAGAGGGGGGCTGGCTATGATCAGGATTTAAAGTGAATAAAATAAATAAATTAATAGAAAAATGAAATAAAAGATCACATTATCTAATATGTCCAAAATATTTCCAGCTTCATTGTGTCCTGCCCATATAGATGTTGTGAGCTATGTTTTAAAATCTTTGGGACATGAGATAAAAGCTACCATTAAATGTGAAGATAAAATAAAGGTAAGCTGCTTTTAGAAATGTGTGATTTTGTATCATTGATAATTAACAGTTAATTTGATTCCTAACTAAGATTGAAAGAGATTATATATAAAGAAGATGGGATAACACTTTTTTGTGTGTGTGCTTGCTTGTTGTTTACTGAGATAAGATCTCACTCTCGCCCAGAGAAGATGCTCTGATAATCCTGCCTCAGGTTGCTAAATGCTGGTATTACAATATATGACACTTTTCCCAGCATAAGATGGGTTAATTCTTCAACTCTAAAATTTCTTACATATCTGGAACCCAGTTTCGCACAAAGCATTATAATACTAATTTCTACTTATTAGAAAACAGCATTTTTGTCTGTATGACATTGCCTCCTGGACCCCATACATGACTTTAATTAAGATCTAACTTATTCATGACTACAATTCAGATCCAACAACCAGTCTAGTCAGATGGAGCAGATCGGGTAATTAGTCCCAGAGGGTATTGTAAGAGAGCTCATTTTTCTTTTCATCTTTCTATTTTGGCAAACAAGTGGAGGTACTTGTTCATGTGGAGAATTCTCTAATTCAGAGAACCCAAAAATGTGGGAGTAGATAAATTATTTTAAAGAGTTTCCTACGAAGAATGCATGTGCTGGCTGTTTTTGTTGGTATGCCTTTACTGCAGTCCCGAACAGAAAGAGGTAGAATGGTTAACCAGCATCAAGCTCAAAAACGTTTAAAAGCCTGTTACTGAGTTTATGAGAAAACTTAAAAGCAAGAAGTTAACCCTTACTTTAGCCCAGTTGAAATTTCAGTAGTTTTAAAATGGTTCATATCACTGATTTCCATTTTCTTTATTGGGGACATGATTAAGAACTCACTTTTCAACTGTGAAGAAGAGCTACAGGTCAACATTTTGTTGGGGGTGAGGTTTGGGGAAGGACTCAGTTTTTCTTAAGGGGCTTGTCCCTGGGAGTTTGAGCATGCTCCAATGAGTATATGGGCAACACAAATTGGGCTTTGTTTATTTTTTTTTTTTGTTTGGTTGCTTTGTTGATTGGTTGGTTGAGTGGGTGTGGTGGGGTGGGAGGGTGGGAGGATGAACCTGCCAGAAATAGGAAGCCAGGTGCATTGTATGAGCTTCCCAAGTAATAAATAAAAATATTATATTGCAAAAAAAATTGAACTCAATTTTTCAATGAATTTAAAGAGTCAAAGCTCTTGCAGCAATCAGAATTAGATAAAACAAAACAGTTTTGCATGTAAAACACTGCTACTACAGTTTCTTTTCTTGTATTGCCATTGACTGATGGTATGGACATCTAAGCTTAAGCTTCCTTTTTCTGGTTTACAACCACTTTCAACATTATAGAAGCACCTTTCTTCTCTAATATTTTTATTATTCGTATTTACTATTACTGTGTAATACATTGCTACAGCAATTCTAAACAATATAATCAAAGATTTTGGAGCCCTAAAGTCTTTTAGATTGTGGCTTATTAAGGTCAGGCCAGGTGTGGTTGATATAGAGGAATCAAATGCTCAGAGTTAAGTCTGATTGGTGTATTGTAAGAATTTTCTCTCTGGATTGGACAATGTCTACACACTCCTTCCTCTTTAGGTCCCAATGACAAACCAAGTTCAATTCCACCAAAGTTCACTCTGGGAACCAGGCAGTTTTACTTACAGAGTAATGGGAAATGGGTTACAGGCAAGAATTTTTTTTTTTTGGTTGCTTTGTTGATTGGTTGGTTGAGTGGGTGTGGTGGGGTGCGAGGGTGGGAGGATGAACCTGCCAGAAATAGGAAGCCAGGTGCATTGTATGAGCTTGAAGTAGCCACTCTGGAAGTTCAGCATGGATGATGACTCTATTTTCACAGATGTAGTCCCTCCCCTAGTCCTTTCCTGCATATTCTAGCTCCTCGCCAAGGCCACATGAGATTAGGAAAGAATTAAATATAACTTCTTAAGAGGAGAGACTAGACTTTGCTGTTAGGGTGTCATGACCCTGCCCACCCCTCCTTCCCTAAGGGAATGTCAACAGCAGTCCCAGTGATGATGATCTTTTAGAAACAGGCACAACTGAGCTCATGAAGATAGTTGCAGTTTGGCTTGGTGGGTAGGTCTGTACAACAATGACCTACACAGGAACTTAACTCAAGAAAACCTAAAAACCAACCAAACAAACAAAAATCTGCCCCCTAATATCTAGTGCAATCCATTCGGTTTAGTAAAAGCAAGATATTTAACTGAGAATAATTTTAAGGTTCATAAGGATACATAATGTGTGTTCTATATAAAACAGTCAAAAATTAGGCAGTGTTTTCAATAATTTTTAAGAAAAAGACATAAGTGAGGCTATGTGCCAAATTAATTAAGTGTATGGCCTTTCAGGAGATGGTTAATATTGCTGGCCACTACCAAAGTTCATAGGACAAGTACCTTCTCATGCAAAAGACATAATCGAGCTAGAGTATGAGACTGTAAATCAAAAAACCACAATTACCATCCTAATAATATCTTGATCCCATTTACTTCCTGCCTTACTGTAATATGACATTAATCAGACATGTTGTTAAGAGTGATAGATTTTTGAGTCTTAAAAGCTCACATTCAGATTTAGCCCCATTACCTTGTTAGCTGCACAACCTTGGAAATGCTATTTACCTTTTGAGTTTTCTGCTCTTCAAACTGAAACAGAAAGAGTGATTCAAACATTATTACAAGAGGATAGCAAGGAATAAATGAAATCCTGTTTGGTGACTTGGGAAATGGTCATTTGAAAAGTTTTCTTCACACTAGCGCTTTTCCTTCCTCTTTTTTCCTTTCCAGTGTTTAATGTCCAGATGGATAACACTCAGGGAGATTTCTCCTCCACGTAACTAGCTATGAATAGGGACCAAAGCAGTTATTTCTGAAAAGAGAAGATAAGGGGCAAGTGCTCTTTCTTCATCTCACCCCAGTTTCTTTGTCTGTGCCCAACTAGAAATACCCAAAACACCAACCATATTGACATTGAGAAATTAATGTCAAGAATTGCCTAAACTGAGGCTGTGGTATAGCTCAGCTGGTGAGGTGCTTTCTTGGAGTACACAAAGTATTGGATCACAAGCACTGCATAAACCCAAAATGGTTGATGCACACTTATATCCCAGAACTTAGGAGGTAGAGGCAATAAGATTAGCAATTCAAGGCCACCCTCTACTAAATAAAAATTTGAGGCCTCTATCTTAAAAAGAAAGGGGAGAGAGAGAAAGAGAGAGAGACAGAGAGACAGAGAGACAGAGACAGAGCTACTGGGCCTGGTATGGGCTTTTAAAGACTCAAAGCCCACTCCACTGACAAGCCTCCTCCAACAAGGACACACCTCCTAATCTTTCCTGAACAGTCTGCCATCTGGGAAAGATATTCAAATGTATGATCCTACAGAGACCAATCTCATTCAAACACCACAGACTCTGAATAAGACATCTGAGGAGAATGAAGGTGAAGACAGGAAAAGTGGATAGAGAGGAATGAGACAGAATGAGTAGAGGGAATGATGTAGAGGGGTTTCTTTTGAATCTTCTAATTCAAGATTTATCACACATTATGTAGCCCTCCTTACCTATTGCTCCTAAGAAGTAACATCAGTTCTATGTGATGCATAGTATTCCTTTTGTTTATTTCATTTATCATTTCATTCTGTTTATTCATCCAAAGATAAACCTAGTCAGGCTCCAGAAGGACTGAATCATAGATACAGTTCTATAGACTTATCTATAAGAGAGCTCACATCATGAGAAACTTAAGGTAAAAATCACCATATTTTAGAGAATGAATTTATTTCCATTAAAATAAGCATGCATTTGATAATCAGCAGTATATTCAATAACATCATCAAGGTAATTTGGTTATTAAAGCAGAACAATTAGTATTATTAATTCAGAGTTGAGAAATTGATTATATCATATCTTCTATCCTATGCTCCTTGAGAGAAGTAAAAAGCTATTTAATCTAATCAGATGAGAGAGTTTTCATTTGTGTTTAATTGTCAAAAACTCCTACTGTGACACTTTAAAGTTTGAGTTTACACAGGAGAAGACAGCAGGAACAACCTGGCCACCAAACTCAGCTCCCATTCCCATCTCTTCATTCGAGCCTTCTTTAGCAGGCTCTATGCCTACCCACCCTGCCTGTCTTGCACAGTTTGTAGACTCTACCTTACCATTTCCTACACTCAAGCATTTTACAAGCCACTTTCTTTGCCTAGAGCTCCTTTTATAGCCTATCCATCAGGACACACATCAGGTGTTGAGTCCGTTTGAGTTGCTCATTTGTAGGTTCATTAGTGTGCTACATGAAGAAAATAACTGGGAAATATCTGACTACATCTTCTAGATAACAAGATGGATGGGGAAAGCTAATATTAGAAACTATACTAGGTTCTACTATGACCTAAAATTAGTGATGCCCCGCCAATGTTTACAATAGAAAGAGGAACACAGACCAAATAAACACAAACTGCTAAGAGAAAATTCTCATTTCAGAATATTTCCCTTTTCTACTGACTATAGAATTAATTTCCTAGCCTTTTCATAGCTTCATCTTTGCTTGCAACACTTCCAAGAGTCTGATAGTTCTTAAATTCCCATATAATAAGTTATTTCTTCATCTAGTTCAATACCCATATTGCTCTGGGTCAAGAATCTGAAACTCAAACTCTACCCAATGAATTACCCAAAGCCACATAAATAAATGAATATCCAAATAGGACTAGGTCATGAACGTTCTGATCTTCAGCATAATATATATTTCATCCTTAACATTTTGAAAAATATGTTTAAACACTTGCCTCTATGGATGCTAGCTGATTGATCTAATTGAGCATCAGTTCTGTGACTAAGAGTTAGTAGATGTATTTACTGGGAAGCCTTCATTATAACAATGTATACAGATAAACCAAATTAAAAACATATTCAAGTGTGTCTTCTTTCTCAAGTCACCATTTTATCAAATTCTACTTGCCTGAAGACAATGGCCAGCAATAGAGAATTTAGTGAACCTATCCCTGAAGACAAAACAGTGAATTAGTTAAAGCAAATTGCTTGTGTTCAAATTCTAAACTTTCCTGGAAGATATGACTTTTGCCAATAAATCACAGAGCACCTGTCTGATGGAGTTTCTATGGGGATTTTTGTGCATTGTAAATATGAAGCCCATGGAGCTCTGCATGCCACCCAGGACATGCTCTATGATGGTCATCTGCCATTAGAGAAAAAGGAACTAGGATTGATATTGTAATATAGGTAGTAAATATCTTAACTGCTTCCAGTTGTTGGCCTTTCTTTTCCCCAAACATGTCATCTCTGCCCAGCAGCTTAGTCCTTCCCAGAATCCAGTGCCCTCAGCCCACCCATCCTCCTTCCTCAGCCCACCCATCCTCCTTCCTCAGCTTACCCATCCTCCTTCCTCTTCCTTTGCCTGTTTCTTTGTTTTGCTGGAGTCTAGGGTACCCATTGAGTCATTCATCTGCTTTGAGATAATTTCTTCACAGGATCTGTTAAGGAAAATGGGCAGACTCTGCTTTCTTCTCTGTTTCAACACAATAGAATTTTCCAACACTTATAAAGACAATTTTTTCCATGATACATGAGAAAATTTTTTCTTTAAACTTTTCAATTTAGTTTTTGACAAATCCATGTGCGTATATAATGAATTTTGGTCCTATTCATCCCCTGTTGCCTTCTGTCACCCTTTCCATCCCTTCTGAACGTTTCTTTCACAAGACCCTCTCCTCTTTTTATGGTTTTTTGAAAATTACCTTCTGAATTGATAACGGTTGCTCAAATGATCATGGGTGTAAGGTTATTAGCAGTAGACAAGAAATTTACTGGTATCTACATCACTGAAGAAAATGATTCTCCCTGCTCTGTCAACCACTAGCTCCTCAGCCAGGGGTGGGATCTCATAAGTTCTTCCCATACCTATAATTGAGCAGATCATCAAAGCTGCTCAAGTGCCTGAGACAGAGTTTTACAGCACTTTTCTTCTCCATTCTTTGGCTTATACATTCTTTCTGCCCTATAGAAAGTGTTTCTTATTTTAATATCCTTGAAGAAACAGTTTTCTATTTTTCTTATTTATCTATCTATCTGTCTATCTATCTATCTATCTATCTACCTATCTATCTATCTATCTATCTACTGTCTCTCACGTATTATATCCTGACCACAGTTTCCCCTCCATTCGCTCTCCCAGTACCCCCTCCACATTCCTTCTCATCCAGATCCACCCTCCTTCAGAAAAGGGCAGGCCTCCCAGGTATATCAACCAACAAGTTACAATCAGACTAACAATTTGCAGTAAGACTAGGCTTCTCAAATTAACACTTGAAGCAGCCCAGTAGAAGGAAAGGGGACTCTATAGCAGGCAAAATTGTCAGAGACAATCCCACAAGACCACCAAGCTACCCAACCATAACACATATGCAGACGACCCATAGGTCAGACCCTTACATGCTCTCTGACTGTTGGTTCAGTATCTGAGAGCCCCAATGAGCCTTGATTACCTGATTCTGCTGTAGTTTTCTTGTGATGTCCTTGATCCCTCTGGTTCCTATAAACCCCCCTCCCTGTCTTCCACAGGATTTCTCCAACCTCTGGTTAGTGTTTGGCTGTGGATCTCTGCATCTGCTCCAGTCAGTTGCTGAATGGAGCCTCTCTATAACTAGGCTTCTAGTCTGTTCTGGTTTGAAGAACCAGTTTTCAGTAACTACTGCCTCGCAGTACGCATTCTCCTTATTTAAAATTCATAGTCTACATTCATACATTTGATCCTTTTTGACTTTTGTTATTAGTTGCAAAACAGTTTCGACAATGCTAGCAAAAAAAGACTCAAAAAGTGTGTAAGTTCAAATATGATCAAAATTAGCTTCCCCTGGCAATCAGGTCTGCCTAAGAGTTTAGGACTATTAAAGCACTCCAGCAGAGACCAAAAGCCAGTTTCCTTTTATCATGCTCTGTACCTCTCTAAAGTGTAGTTTCTGTCTTTTGATCCACAATGACTGTTTCAGTCTCACCACCATATCCACATCCTTGTCAACAGAAATGAAGAAAAGAAATGAGAAAAGGGCATGCATATGCTCAATAATAGCATGTCCTGGGTGGGAAGGTGGAAGTGGGTGGGTGGATGGGGAAGCACCCTCATAGAAGCAGGGGAAACCGGGTAAGGGGTATTTCCAGTTGAGCACATGTTGCTTGACACATGTCTTCAGAAGCCCCAGGGAATTATATTTTACTACATAAAATCCTTGGTCTGGCAATGAGTACAAACAAGATGCTCCACAAGACCTTAAATCCTATATAATATTTAAACTAGCAGGTGTCTAGAAACAAAACCAGGCTGGATGATCTATCATTCAATTCAAATGACTGCTACAGGGAAACTAGAGCTTGTTAAATATATGAGAAAATTAAAGGTATGGGATATTTTACGGTGGCATTTTCTCCAAAAGAAAGCCGATATCTAGATATGGTTTTAGTGAGGTAGAAATGAAAGCAGAATATCAGTACCAACAAGTAATTCAGAGTTGAATTATTTAAGAGTGGCAAATGACAGCTGGCTGGGTTTCAACTAATCATTTCCTGAAGACAGGAACAGAAAATGACTAATGGAAATCCTCAACACATTTTTATTTGTAAAATGTGTATTGAGGACTTTTCCATTACATAACCTCTAATGAGCAGGGGTATGTGGGCTGAGGCAGAGGACTAGAGACTTAGGAAGCTTGTGCAGGTGGCATGCTTACTGGGTTGTGTGTACAGGTGTAGGAACATGTAGCCAGAAGGATAGTAGCACAGCACACAGAGGCTGTTTTCTGGAGCTGTATTTCTGGGCTGATTTACTAGGTGGCGATATAATCTTAAAAATAAGCATTCACATTCCTGGCACTGTTTCTGTACCATGTTTTTCACAGATAGTTTTCATTTCCAATATTTCCCTCTTTCTCTTACTTCAACTTCTGCTGTTTTTTCCGCCTGAAATCCCGTGTCATCTCCTCCATTCCAATAATAGAAAAACAATCAAAACCCAAGCTGCTCTTCGAAAGAGGTTATGGAAATTCCTTCTCTAGCATGGCTTTCGGCAAGAAGACCTTCAGTTTTCTGCTAGCACTATCTCCTGAGCACTGTCTAACATTCGAATTTCTTCCTTGCTTATCTGAAAGTTTCTACTGTTGAAACATTAAAGTAAGCCCATCTTCAAGTAAACATATGCATTGCTTCATTACAAGGATCAAGATTCCTTGGGACCAATTAAAATTAACTCATTTTTAAGTATTTTTGTAAATCCAAGTAATTTATTTCTATTACTTCCATCTTTTCTGTCCTCAGATATGAAACCTCAAAGGAACATGTGATTCTAAAAGGCCTTATAAAACTATGAATAAGTAAATATAAGTGAAAGTGCTTGATAAGCAGTTAAATGATGTACAGATACTAATTATTATTATTATTCCAACAATAGTTCTCTGAAGACCCAAAGTACGAAGTATCATGCCTGGGAAATGCAGAAGTTCAGAGGAATCCTTTATGCTGTGTTTATTTTTGATCGTTTCCTTTAAATTATACCAAGATACCTATCATATAACTTATCTTCTAAGAATACATGGTATAATTGTGTGGGACATTGTGAAACTGCAAGAGTAAAGGAACAGGGAACATGTCATAATTTGCAACCTTAAGAGACACATATTGGTCCAGCAGAAATAGAATCTGTGAGAGAAAAAAAATGATTCTGACACAGCATATTTAGAGTCAGGGCTCAGAGGAAAGAGAGTGGGAAATCAGG
This sequence comes from Rhynchomys soricoides, assembly GCA_019843965.1. Taxonomy (NCBI): domain Eukaryota; kingdom Metazoa; phylum Chordata; class Mammalia; order Rodentia; family Muridae; genus Rhynchomys; species Rhynchomys soricoides. Next base: position 872,102 of record JADRCH010000239.1, on the reverse strand, counting down.
GATAAGGTGAAATTAAATGAGAGCAAGTGAGTCCTTGAACACATCCTACAAGAATGAGATGAATACTGGTAGAAGGAGGAGGAGGCAAAATGGAGACACATCCAGAGAAATTAACCTTGTAGTTGGGATCAAACAAGTGTTCATATGAGCCAGAATCAATCAGGGAGGAGATTGCATGAGATGCTGGTGGGTGCTGCTAAGTAATAGAAATCAAGGAAGACTGTTAGAAGTTGGAGTGTGGAAGGCAGTAAGATTCAGGTAGAAAAGATTTGATTTGACAGAAAACACCTAGCACTTCCAGAGGCACCAGGGCAACACTGCAAAGAATCATCTTAAGGAAGATTTGCCTGGCGCTGAGAGATGGAAACAGAAAAGCCAGGGAGACGAGACAGAAAAGCAAAATGATCCAACAGGCAGTTGCAGTGTGGATATATCCACAGAAATAAATCTGAGCAATGTCTGAAACAAGTAACCAAATGCTGAGAATAACCAACACTAGGTACGTGAAAGAGACAAAGTTCAGTTTCTTTCTAGGATAATAGTCATTTCCCTGAAAATGATGAGCGAATTTAAGAGGATACTGGGTAGAAATTACAATATGAAAAACAATACATACCTAGAGAATTATAAGGAATATGGAGGAGTCACCTACACAGAGGTAATAACTGAGAGAAGAAAATAAAAGGATTCTGCCATCAAATTTGGAGTTATTGTTCCTTCTGTGTTTAGAGCCTAAGGAATACTGATAAGAAAGAAGCAGAGAGAAATAAGGCAGGCCACCAGAAAGACCGACAGCCTGGAGCATTGATAATATCATAAACTAAACTCTACATCAAACAATCCAGTGTAGGAGCAGAGGGAAGATGAATCAATAATGCAGAGGACAAAAGACATACTGACATCATCTTTGAGCAAGAAGATATGCCTATAGTCTGTTTCAAAATTAGAATGGAGAATACTGAGGACTTTAGAAACAGAGTGCTTCCTGTCAGGACTAGCATATGTAACTGCAAACAGATGTAAGCGTGTACATTATGCTCAAGGAAGTGTTAATGTTAGAACTGCCTGGAGTGGTGAGAGACAGACTCAATGAAGAAAGTCAAGGAAATGCAAAAGTTCAGAAATGAGAGAAAATCCAACTCTGTGAATAAAAGACAATAATAGATTGCCAAGAGAGGGGGTAGCATCCAGGGTGCTGAGTCTTTCGTCCTATTATCTAGAGAAGCAAAGGAACAGAACTAAATAGAGACAAAGAGATAGTGAAAGAAAGAATGGAGTAGATGTCAGAGAGAAAGCGATGAATGAAAGGGAGAGAATTGAAGGGATGGATGAAAGAAGCAGAGTTTTATCAGAGAGAAGGAATATATATCCATGGTGCTTATAGTTGTTTTCAATGTTGTTTATTAAAAAAAATAGAGACAGTAATGTACACTTTCTTGTAATCACATTGTTCCCTCCCCTCCGACTCTGACCTTATCTGCTTTGTGACTTCCATTGACAAAAGAATACACCACTCCTTATGATGTGATCATTTGGAGTGTAGGTCTTAAGAGGAACAGTAGGTGTTTCTTCATATTGCATGTCTATGTAGTTTTGTCGTGCCATGTAAGAAGTCAGTTCCCATTTCCAGCTACTTTACAGAGGAGTCATGAAAGTTCAGAGGTCACATAGAAAAAGAGATTGCTCGACCACCCTAGTATCCTAAAAATTGCTGTGAGACAGAACCTCTGTCCAGTAGATCACAGAGCTGGAGTTCTTGGCCCTTATCTTCTTGCAGAAAATAATTCAACCTAGAGACAGACAATTTAAGCAAGAATTTATTTGGCAAAGCAAAATAAAGTGTTAGTATATTCCAAAAAGCTTAGAAAGGCTGACCCAATGGTGAGCAACAGTGGGAGACCCTGGGCTTGCCTACTTTTGGGAGAGCTTTTATGAAGAGATGGGGTGTTATATTTAAGGGATAAAGTGAACCTTTCCCCTCTCTCAACCCATGGTGAAATGAAACTCTCAAGATATTCCTATCCATGATCCTTTGAAAAGCCCACAAGGGAGTCAACATCAAAATGAAAATGATATAATGAAGTTCTCTCATTAATCCACTGGGAAAAATCCTTGGGCAAAGTAGTAAGAATGGTGCTTGCCAACTAACACAGCATACATAATCACATATAGTCATGGTGACTATAGACCTGGGAAGATACAGCTGCAGTTTCCTTAGTTACTTTGCATCTAACTCCCTGCATATGTAATTTCACAAATAGTAGTCATCATCTGAACACAATTTCATGAGAAAACTAAAGCAAGACCAGCCTAGTCACAGCCGGCAGAACACAGTAAACTTATGGGAAGATGGACGCATGACAGATGCTAAAGTCATTGCAGTACTGAGCCACTAAGTTTTGCAGTAAAATCTGCCCCAGTGAAGCACAGCACATTATGCTTTACAAGCCAATGCCCTCGAGATATGAAGAGTAAACACATGATTTAGATGACTGATATCCAAGAGAAATGACTAACCAAAGTATTTGTAGGAAGCCAAAAAACTAGCTTGTAATCTCAGTAAAGATCTTTGCACAATCAAGAAGACAAATAAAGGTAAAGAGAAGAGAACTTGACTAAAAGTAGATGAGAATAAATTATGGAAAGGGAATTTCCCTTACTAAAATAAAACCCAGATATTTCAGAATTTTATGCAGGGCAAAATAACCAACCTGTCATCTCTTTTCTCCTTGGAAGTCCTTCTTTTCCTATGGCGATCCTCTCCTTTCTTGTACTGCCACCATATCTATCCCACGAGATGTGATCTATCCTCTGATCATTTAAAATTTCTACTATTCTCTTAGCATACTATAGGGAAGTTTGGATTTTAAAAACAATCTCATCAAATAACAAGGCAGAGAATTAGGCAACACAAAGCTAATCAGTTATTTAAAGATTGAGATAACTAACCTGGTTCCTATCTTCCAATTAACTTTGAAAGTTTTCTTCTTAAGTCTCTCACTCTTCTTTAGTACTTGGTTTACCCCAATTACTGCTTCAACAAACATTGACTGAATTTTACTATGTTACTGATACACCTGAGCACTACAGGATAAGTAGATGTTAAAATTCCTATGTAAATGGAACTCACAGGGACATGGATGATGGCAACTCTTGAGGTTAATTACCAACTGATAAATACCAAGTAGATTAGTAAAGAACACCCATAGGTGTCTTTCTAAGATGTTTTTCAGAGACATTTAATTAATGATAATGGCAGATTTTGAATCTGAGTGTCATCATCAAGAGGCTGGGGTGTAGGTGGAATAAAAGAAAAGGAAGAGGACACACTAGCACAGACAGTGACTTCCTTGATCCTGCTTCCTGACTGCCAGGAAGTGAGCACTCACCTCCAATATGACCTCATCTCTGTGCTTCTCTGACTTTCCTCAGGCCAAAGAGATGGATGACGCCAGCCTTGGAGTGGCATCTATGTTTAAACAGTTTTGGAAATTTGTCATAGCAAGGAAAGATAATAATAATTTAATGAACAAAGGATATACAGGATGTTGAAAAATCTTAGATTGTGGCAGGTGGTAATAAAACATCAGGGAAACTTACCTGATACAACAATTAGATCCTAGAAAATGGAAGTGTTGACAATCTAATACGTGGTGAAAATTTTTTGACATAGTGAGAGATTTCGTTAACTAGACATAAACCTAGACATTTAAGGGATGAAGGAATCTCAATAGAGAAATTACCTCTATCAAACTGGTCTGAAGACATGTTGTATGGCATTGTCTTGATTATTGATTTATGTGTGGAGTCATTCCTCTATGAGTGGTGCCATTTATGGGCAGGTAAGGCTAGGTTATATGAGAAAGCAAGCTGGGCAAGCCAGTGGGAGCAAAATCAAGAAGCAGCATTTCTCCATGGTCTCCGCTTCAGTCCCTGCTTCCAAGTTCCTTTTTCTGACTTCCTGCTTCGATGGACTGTTACCAGGAAGTGTGAGATGAAAGAAACATGTTGGTTTTGTTTATCGCAACAACCAAAACAAATTAGCTAGAACAGGTTTGGAAGATGCAGTCACACTGATCCACATGCAAAGAGACATCAGAAACACAGCAAACAAGGCATAAAACACAGTTTAAAATATAGAGAAAATCATGTCTGAGAAGGCAAGGAGGCCTCTCTGGAAGCCTAAAGAGGAAGGTTTCAGGTGTCAGGATTACTACTTGTGATTTTATTCAGAAGACTACACTGAAGAAGCCATTGTAGATAACTGTCATAAGGAACAAGTTTAAATGACTACCTCAAAATTATTGTAGGAAAAGATATAGGAAAAGGAGGATGCCACATAAAATATTTACAGCTCATTCATATTTGTCTAAGGATTTATATTTATGGTGTTATTGGCTCCTTGCCTTGCTGCTGTGACAAATATCTGACAAAGGTAACTTAATAAGAGGTCTATTTTAGCTTACAATTCCAGCTGATACACTACATCCTGTCAGCAGGAGCAGAAGCTGCCTAGTCACATAGTATCCATAGTCAGGAGGCTGGGAAAGATCAAAGCATATGGTGGTGGTTTGCAACAGGGAGACCTGCACAGGCTTATATATTTTAATATTTGTCCCCAGTTGATGTAACTGTTTTGAAACAATTGGGAGATGTGACTTTGTCAGAGAAGGTGGTGAATCACTGGGGGTGGTCTTTGTGGTATCAAATGCCCACATGATTACCAGTTCTCAGTTCTCTCCTCTCTCTGCCTCTCTGGTTCTCTCTGTCTCTGTCTCCCTGTCTCTTTCTGTTTTCAGTCTCTCTCTCTCTCTCTCTCTCTCTCTCTCTCTCTCTCTCTCTCTCTTCCTCCTCCTCCTCCTCCTCCTCCTCCTCTTCTTCCTCTTCCCCCCTCCTCCCCTCTTCCCTCCTCTGCCCACTGTAGCCTCCAGCTTTTTGCTCAAATGTAAGCTCTCAGTTACTTCTCCAGCAGTATTCCTACATTGTACCACATTTCTTACCATGGTGGTCATGGACTTCAGCACTCTGGAATTGTGGTTCCCCCCTTCTTTGTCCCTAAAATGAATACTTTCTTTTATAAGTGAATTTAGACATGGTGTCTTATCACAACAATATAAATATGTCTAAGACATCTAGTTTGCGTTCTCCTTTTTCAAATCAGGACCCCATCAAAATTGAATGGTACTGCCCATAGTTAGGGTGGATCTTCCCAACTAAATTTAATAAATCTCTCCTTAGAATACAAAGGAACTTGTTTCCATGGGAATTCTAAATTCAATCAATTTGACAACCAAGATGAACTATTACAATTGTTAAGACCAAGAACACAGAGCTATAAATCCTGCACCTACATAGGGTGAATCCTCTGGGATTTGATTTAATTCTCCAGTAGATTCACAAGTGATCAAACCCTTCAGAGAACACCTTACCCAGAGGTCTTGAAATTCTCTCCTAACCTACTAATATAGAAATAAGTGTCAGTATACCATTACAGTCACTCTTTTTCATATTTCTTTTTCTGGGATGGAAGATAAATACAAGAAATGTTGTATGTATTGTTGTTCCATGAACTGCTGTGGGACTCAGTAGTATTTATTCCATGCCTACATGCCATAAAGAAAATGAGAGACAATGTACAACTCTCAATGTAGAACATCACAATGCTTCATCTAACCAAAAGTTTGTTAAGTGTTTCATTGTGTTATCTTCATAAACCTCCAATATTTACTTATTTCACAACATGACTGATACAGGTCTTAATCATAAGTGACAGCAGACCAGAGAAATCAAAGGCTGGATATGCAAAGCACTTAGTATCTTCTTTCCATTCCAAGCTCTTGCTAGCTCTAATTATCTTCAGGATATTTGAACCAGGAGTTAATCATTTGAAGCTAGTACATACAATGTCTCATCCATAAAATCACGGATGCCCACAGAGCCACTGCTCCCACGTGGGCAATAAGAAAATAGAAACCATGTCTTTTCTTTTTAAACCACTGATTTGATGGAGTGATTATTTTCCTGGTCATGACTTAAGAGATGTCAATAACATGCAAAGAGCAGATGAGGATAAACAAATTCCTCTGTCAGTTCTGCCTCAGTGACAAATACTCATCATTTGGCTCATTTGTATGAAACAAATTTGTTGTACATAATTAGTTGAGCCTATTTTTATCACACGAGAAGACAGACATTAAAGCCATCTTATTTTGGAGATTTTTTTCTTTCTTTTGTCATCTGTCACTTCATGAACCATTCATTTTCTTACTCCGCTTGCCTGGGGTATGATTAACAGACACTTCTGTAGAACGTGTTCCATTTTTCTTACACGAAGAACAAAATGGGAGCAAGCAATTTAATGGGTGTTTAGAAAATTTAAATATTTGTACCCTGAGGAAAATGAAGTCAATTTGATATGATAATGTTGTCAATGAAGTCCTTATATACAAATGACTGCATCATCCTGCTGTGTCCTATGACAAACATCTGACAAAAGTAAGTTAATGCTGTGTTTTAATACAGTGGACCAAACTTTGAAGGGCAGTTTTTCTTTCATGGGAACTTAATTTGGGATGCTTGGTAAAAAACAAACATGATATTTCAGTTGAATTATGATTACAATTGACTAATTGCAGACCTGCCCCTAAAAATATGTATGGCTTGGCAGAACTAGAACCTGGCATGCCTTGAAGGAGGAGAGGAGATGCTGTGAGGAATCAGGCTGCAGAGGACTTGTTGTCTTTGGTGCCAGCCTCAAGATTTGTGAGGTCAGGAGACCAGAGTAAAATATGAGGCTCTCCGACAGCAAGCTGTTTAAAGCTGACCTTGCTTGCCAAGGAGGATAACCAAGGAGCTCATTGTTCTACTGCACTCTACAACTGTCAACGGCGAGGAGAAACAATGTCAGGCTGGCTGGCAGAGGCAGTTCTCACCAGGGAGAGCTATGCCTACAGCCATGCCAGATAGCAGAAAATTCATCTACTCACTACCTTGTTACCCCCAGGTCTTCTTACACAGAGGCACAATATTTCTTTGAATTTGGCTTTTTTTCCCTCCCGCAAACCTAACATATTTCTGTCATTCATTTGAACACAAAGCCCTTCCCATCACAAGCCAGCTTAGACAAGAGCTGTGTGCAGCCCACTGCTGTTGTCTAGTTAACAATGCGACCCTTTGTCCACGGTGTATCCTGGGTCAGGACAGACACCAGAAAAAGGCAGGAATGATTTTTTTAAGGACTCTGAGGAATAGAGAAGTGAAATGAAGAAGAAAGCATATACTATTTACTTCCTCCCAAGGCTCCTGAAACAAAATAACACTTTCAAGAGAGCTGATAGATGCCATGTAAATTATCAATTTAAAAGCTAGATTGAAAGATTGTAAGTTGGAGCTGCAGTGAGCCTGGTGCTGAAGTATTTTATTATACAAGGAAATGGGGATCTGAAAGCACAAAATGTGCCAATGTTACAATGGTCATAGTAGATTCCAATCCTGATCAGCCCTTTTGACTTCTAATCCAGGTCTCTTTGTACTGCATTACTCTACTGTCACTTTCAAATGAAATTATGTGCAAGGCATTTATATGAGCCTTGGTAATTCATGTTAATCAAGTCAAGATCCTTCCAGATGAATTATGGGGGCCATTACTCACTCTGGTTATTTTTTGTTTAGAAAAATAGTAATCGCTGAATTGTATGTTAAAGTCTCAGGAATCTGAAACGATGATCTTTGAGAGCCTGGAAAAGATATTCATACACAGATAATTAATGATATATCTACAGAATCGGAACTGAGTAGATTCTGTGCTTGAGTTCTCATAGCATCTTCTGGTAGATACCATGAAATGAGCTGATCATGACAAACAATGCCCACGGCCACCACCATATATTGTGAAATCTTCCTAAAGAAAATGAGTAAAGACTGCATTTGCTCAAATTTACCGAATAGGCAGAGTGGTTGTTCTCTCAGAACTTAATCCTGGTTGACATAAATGCAAAACTTCATTTCTGAGACGCATCCCTCAACCATGTAATATACCAAAAAAATAAGACTGGGGAATGGAATTATTTTCTAATAAGTCAATCTATAGCATTTATACTCATTAAATTTCTTCTCACTGAAAGACAGGAAGAGGGTTTAATGCTTCACTAAACAGTGATTATCAAAAATATTTGGACCCTAATTGTTCTCCTAGAATTATTCTATAATCGATAATAAAAGGGGTTTGTTTTATTAATCTATAGGAATTAGAGTATCTTTTCCACTGGAAGGGGTAGATATATTCAGTATAATAATGTGATTCTATTATTGTCCAGAATTTTACATACTTTATGTAGAATTCTTCTAGCTTCATTTTGTCTCTGCTCAGAGAACTGAGCCTTCATGAGGGTTTCTCCAAATGAGAAAGCAAAAAACAATTATATCATTTCTGTTTCATTTTGGCTTACTTAATAAAGGAGAAACAAGCGAGTTTGAAATTAATTGCAAGAACTAGACTCGTTCTGGGTAAGTTAATGAGTAGCTTTATGAGCTGTAATTTTTATTTATTTATTTGTCTAATTAATTATTTATTATATGCATTGGATATAGCCAATATGTAATAGCCTTCTGGGTGCATTTAAAGCTGTAATTACCCAAAAATGAGTTCTGCCCTGACAACAGTTAACCTAATCAGACTTAGGAAAGCAGAGCATCTACATATGGAGCAAATGAATTTGCTGAGCTCTCTCTTAAAGTGAGACTTCAAGGAACGTTTTCACTCAAAGGAGCTAATCAAGTCAACAAACATTAGGTCACCTGCTACTCTGAGGGTACTGTGGTAAGAAAGGCAAGAAGAAGAAAAGGAAGAGGAAGAAGAAGAAGCATACGAACTGCTTACTCATCCTTAGTGAAAATTATTGTCTGGATGACTACCCTGCAAAGGTTCAAGGGTCAAACCTCTTTCAAGGGTAGCAGCATTGGGATGTACTGGAAGACAGTGAAAATTCTTAGGCAATTTGGGATGTGCTCTCAAAAGGAATATTGGACTCTAACATCACCCACTCCACCTCACTGCCCTCTCCTCCCAGTCTCTGTCTCTCTCTTTTCACAGGTTCGAGTTATGAGCATTCATTATTTCCACTAAATGACACTACCTCGGTTTGGGTTCAAACATGCAATCTGTACATTAAATAAACCTTTGCTCTTTGTAAATTAATTGCCTTGAATATAATGATTTGGTAATAACAAGAAGATTAAGATAATTTCAGTAGCCATCTAAATACATTTTTTTTCAAAAAAATCATATTAATTTACAAACAAGGCCTTCATGTCTCCATTTCCCCATACTACAGATAACAGAGCTAATTAATGACTTAAATCTTCAGTTGTTTTTATAGAGCATTTCACTATTAGTTATATTAACCAGACATAACATGTGGTTCTCATTTTAGATAATATTTAGAAAATCAAATCACATTTACAATGACAAAACAAAGTAGTACTTTTTATGTTTTTCATTATTTTCTCATTAAGGAAAATTCATGTAATATAAATTAATCATTTTAACACATTGGTTCATCTACACAATTTAATTTGGTGGTTTTCACATTTATGATTCTTAACAAGCAAACTTAAGGCCTGCTGGGGTACATGATTTCTAAGGTTCCTTCAACCATGATTCTACTTTAAATAGCTAGAGAAGACAAAAATTCTTTTTGAGAAAAATATGAATTAAAATACAAGAACATGAGATTTAAACTTACATAGTGATACAGAGACATTTTAATGAGTATAATTTTTATTAAAATTATTTATTAAGTAGAAGCATTCCGAAGAATCATGAAAGGAAAATTTTCAGTTCAAGCAGCAGATGGAACATATAAAATTCAAAGTCATTTGATAAAAATGAACATTTTTCTGAAAAATATAAACTGCACTCTTTATATTCTGTTTTGTGACCAAAAGCATCATCTGTGTTTTATTTTCATAGAATGCATATATGTCCATGATTTCTACAGGCAGTGTGGTGGCTTCTCTGAAAGTTTCAGACCAGTTATTTTCCATGAGAAACTTGATTCAAAAACTGGTTCCAATTAAAGTGTGTATGTAGGGATATGTGTGTGAATATATGTGTACATGTGTATAAATGAGCCTGTGTATATATGTACACACACACAGACACATGTGTATATATATATATATGTGTGTGTGTGTGTGTGTGTGTGTGTGTGTCTACATGTACATATATGTGTCTGTATAAATATATATATTGTGCGAATTGAAGTAATAATGTTTTCCCCCAAACACATCAGTGCTAGGCACTGGAAACTTTTTTAAAGTTGTTGGTCAAGGAGTTCCAAAAGACAGACACTCCTTCTCCTGAACAACAGAGACTACTGCCATTGCGCTTGGTACCTTCCAAAATAAGAAGATAAAACCCTATTTTTAACGTCACCACACACTTCAGAAAGATGATTTGGAGGAATCAACCTGGATCTGACCTGGAGACCTCCACTCTGAAGACTAGCTCTCATAGTTTTGGAATGAACCATGCAAGATCCCAAAGAGAAAAGCAATCCTATGCAACTGTGATACCAATGAACCAAAGCAGTGACTTACAGGATAGTCCAAAAGGTGAATGAAGGCATTTATATTCCATGGGTAACCAACAACCACCTAATCAAAGTTAAGGCCTACACAATAGGAAGGAATTGATCCCTGGCACTATAAATTTAGCCAACTACCCATGGATGGTGAACCCATGGAACTTAGAAAAGAAACTACTAGTCCAAGTTTTCTAAACAAGTATAATCTTTAACTGCATTCTATGGATTTATTCTTAGACCAACATATACAAATAGCTCTCATCCCTCATAACAGGATATTCTTTTTACACTCTATAGAGACCACTATAGAAAGCCACACTGGTCAAAATGCAGAGTTCACGTGGCCATGAGATGCCTAACCCCAATAACTACATTTATAACACAACTGCCACATATCAAAACCTAGAAAACATTGATGTGGGAGGGATAGAAAGATCGTAAGAGTAAGAGAATGTACATATCTATGTGAGATAATTGCTTCTTTAAAAATAAATTACTTCTTGCTGAGTAGATGGCCAAAGGGGTCCCATAGACTCTCCCCCCACAAACATCATCTCATCAGGTAAATCACAGTCAGCTGCTGGGGAAAATTTGAAGCAGCCCCATATCCCACATCTGGAATTAAAATGAAAACATATTCTTATAATATTTCTGTTTTCTTTTTCACTAATTTTTTATTCACTTTACATCCCAATTGCATTCTCTCCTCCTGGTCCCTCTCCTCATGTAGCTTCTCTCTCTATCACCCTTTCCCTTCTCCTCTGAGAAGGGGGATGATACCCTGAATATTATCCCACCCTGGCACATCAAGTCACTTTGGACTAGGCATATGTTCTCCCACTGAGGCCAGATAAGGCAGCTCAGTTAGAGGAAAAGAATCCACAAATAGGCAACAAAGTCAAAGACAGTCCTTACTCCACTTGTTAGGGAATCCACATGAAGACCAAGCTGTATTATCTGCTATATATGTACAGGGGCTTGGTCCAGCTCATGCTTACTCTTTGGTTGTTGGTTCAGTCTCTGAGAGCTACCAAGAATCTGTGTTAATTGACTCTGTTGGTTTTCCCGTGGTACCCCATCACCTTCAGGTCCCTCAATACTTCCCTCAACTCTTCCACAAGACTCCCCAAGCTCCATCTCTTGTTTAGCTGTGGGTCTTTGCATCTGTTTCATTTGGCTGCTTGGTGGAGCTCTCAGAGTACAGTTATGCAAGGCCCCTCTCTACAAAGCTAAAACAGTATCATTAATAGTGTCAGGAATTGATTCTTGCCCATGGAATGGGTCTCAAGTTGGGCCAGTAACTGGTTGGTCATTCTTTCCATCTCTGCTCCATCTTTGTCCCTGCACATCTTATTGGCAGGATATATTTTGGGTCAATGGTTTTGCACCTGTCTTAATCCTTTCACTGGGAGTACTGCTTGTCTTACAGAAGGTGGCTACTTCAGGCTCCATATCTCTCACTGCTAAGAGTCTCAGCTAGTCACCTGGGGCCTCCCTGGATCCCAGGTAATTAGGCTTTGGTATATCCTAGAGATGTTCCCCTCTACCTGCTGCCAATTTCCATTCTCTCTGCCCTGCTCTCCCCATACCTACTGCCCTACCCTCTGCCCATTTTCCCTCCCCATCCCTTCTCCCACACAGTTTTCCACCTCCATCCTCCTCCAATGTCTGTTTTATTTCCCCTTCTGTGTAAAAGTCAACCATCCTCCCTTGAGCCTTCCTTGTTACTTGGCTTCTTTGGGTCTGTGGATTGTAGCCTGGTTGTCATGTAAACAAAACTGAATACACTAAATCTAATAGAAAAGAAAGTGGAGAATAGCCTTGAACACATTGGTATAGAAGACAGTTTCCTGAACAAAACACCTAGAGCTCAGGCACTAAGATCAACAATTAATAAATAATAAATAGGACCTCATGAAACTGAAAAGCTTCTGAAAGGCAAAGGACACTGTCTATAGGACAAAACAACAGGGTAAAGATCTTCACCAACCCCACATATGACAGAATGCTAATACCAAAAATATATACAGAACTCAAGATGTTAGAAACCAACAACCCAGATAACTCAGTTATTTAAAAAGTGAGGTAGAGAGTTAAGCAGAGAATTCTCTACGGAGCAATCTCAAATGGCCAAGAAGCACTTAAAGGAATATTCAATGTCTTGCATCATTAGGGAAACACAAATCAAAACAATTCTGAGATACCATCTTACACCACTCAGAATAGCTAATATCAAAAACTCAAGAGATAACACATGCTGGCAACGATGTGGAGCAAGGGGAACACTCCTCCATTGCTGGTGGGAGTGCAAACTTGTACAACCACTCTGAAAATCACTTTGACAGCTTGTCCTAAATTTGTGAGTAGTTCTCCATCAAGACCCAGCTATCCCACTCTTGAGCATATACATAAAGGATGTTACACATTACCATAAGGACACTTGCCTAACTATGTTCATAGCAGCTTCATGTTCTGCTGGTCTATTTCAATATTTGCCAGTAAAGAAAATATATCAAAACTCAGACTGTGTAGGGAGAAGTAGGCATGTGGTAGTCCTATATTAAATTTCATTTCAGTAAATGTGTGTGATGGTTTGTATATGCTTGGCCCAGGGAGTGGCACTATTAGAAGGTGTAGCCTTGTTAGAGTATGTGTGTCACTATAAGTAAGTATGGGCTTTAAATATCCTTGTCCTAGCTGCCTGGAAGCCAGTCTTCTGCTACCTGCCTTCGAAAAAAGAGATGGAACTCTCAGATCCTCCAGCCCCATGTCTGCCTGGAGCTGCAATGTTCCCACCTTGATGATAATGGACTGAACCTGTGAACCTGTAAGCCAGTTCCAATTTAATGTTGTCTACAGATGCCTTAATCATGGTGTCTGTTCACAGCAAAAAAACCATAACTAAGAAAATGTGATTAACTCATTGTTTGTTTATTTGATAATAGCTGATATTAGAGTAATAAGTACAGATCAGAAACTTCAAGTCAATAGTCAGTTGCATGCTCAAAGAATCCCATAAGTTGAACAAGAACAAAGTTCTCATGTGAGTAATCAAAGATGGACTAATGATCAATTCTTTTTTCTGATCAATAACTAAACCCTTTCCCTAAATATCAGAAATCCTTTTATAGCTAATGATTACAAACAAAACAGAAGGACTTAGCTAACAAAAAGGCTTTAGGAAATGAGACAGTTCACTAAGCAAGTTTATCAGATGTGAATTTCTTGTACTCGATTAAGGAGCCATGTTGGAAATGCCTCCGATCCAGTAACCAACCTGATACAAAAGCTCTACTTCAAGAATGTGCCATGCCTTTTAGGGAGGGCTCTGAGTGGGCATCTCAACACAGCACACTGGAGTCTCCAAAGCCAAAATGTACCTGGTATTTCTCAGAACCCAGAAGACCAATATGACTGGTCTGAAATAATTGAATGAAAAGCAGCTGGTTCTGATTTTGAAAAGACAAGATGGATTTATATGTCTATCTTCCAAGGAATTCTCAGTTTAATGGGAAAACATTGACAGTTTGTGTTCTGTGGTTTCTTTGAATAGAATAGAATGGGAGATGGCAATGAAAGAATAACCTGATCTAGGTATCTAATGACATTTTTATTCATATCTAGGTAAGTATGTGTCTTTATATTGACTACCAAAATATTTCCCCATTTAAGCACTGGCAGTATAAAACACTCTCTCTAATATATAATCTCATGCCTTATATAATTGCCATATTGTAATCATCTATTTCTGCTAACAAATTAAGTACAGCCAGGTACTGACCATTGTGTTTAATATTCAATACAAAGACACATCTTCTTTCTCTTGAGTCATTTTTTTACTCTACATTTTCTATTACGGAGAAGACTCTTAAACATTAAACATTTAATTAGAATAGCCATAGTTAGCTCTTCAAGGGAACTTACAGAATCAGGTCAATAGGCAAATGTGAAAGTTGGGGAAAATGTTAACAAAAACGGGATGCCATTCATGGATTTTAAAATTCAAGTAAGCACCATAGATTTAGCAACCCAGAAATGAGGGCTTCAGGATTGAGGAGATAGAATAAGGAGACAAAATTGTTCTTGGGACCAATCAACTTTATATGATAAGGTTATTCAAAAAGTATAAGCAGCTCAGTATCTTTCCCAGCAACACATTACCAAGCCACCGCTGATGGACTATCAGAAAAAGCTAAAAATGTTAGTGTGTGAAGATAATCAGTAGATACCTCCTCAGAGAAAGGCAAGTGATAAAACATGGTACAATCATCATTCTCTTGAGAAAAACAAAATACATAGAGAGAAACGGTTCTACACTGTTTTGTGTTCTGTGAAGAACTAAAGTGTGGCTTGAATTTTATACCCATCAAATGTACATCGACATGGACAGAGAAAAATAACCATTACTTCATTGTTCTTTAATGTTGAGTAGGAAAACAACATGGGAGAGTACAAAAAACACTCTATGGTAGACAAGAGCAATGACCATTGAGGATCTTTCAAATTCTGCCAACAGTATGTTTTAGATCTATTGTGGCTTTAACCTTTGGAACAGTTTCCTCTGTTCCAAGATACCTACCAGCTTTTTCACAGAATTGTTCCTTAAATTTTCTACATATAATGTAAGCCTGACATTAAATTCTTTTTTTCTTACAAAAATCTATCTAGTTGAGCTCAGGCTCAAATGGCTCATTGAACCATTTAATGAATGATTTATTCATGTTCTCCCATCTTCAGATAGGATTGGAAGTTCATTCAGTATTCATTCATCATAGTACTACAAGTGAACAAAGACAAAAGAATGTCAAGTTTCCAGTATCTCTAAAAGGAAGGTACCGCCCCCCCCCCCAAGTGCTTGCTCAACTCCCTGGTAAGTCTCAGATATATCTCAGAACACAGAAGCAAATTCCAGCAGAGGATATCTGAAGATGCAGAAGCTATTTGATCCACACTGTGGAATTGCTAGGCTTAAACTGAAGTTCATCCCCCAGAAGGTCGCTAGCTACATTTCTCATCACTATAACAGCAATATCCGATGGAAACAACTTAAAGAAGCATTGATTATGGGTCATAGTCCAGGGGATATAAGATACATTCCATTGTGATAAGGGAGGCATGAGGGTGGTACCAGCTCCTGTCTATATGGTGGGATCGTACAGTAACTGCAACCACCAACCAGTTCTCTGCTCACCCCCCAAAGAGATAAATTAGATACTAGAAACCCCAATATATACTAATTTTCTCATTAAATTCATAAGTAATAAATAATTTGAATATATATACTTGGACCTGCTAGTTTTTCACCATGATGGATAAAATTATTTATTTCCTTTTGGTGAATTAAAGATACACAGTTCTTTAACAGACTTGCCTGAATCCAGCCCCATAAACATTCACTGTAAGCCTTATTTTTAAATCTCTAGTGTTTTCCTTTCCTTAACCAGGCTATAAAATTTGACTCTGTCTTATTTTAATGCATCTCTTCATCACATTACCATATTTTGTTCATATAAACAGTATAAATATTTTTTTGAAAATGAAACATTACATTTGTGGCTTTAACTCACAAAGGCTTTATAAAAACACAGCTAATTAATACATGTAAAACGTGAATATGTCATGTCTTCCTTATGTTAACAAACATAACTCTTTGCCAAATCTGTATGAGAACTTAAAGTTTCATTGCACTTGGACTCCCAAGTTTTAAGTATTTTGTATTAGTATAGGTAATGAAACCATTAGCCACCTTCAACTCCAGAATAGGGAACACCAAGCCCTTTCTGCATGTGTGATGCTGAATTTGATAATCAACAACTATGGTAATTCTTTTCTTCTTTGTTTGTTCCATAACTAGAGATAAGATTGATATTCTTTAAATAGATTAGACATAAACATTTTTCCTAAGATTGTGGGTAAAATAAAATTTAAAATAAGCATCTAAAATATATAAATCAAGTACAGATTTTAATCAAGTCAACATCTGGGCTGTGATGCACTGAAAGCAAAGTATCCAGCAATAGCAGAGTTGTGACTAAGCAGTCTTCATGACATGTCATTGCTGTATATAGTGTTCTTCCACAACCCCTGGTAGCAGTTTTATTTTCTGTGATTGACTTACCTGTGCTCACCTGAGGACCAAAAATATTTAGTGGAAAATCCCAGAAGTAAATAATTCATAATTTAAACAGTGTGCTCTTCCTAGTAGCATGTTTAAAACCTCATTCTGTCCTTTCTCCAAATCTGGGATGCAAATTGATCATTCCTTTGTCCATCATATACAGCTTGTATTTGCTTACCTTTAATTGCTGTGGATCCATCTCCATTTTATCCCTACGATGGTGCTATGAACATCCTGTTCAAGTGAGCTTTTTGGAAAATAGTGACCACAAAGTACAGAAACTGTGAGACTAGCAATTTTGAGAGGTGGAAGCTTTTAATGTAATAAAGAAAGATAAAAATGTATGCTGAGATTGCTATAACCCTTCTTTGATAAGAAGAACCAGTACAAAATGTAATATATGTAGTTTTCAGTACAATCTAAAGTCTCAGACACCCACCGTCAGCCCTAGACTAAGTCCTGAGAAAGACATTAAGACTCTTTTGTAGTTAGTTGACAAAATTTGAGAATTCTAAAGGAACTACTAACCAAAACAAAGGAAGCCTATACTATACCTTGCTTATATATCATTTCCTTTTTAAAGAATGTGACTATAAATAAAAAATTAAGCATATTCTAAATTGCAATGCCATTAAGCAAAACAGCAAATAGCAAAGTCTAAATTCCCCCAAAAGGAATTTAACTAACACATTTTAAGTTGCTCTATCTACATTGACTAAATTCTCTTGAATCATTCCTGATTTCCTTCAACTATTAATTGTCAGAAATAATTAAGATTCTTCTTCTGAACAGTGACAGGTCCCTGACAGTAGGGAAAATGACATGGCACTGAGCCAGTGAACAGCCAGACGTACATAGATGCTGCGCTATTGAAGCTGGATTAGTGAACATGACAAGGAATTTCTGTCTCTGTCTCCCTCCACCTTTCCTCACCTCTCTCATATCTGTAAATTTGGACTAAACTTTTGTGTACTACACATAAAATAAGTACAGCGTCCCTGTTAAATGTCATACAAATGTCATTACAATTACTATATTGTTTCTTAAAACAATCTTTTTCTAATTCCCATGCATTTTCAAACTAATCCTTTCCAACTGCCCCATTTTGACCAGGCTAAGGGTCCCTATAGTGACTGATAGGAGTATGTGGTTAAGAATCAGCAGATACTAAAAACGAAGATGCCAGGAAAAGATAAAAGAATGCTATCAAGAGAAAAACTTACACCTTAGTTAATAGAACAATAAAAAGGAATGAACTTTTAAATGTGTCTTTGGACATGTGTACAATGACCCTATTTTATCCCATTTTTATTAAGTAGAAGAATTACTATTCTTCATATGATGAAATTACACCTACTGGGCAGTGCTGTCTAACGTCCATAATTATAAAACCGAGCAAACCTATGAAGTCACTGCTTTTACACATTGGGTAACAGGAAGTATACTGCAAGCCTTAAGAAGTTGGAATGCTCTTGAGACAACCTCCCAACTCTTCTCACCTCAGTTTTCTGAGTACAATTTTCTTATCAATAGTAAAAACAATGGCATTATGGTAATTGAAGAAGCTGGATTCTGAGGTTCAGAAGAAGAGGAAGCCTGTTTGAGGGTCCTCTGCAAGTCCTTATTAAGGTCTTGGCTATATGTGTGCAAAGTGAAACTACATCAGACTGACCTTAGGTACGATTGACCTAAGAGCTGCTGCAAGGTTCATACTTTAGCGTCAGAGGCTGGATAACACTGGGAGAGACATTTATAAGCAGAAAGAATCCAGTTTAAGGTTGCTCTGAAAGATACCACAGGGAGATTAGTAAACCACAGAGCAAATTAATAAATCCCCAAACTAAGCCCTACAAAGGCCTTGTAGGATGAATGTATGAAGGAATTCGAATCTTAGCAAGTAGAATACATTGAGAAAACTTTTCGTGTTATTGTCAGAGCTACACTTACCAAGTTAAAACTATTCTTATGCAAACGTAAGGTTGTCAATGAATAACTAAATTTTTCTAAGACATCAAGACACTTAAGGAAAATGAACAAAAAGATATATTCTTATTAATGTTTATTTCAAAATGCTAATGTGAACTACAAATTATAAAATATATGGAAAAATGTGGCAGCCATGGCATTAAGCAACCCAGAGAAACTGTAATGACAAACTTGATGTCTACCTTATCTGAGATATTAAAGGAACTCTGAACAATTCTAAATACAAGGGAGAGTTTCCAAAATGTTAAGAATATTATGTCACCAATATTAAAATGAAAAGAATGTTAGCAAGAAAAAAGAAACCTCATGGGAAGGTGAAAATTAACTAACTGGGAGTTCTAGAGCCAAAAACCCAAATGCAATGAGAAAGCATGTTCACTGGAAAGAGTTATCATGCAGTGAGAAAGCATGTTCACTGGAAGGACTCATCATGCAGTAAGAAAGCATGTTCACTGGAAGGTCTTATCATTCAGTGAGAAAGCATGTTCACTGGAAGAACTTACCATGCAGTAAGAAAGCATGTTCACTGGAAGGACTCATCATGCAGTGAGAAAGCATGTTCACTGGAAG
>JADRCH010000239.1:811937-852832 GCA_019843965.1 Rhynchomys soricoides | reverse complement strand
TCACTGGAAGGACTCATCATGCAGTGAGAAAGCATGTTCACTGGAAGGACTTATCATGCAGTGAGAAAGCATGTTCACTGGAAGGACTTATCATGCAGTGAGAAAGCATGTTCACTGGAAGGACTTATCATGCAGTGAGAAAGCATGTTCACTGGAAAGACTTATAAGAAACTTTTCAGAAAGTGAGAGTTCATGAGGAAGGACTCCAAGATTGAAAATAGAAATTACATAATTTGAAAATTAGTAATAAAAATAATTAAAGAAAACTGAGCACAACATCAGTGGGTGGCTAGATAATGTAATGCATTTTCATTCATGTGCAATTTAATTTCCAAAGACAGAAAAGATAGTGGTCATGTCCTGGGGTGTATGTTCATAATCTTAACACTCTGGTGTCAGATCATTCTTGAACTCAAGAAATTCTAAATATAGTAGAGAATTCTAAGTACAGTAGTTTATATACAAATATGAAATAAAACTATTTTCAAATAAGTACATTCTCAGATTTTTAAAGTCCTTTAACTGCTAGTAGAAAGTACTTTTAGATACATACAAAACTTGCTTTGAGTAAAGGAAAATAATTCTAGGCCAAACTCTGATTTGTAGGAAGGTGCTAAGCAATCATATATACATGGGAACTCTAATTCTCTGGTCTGGTCTTAATCTGTTCTGGCTGCTGCTACCATGGAAAGTCAGAGGTTGGGAAGTTTATAAACCAAATAAAACCATTTCTCAGAATTCTAGAGGAGAGGAAGACCAAAATGTAGGCACTAGTGAATATCCATTGGTTAGTCCTAGTGAGGGCTGACTTTTTCATAAATATCTGCATCTCACTCTAGTCTACACAGCATAGGGGCAAAAACGTTTCTTTGGGTTTCATTAAAAGAATGTTTGAGGACTATGCCTCCAGAGCCTATCAAAGCATTATCAAAGGTCCAGCTTCCAAATGCCATCACAAGAATTTCAGTGAGTTGAGGGTGAGGAGAATGACAACACTGAGTTTCTCAAAGTAAAATAAATTCTAACCCCAAAATTGTTTTGCTTTAAGTTAATTCCCACAACATTTGCTGAAAAAAAATAAAAATAGTAGTACAGGTGACTATAAGCTATAGGTCCAGAATCACATGCTTATAAGTTTATGGTATTTATAAAGTAGAAAATTGGAGCTCGAGAAAGTTCTAAAATCAAACACATAAAGGGATAAATCATTATTATTGACGTTATAGCAAGTCCGAAGTGTTACTTAATATAATCTTCAGACCCAAGCAATAATAAAGTTAAAAATTGAAAAGTTACACATCCTTAAGAAAACACAAAAGAAATAAAGAAAAATTTTAAATTGATGATTGAATTAATCTCACAAAAGCAGTAGAATAATACCAGAAACTAAAATAAGAAGGGGCAAACAAAGAATAGCAAATGGAAAACACTCCCCACGTGACCTTATTCTCCCCTACAGTTAATGAAAACAATTAAAAACTGAGAGACCATGCAGAATAAGTAGTTACATCCAAAGAAATGCAGACTCCTTCTCTATGGTTGTATTCACATGGGGGAAAAGAGCAAGAAGAAACATTATAAATACACTCCAAGTTTTAAGAAATCTAGGATAGCAATGGTAGGTTAGCAACAGTTGTATAGCATTCTAAGAGACAGAGATTTTTGGTGACAGTAAGCAAATAAATATAAACCCATTAATAAATTTTATAACTGAGGAGGCAAAACCAGACAAACTTTTGGGGATAGTAGACAAATCAACAACATAGTTGGTGTATTCATACTTCCTCTCAATAATAAATATAAAAAGTAAAAAATAAAAGTACATCATATTCCATGAGTTGTCTAAGCAGTGCTGTGGACCTGTCTCTGATATTTATGGAATATCACACTCAACATATCCAAACCATGCAAGTACATGTGCAACATGTTCCATGAAAGATCCTAGGCTGAGCTATTGGGGTACATTGTGTGAGGTTGTGTCTCTGTCTTTCCTCACATACCTAAGGCATTCTTTCATTGGCTTTAACAAAAAATATGATGGTCAAATAACTGGGAAGGATGTAGAAGAAGGGACTTCTTAGAAGGGAGAAAGGAGCTCTGTCTATGTCTTCTTATTGGGGAATTGAGTCTCACTGATGTTAAGAGATATTAAGGAATAGTGATTGTTGCTTCCTGTTATTTTCAATGTTATTTTTATGTTTGTGTGGCTATCTTCTTTTGAGTTTGCTGAAAGATTACTTTCTTGCTTTTTCTAGGGTTGAGATTCCCTCTTTGAGTTGCCCTTTTCTACCTACTATCCTTTGTAGGGCTGGGTTTGTAGAAACATATTGTGGAAATTTGGTTTTGTCATAGATTATTTTGGTTTCACCATTTATGGTAATTGAGAGTTTTGCTGGGTATAGCAGCCTGGGCTGGCATTTGTGTTCTCTTAGGGTCTGTATGAGATCTGCCCAGGATCTTCTAGCTTTCACAGTCTCTGGTGAGAAGTCTGGTGTAATTCTGATAGGTCTGCCTTTGTATGTTACTTGCCCTTTTTCCCTTACTGCTTTTAATATTCTTTCCTTGTTTTATGTATTTGGTGTTTTGACTATAATGTGATGGGAAGAATTTCTTTTCTGGTCCAATATATTTGGGCTTCTTGAATGTTTATGTTCATCTCTTTCTTTAGGTTAGGGAAGTTTTCTTCTATAATTTTGTTGAAGATATTTACTGGTTCTTTAAGTTGGGAATCTTCACTCTCTTCTATACCTATTATCCTTGGGTTCTGTCTTCTCATTGTGTCCTGGATTTCCTTGATGTTTGGCTCAGTTGCTTTTTGCATTTTGTGTTTTCTTTGACTACCAACTTGCTTTTATATTAAAAAAGAAAGAAAGAAAGAAATGTTGATTCTATGGGTGGTATTGAAATACAAACTCCTACAAGAAGCAAAACAATCCTTAAAATAAAGCTGTATGATAAACTTGTAGGCACAGTAATTAAATTGATGGCTTTAGCATATACATACTTATAAAGATCAATGAAAGGGAATAAAAAGAAAAAGTGACTTATACATACAATATCAACTGAGTATTCCAACAGATAGCAATCTAGTTATGAAATTAAGACATTAATTGATGGAAGAATATTTATCATTTTCCAAGCTCAAATGGGAATGGTACGAAATGGAGGATATCATTTCAAAAATAAAAATTCCTGGAGGACTCATGTAACTGAACTGCCAAGAAGTAATAAGTAATTAAACAAATCTAAATTTGCTCCTGTGATTTTTTTTCAGATCCACAGTCACTCTGATCTGATATTGGACATAAAGTATCAAATTAAAGTTTCCCTAATAGGATTCCAGACTACTGACATCCAAATTGCTGATACAATTGGGGAGTGGGGAGGGCACACCTGATATGATAGGAAGAATGGAAGAGAAATTCATTTTTCTTTTTTATTAAGCAGATGAATTAAGATGAATTTAGTTCCCAGTTATGCACTTTTTGTTTGATGAGAGAACTTCCTAGCAGCAGGAAAAAAAAATTTCCATTAATTAGATCTAACCTGCTTCAGTTATGTGTGAAGGACCCTTAACAGAAAATTGATTTTTGTTTCATATAATAAGTAAGTGCTAATAAAACATACTCTTTTGTCAAACAGACAATTTCTAATCTAAGTTATTTTTAATTGCAGATGCTCATTCTGGTAGAGTCAATTCTTAATGAGATTTAGCTTGATTTGAGTAAGAAAAAAAATTACTACACAATGCCTCATTTGTTTCTGCTCATTTGAATAACAGCCAAAGTAATATTGTCTCAAAGAGATTTTTTAAATGTTGTTTATGCAACAATAAGTTATTGATGTTACCATTGCATTTAGTTATTATTACTACAAAGCTAGAAGATTCCACAGTCTATTCATTCCTCTGGGGCCAAGCTTAGGAAGCCTGGCATTGAGCTTATTTTTTTTATTTTATTTTTTTGTATATCTCCCCATGGAGTCCACAGATTTAATTTTCATGGCATCATTTCTGATAGTCTGACAACTTTTTAAAATGCACTTCTTCCCCAACAACTAAAACACAATGCCAGGGCAGAAAGAGAATGCTCTGTTACCACTCCGTGTTTTTGAAACACAAAGGCTGTTACTGGTGGCAGATGGATTTTTGTTCTGAAGAGCTCCATGCCTCTCCTCATTCTCCTGCCAGCACAAAATTAAGTGGAGCTTTGGTAATTAAATATTTCAGTGAATTTGGATTGTGAAAAAACTCTAATTTTGACCCTGGATCATTTAGCATTTATTGTCCGTGTGAGATAAAGGTAGATGCTTTAATTTGAACTATGCTAATCAACTTTAAAAAGCCATTTCAGGAAACAATTGCAAATCCTCCACAATAATTCATGCCCTCAGGAACAAGCAGGAATCCCTGTTCTCTGTGCACTATTTCACCAAATCCATGAACAAATACTTTGAAGTCTTTTTTCACCATTCTTCACTTTCTATGATTCAGTTTTTTAAAAGTCACATTGGATTCTGTATTCACTGGTTCTATTATTTCACTCTTATCAATGGGCAATGAGTCACAGAGCAAAGCATAATACATAGGGAGTCTATCAGATGTAAAACCATTCACACACTTGAAAGTAAGTCATCTATGAAATGAGTCCTGGTGCCCTCCCGTTCTCTCTATCTGTTAAGAAGAATGAGCCATCATCAATAAAATGATTCACAACTAGGAGTAGCAGCTAGGATACATTGAAAGAAAATTTCAGCTCCTGGAACCACTGAATTCTATATATCAAATAATGAATTATGAATTGGCAAATTAATGTTTACATCCCACAGTAATTTTTAATGCCTCTGAGATTACATTGCATTGGATGTTCCTCCATATGAGCTGTCTAATTGGAGGGAACCCATTGTAAGAGAGTCAAATGTAAGAATGGAAACCTTATTTCAGAAAAACACTCTGCCCAGAACTTCTCTTTTAGAATATCAAACCTTCAGATTCTGAAGCCTCACCCCCTCCACACACACACCATAGAGATGATACAGGGACCTTCTGTACTATCGAACTAGTCCTTTCAACTGCTGACCAATATGGATACTTCCTCTCTCCTTAAATGTATCCCTGGGTTCTGCTGGCAAGAAATGCTGGACCCATGCCTAATGGTGGCTGTAATGGGCTTGCTATGCATGTGAGAAAGTCCTCTTTCCCTCAATCTTCTTCCTCTTTAAAAGTCCTCGTTACTATCCTGAATATGACATTACTTAATTATGGATAGCTTATTATAAAGTGTTTTTTTCTTCCAGAATTTAATCACCAAAGTTGCTTAATCAGCAACCAATATAATATGATGGTAGTTTTTATCTTTTATAGCACAATTAAGTACTGTGGAGATGCAGACAATCCTTATGCTTTGAATATTTTGTAAATACCATCACCTAGAGACTGCACCAAATGTATCACCTTAGGCCAGGAGGCTTTTTAAATGTTTGTTTGTTTGTTTGTTTGTTTTTGTTTTTAGGAGCATTATTATTATGTAAAGTACTGGGATAGTATTTATTGCTTCAAGTGTTGGTAAATTTCTCTTCATATATCCCAGATTACACTGTAAAAGAGGCAAAGATCTCTCTTCAGATTTGTCAAGAACTGGGCTTATCAGAGGAGGCACTCATGTTATCTTGGTGCAAAGCATTAGGATCTGGTTGTCGAATGCTTGCAGGAACTTCCACAGATACCTACTCTACCACAAAGGCATGCCTCTCTTGACATGGAATATTCTTGGCAGAGTGAAGTCACTATTCATGTGGGAAGCTGAGCCTCATTGTGATGCTTCTCTACAAGGATAGAGGTACCATATGCCCAAAGCTTCATTGTCCAATGACCTCAGAATGATCCTTGGAGATTCAGTTTGGAAAAATCTGCTCATTCCACCTCAGATTCTATTTAGAAGAGCTGTCTTTAACAAAACATTGTACCACATGCTTCACAAAATTAGATCAGAAATATTCAAATGAATTTCACCTCAAGACTAGATTCCGAGGTCTACTCATCCCGAACCTTCAATGAAGGTACTATCTTCAAAATATATCAAGGAAGGTTGCAAACTGCCAATGCTTCACAATCTAAGTATATTGACTTATTTCTATCTGCTAACATTTGCAAAACATAGCATGGATCGCTTAAAAGAAGACATTGCCCAAAAAGTACATTAAAGCACAATCTCATCAGATTATTTACAACATGTTGTCAGTGTCTTGGATTTCTGTAACTCTTCTTCAGACTTCCCACATGAAACACGCATGCTCAAGAAACATAACCAGTTAGAACCTAATTTATATGTCAGAAGTATCCTTAATGTCATCTCTGTGGCTCAGGACACCAGTTATAATTACCTTGATGTAAACTACTTTCCAGGCACAAATGACATGGAAAAGAACATCAGTACTAATCCTCTCCAACACATAGCAATGCAGTCAAGGTTGACAAGATGCACAGTCAGGACATTCACAGCATGGGAGCTTGTGTGAGGACAGCTCTAGATCACTGTTCCACAGCTGGATATTCCTGATGGGCAGGGGATTTCATGAAGACACTCTCATCACCACCATGAAGCCTTAGAGGTGGAATTCGTAAATGGGCAAGAACACATTAAACTGAGCATAAATGCCAAAGTTTCCAAGAACTCTTAGGCATGAATATGATAATGAAAAGACAAGGTATTTATAATAAAATAGTCCTTTAGCATTAAAATGAAAAACTTGGAGGAATTTCACTGCAGAAACTTGATTTCTTATAAACAAACTTTTAACCAATAATCTTGTTTGCTTCTATGATGTGTAGTCTAAATCAGCTCACAGGCATTGATGGTCTTTAGCAAACTGGAGCTGTTGAACCATATTATCTAACTTTTAAGCATGATTAACTATCCTCACCAACAGCAAAGCACTACAGGAGGAAGCTATGACAGTGCTTCCATAATCAGCTCATAGTGTGTGAATGTTATAAAACTGTCACTCAGATACATTTTTTTCCAGTGTAATGATATATAAGATGATAATGTGAGATACAAAGACTATGGTTAAAAGTGCCAACAGGAATAACTATGTAAAGTCCCTAATTCAAAACATTAATCTCTTTAAAATATGCAGCCTTCTGCATCTGTATTTGGGGTTGCCTAATATAAAAGTCATATGTATGGTGATAATTTCCCTCTTTTGTAGTCTGCATAAGATTCATAAAAGATTCCATGTATTACTGTTTTTTAAACTGGTTAGATGTATTCTTCACAGTGAGAAAGTTTGATAGCATTCTATTACACTGCAGTATTTTTTTTGAGCATCACTTGCAAAGTTTGTATGTTTCTTCTTATCTGTGTGTATAAAATATTCTTGAATAATAACTTTTGTCCTGATTGTGAGAAATAAATTATCTGGATATTGTTTGATTCCATTTTTTTAAATCTATATACATAAAACAAGCATTCCCCAGTTCCTTTTCTGTTTCTGTTTTGTTTGAATTTGTCTTGTTTAGTTTGGTTTAGTGCTAGAAATTGTAACCATGTCCCTGTGCATGTGTCCTACCACTGAGATCTCTCCCCAGCCCTCACCTGGTTGTTATTTGGTTTCAAGAACCAGGACACTCATGAATCTGTAGTGGTACTACAACGAAAATCCATTCTTCTTTGTCCTATTATTGTTATCGTTTTTATGTGAGTACATGTCTTTCTCTCAATATAAATGTCAAACTTGTTGGAAGGTTGCTGGTGTAAATGTTTTCATGTTTCTAAACACCCATGGATAAGTCTTATTTTAGATATGTCTCCAAAAGAATTTTGGAAATGCCTTGAAGGTACTTTTCTTCATGCAAATAATCATGGAAGGCAATTACCACTAAACTAATTGGTCTTACATTGCTTTCTAATGTAAAAGTCTGCATGTATTATGATCATGGTCGCATAATTATCTCTTTAAAATGAATAGTTCTAATTTAAAAATAGAATTTACAAAGAAAAAGAATGCTAAGACTGAAAACTAGAATCATTATTTTATCAAAGTTAGTGACTGATAGCTCCACTCTACATCTTTATGCTTGAGCTGTGGTATTCCAGAGTCAGTGTGTTTCTGTGAAGATATCCTGTAATATGAGAGTGTCGAATTGATGCCACTGTATGTTAATGCTCACAGATTTACTGAGGTGTCACATTGCCAGAGTGATTAGGGTTGGTATACATAATGCCTGGTGTCAACAATGTTGATACTGTCTCAGAAGCCATTCAAATTAGCATTGCTTGTGGCATTTTTATGTAGCAAGATGTTACTCATAGTGGCAATATTGAAGAAAATACTTCAATAGGTGTCACAAAACACCTTAAACTGTCGATGAAACAGATTAAGTAGAATGTAAAATCAGCTTCTGGAAAAGAAAAGGAAGAAGCATTAGAAGTTATGTAATCATTCACAAATGACTGTTCCAAAATGCTTGTGTTTATACCCTTACTGTAGTTTCTAGCTGTGCTTACATTATGAAGACATAACTCCCGTGTATACCTTTGGGTTTTATAGAGTCTTCTTTCCTACATTTGCATTAGAAATTCAATTTTGAAATAAAAATCAGTCTCAAATTGGGTTGATGTTGCTTATTAAAATTAAATTCAAGTTCAAAGCCTTCAATGGCCTTGATGGTAATTGCCCAGAACCAAGTACTAGAATAGTACATGTTTTAAGAAACTAAGATGACAATTGTTTAAAAAAAAAAAAAAAAGAAAGAAAGAAAGAAAGAAAAGAAAGAAAGACAGTTTACTTAATACAGATAAACTCATAATGCACTTAGCCAAGCTATCATCATTTTGATAGCTTTGTCAACAGTTTCCTGTTTTCCCACTGGAAAAAGAACATTAGCACATTTAGAAGATGCATTCCTCAACAATATTCTTTGCTACAACATGTACTCAGTCACCTCATTTACATAGAAACCATGCCATCTCTGTAACACTTGTAAGTGAAAATAACATTTTCATTTTTCTAATGAGTAAGATAGATAGATGATAGATTGATAGTCAGACAGACTGACAGACATACAGACAAACAGATGATAGATAGATAGATAGATAGATAGATAGATAGATAAATGGAAGTCTTTTCTGTATAGTTCCTCAAAGAGGAAAGACCATGACAGTCAATCAGAATTCAGAGCTCAAACATCTGCAATTCCTAAAACACATTACATGACCTTTCTGAGATTTTTCTTTCCTTAGATATGTGTAAATAAAATCTCATCCTTGAGCAGCACTTAAAGTTCACAGAGAATTTAACATGTAATAATAACCATAAACCTCATACTCCTGTGGAGATGAATATATTTTTGCCCTACTTAGATCAAAATGAAAATGGGAACCTAAAGGACACTGTAAATAGGACAAAACAGCAACCTACAGATTGGGAAAAGATTTTTACCAACCCTACATTCTATAGAGGGCTAACATCCAACATATACAAAGAACTCAAAAAGTTAGACTCCAGAAAACCAAATAGCCCTATTTAAAAATGGGGTCCGGTTGCATGAAATATTATAAAAAAGCACCCACAACTATCGCTATAGCCATATGTTCCTGTATGTTCTAGTGTGACAAATGCCCTCTGTTCGAGTATTGATAGATGCAGCATCTTTCTCTCTACCACATAACTACAGCTTGTTTTATCTTGATATTTTCTCTGTCTGCCTGTAAAAAAGCACATCTTTTTTCTTTAAAGATCTATCTCAATACTACCAGGTCCACAGGATCCCTGCTACCTCAAGTTTTCCCCAGTAACTTTACATGGATATCTGCTTGCAACTGTAATACAAAGCTTATCTATATTTCTAGCATAAAGCAATTAAAAGAAAGTTCTGGTGAGCTTTTCACAGCAATCATTCAACACAGACTGTAAAAAGATGAATTAGTGAATGAATGGGATAACTGAAGGAAATATCTTATATGTATATGTGTGAAATATTACACTGAAAATTTATAATATAGTGTTGGTACTATTTAAATATTATCTTCTTCTCGAGGGTAGAATAGAAAAATCTGTATATGTTTTGGCCAGATCATAAATAAAAGGAATGCTATGTCAGTTGTGATAAAGAATAAGATGAAAAAGATGTTCAATTACAAGTAAGAGTAATCCTGTCCAAGAATCCTGGCAAGGTCTCAAAATTCAGGATGAAGGAAGCAGGCAGAGGTAAAACCTAAATCTTATGAAACCTCATACTCTAGTCGCTGCCCAAATCCAGCTTCCAAGATGTTGTTATGAACCCAGAGATGTTTCTTTCTCTTTAGCTACCCCTCCCACAGCATTACTGTGTACTCCCCAAGCAAACTCCTGTAATGGCTCTACCCTCAGCCAGGTAGAAGTTAGGCTGGGAAGAGTTATTCTGTGTTTGTCAATTAACTAGGTACTAAGATCTTCAAGAGCCAGGCCTGAATCTTCACCTGCATAACACTACCTCTTGTACAAAGCACAATGCCAGATACTTCGTGGTTACTCAATACTTTTTTTTAAAATAAACATTCAGAAGGCAGAATACTGCAGAGTGGAATGGTTCTCCTTAACAGGCCAGTTTGTTCTCTTTCCAAAATGCTTTATAAGATAACATTAGTTCAAAATTTCCAAGGATAGCATCTGGACTTTAACCTTGAAGAGATGTAGCCTTGTATGACAGCATTCAGAGCAAGCTGTCTCAGAGATAGATTCATATAAACTAAACTCACAAACTGGAAAATAAAACCTGTTACAGCTGATTAATTTTAGTGTGAAATCTGCTTGATTTAATTTTCTCAATTCTAGCCAGAATGTTTCCTCTCCGAAGACAAAGTGTATGGGAAATCCAACTATCATCCAAAAGTTTCAGGGTGAGCAACAGCTTAAACTTTGGATACTGTATTGGCATTACCATTGCCTTGTAAAGATAGTCTTGGCAAAGAGATGTGTTGGCTATTATTGTTAACAGGTCTCTTTCATTCACCAAGCTATACCAGCAGAGGTCAGGTCTCTATTTGCCTCCTTAACTCCCCCTTTCATGTGTCCTTGAAGCTATTAATGCTCTTTTAATAGATTCATTTCATTTTTGTTTATAAAAATATTTGTCAACACATTTCATTGAGTTGCTATCAAATCTTGGAGGCCTGGGAACAACTCTGACTCTTTGGCAATTTCCTGCTTATCTCTACTCTGTTTATTGACTTTATAAAATAACTCTCAGAGCAGGTAAGGCAATTAGAATTTCTTCATCTCAAAGTTCCTTGGAGAGGCCCTCCTGTATGACAATGTCATAACAACAATTAGATAATAAAACAATTAATAGAAAGAAGACTGTTTACCCAGAGGACTTGACTGAATCACAAGTCAAACTCTCTCAATGTCAAGAGAAGCATAATTGCTCTAGGGTCTTATCTGGGTCCACACCAGTCTCCTGATCCCATGAATGACATCATCTGACTCTTACCTGCAATAGACACCTAGACCAGCTAGGTACATGTTCATAGACAAAGTCAAAAAGCCTTTGCCCTCATGACCTGGGTTGCAAAATCTAGTATCCTTATTCAACTACACAACTGCTGTAATAACACCGTCATTTAGTGCATGGAAATGTTGAGAACACCTGACATCTAGTAAAGGCTTTATGTCTTATCTCTCATTGTTTCTAGCATTACTATAACAACCACAACCCAATCCACTCAAAGTGTATTTTTTTCCTGACAGCTAAATTCAGTCCTCCCCAAACTCAAACTGGAGTCCTATCATGAGTCCTAGAAATGATCAATACTGACTTGTTGCTTTCTTACTTCTTAGATTCCACACAGCTGGGGTCTACCAACCATTATCATATCTGTGCCTTTACAGATGAACACTGCTTTCTTGATTTAGGCTGGATCTGCAGTGCTATGCTTACCGTGCGTTATAGTCTTCTTGCTATGCAGGTAACACTAGAGGTAGAGACAGGGTTAAACCCTAGATCTGATATTATCCAAACCTATTTTATTATTCTCAGTTGTCTGTGGTCAACATAATCAAATTCCAAGATATGACAAGGGCAAGAGGGTTTTTAATGTCCTAGTTTTATTTAGAACTGTATGCATTACCGTAGCATTTAAGAGTGACATTTAGAGAATGAAAGGATGCACCATTAGGAATTATGGGTCTGTATACAAATGAATACAAATGCAGACAGAAAATGCTTTGGCCATTCCCTATTTCCTTCCTGAGTCTATGGTTTATGGGTGAAAGCTTCATTGGCCACAGAAGCCATTTTGGAAGGATCATTACCAATTGCATAAAAGTTTGACAGTAAAAACATATTAGATGATTGTTGGCCATAACTTACAGAAAATACAAGTATAAGTGGAGCAAAGCTGAGATGTGGGAATTATTGCAAGGCTCTGAATATCAACACCGTCTTTAGATTCAGTAATTCCTGTTGATAGTTTAGTATGGCTCCAAAAAGCACTTCAACCTCTACTGCAAGGTAGAGTGATCACTGGGAATGTGAAAGGTTTTGTTATCTTTTCTAAAAAATTGAGGATATTTATTTTACTTTTGCCATAAAATTCTACTATTCCTCCTTCATCCACCCACAAAGTTCCACATTCTCTGCCTCATCTGAGGAGTTAGCAGGTAACTGGAAAGAGTTTTTATCTTTACTCTCAAACTATATCGCACAAATGAAGTCAAAATACTAAGTTGTTTTCTCAAGGACCAAGAGTCGAATAGAAAACTGAATTGTTACAAGGTTGGACTAGGGTGGCCCTGGGAGACTCTATCACATAAACCAGATACTTTAAAATATGGAGCATCTGAGTGGACATTAACTATACCCCAGGATTCTGAAATCTCATTTAATTTCTTGTATTGCAAATGGTTTGTTTAATGTGATGAACTGGTTATATTTCTTATGGAAAATAAAATCATGAGATTGTATTTAAGAACAGTTAAATCATAATGTCTATTTTAATGGAGGCTCGGGAGTGACTATATGCTCACGACCACGTGCTAATTCCTGCTTTAGACCTGACCCTTAAATGTGACCCTTACATTCAGCTGAAGTTGAAGGTGATAATTGTGACTTGAATTACTGCTATAATTAATGTTAAGATTAAATCCCTTGAAAACTGTAAAATAACCTTCTGAAATGTTTTAAGTATTATATAAACAAGGAGGAAGTATAAATGACTTTGAGTGCTCAGATCTGGCTGGGGAGGCAGCTGTTCAAATCATTTGTCAATATCTTGAGTGAAATATGTGGTTTTTCCATGATCCATTGATTGGTTACATGAAACATAGGCTACCAGAGTGAGGGCCCAAGAGCTGCTTGGAGAGCTTTTGTACAAGCATAGAATCTTGGGGTGGGGAAATGATTTCTTGGATGCGTAAACTCGCTCCTCATAAAGCAGTGCAGGGTAGTGAGCACTGTGAGATGACAGACCACACAGTGGTTTACTTTAGTGCCAAATAAAAGATCTGAAACCCTCTAGAGCTCCACAGAAGATTTTCTACAGAATAGCACGACAGAAAAATAAGATGAACTACACACATACATACACACACACACACACACACACACACACACACCATTTCTAAATTTAACAATTATGCACAAGGTTTTGGGGGGACAGTTTTAACACCCTGGTTCCTTGGAGAGTTAAAGAAATGTTTTTCCTTGAAAGTCACATTTGGTTCAATTTCAATAAAAATATAGAGTGCCAGTACTACTTGCGTAAATGTGTGAAAGCTGCCTATTCTTGTTTTTCTCTTTCTCTTCCTCGGTAGATATCTTTCTTTTATGTCATTCATCAGACTTCTAAGATTTTCTACACACAGTCTAATGCTCAAAAAAAATATAATGGTTTCAAAGATCCAAAGTTAAGTTATAATGCATATTTATAATATAGTGATTTGGAGCATGACACTCTAACACCTGCATATTTATAATACAGTGACTTGGATCGTGACACTCTAACACCTGGGGTTCACTTGAAGCATCATTATATACGACCCTAAACCCTACAATGATACCAAGCCTATGACATAGTTACAAAACTCAAATATGGATTTTATGGATGCTATATACTGGAGTATGTTTATTGTACCCTGAGTCTGAGAACTTAGGTATAAGGTACAGTGTATTCATGCATGCAGTAGGAAAGGGAGAGGCATTGGCTAAAAAGAAGCCATGCCTATGAATAATCAAAAACCAGGAAATAGCCAAAGATATAAAAAGTAGTAGAAACAGATGCAGAGAATGAATTACATGGAGTGAAATTTAGTTGGGGGGAAATTGTGAGGTTGTTGTTATTGGACCACTGGAGCAGTTTGAATGTCTGGTGACTTCCAGTTCTCCACAAGACCTAGGCATGCATTTTCTGGAAGTTTTCAAATACTTCCTGACTACTCTGACTTCTGATCCAAACCTCATAGTGCCTGAAGAAACCTGTGTACCCAATCATTTAATTTGTGCAGCTTTAAGGAAACTGAACAAATGGGAATGCGTCGATAGAATCTACTTGTTGGTATCTGATCTAAAATGGACTTAATTCTAAATCAACAAAGGCCTAGGGTAGTTCAGTAATTACAGGAGACCTAATAGAGCAACAGACCCATTTGTCTATTATACTTCAAATGTTAGTAAAGCGATCTCTACGTCTACACGAGACAAGTAGTGGTAAAGTGTAATTATCCACTCAATCCATTTTCAACGTTTGCTGGAAGAATAAGGATTGGGGTGTAATGTGATTATTTTGTAAATAAACTTTTGTTGATGTTATTATTTCTTTTGTAAGTTCTTGGTATCAGCAGAACAGTTTATTGTTCCCTGCCAGAGCATGTGAAAAGAGCTGTGTGAATCAGTTGACATAATGCTTACTCTGTCTGCTAAGTTGTTGAAGTATTTATCACTGTGCTAATTAGAGCCCTGTTTATGAGGTTGGGTGAGCTCATGGCCAATTTCTCACATAGCTCCTGTTGGTGGTCAGAGTTTACAAAGAAGAATAGTTACATCTGCTGTGCATGCTGTAGTGTGGCATTGATATTTTATTCATTTTATAGCTAGCAGCAGTTTTTCCAGCAGCATCTGTCTGAAACAGTGGATGAAGTACAAATACCAATGTAGTTATGATATGTGTGCTCTCTTGCATCAAGTGGCAAGCTTGAAAAGGCAAAACCTGAATAATTTGAATATCCTTGCAAACCAAACTTAACGCACCTGTAAACAGAAGTAAATGTGTGAAATCACAGAAACTAAAGCATCCCCTGTGTGCTTCTATGTGATCACATGCAAGATCAGACCACTAAGAGAATAAAATCATCTTCATAGGGTCACATTAGGAAACCAAGGACCCGATTTGGAGGCAGGGGTTATTAAAATGTTATACTGGACCTTTGTTCCTGCCATGATTCTGCTTTGATTTAGTATGTCAGTCAGGCAATCATCCAAGAGCAAATGCATTTGATTTTCTCAGCATAATTACTAACTTTAGAATGAATACACTCTATTTTTCCTTCAACTATCTATTTTTATGATTAAAGCAAGAGTCAAATAAAGAATGCTTGGGACTACACTTTTCTCATGGTAATGATGAATGGTTTCCATTGTTCATTGGTGTGAGATTCATCACCATTAGCTATTAGCAAATTTCAATCATTTCTTTTAAAAATTAGATGATTTTTGGCTGAGTTTTTATGTTTTTAAAATAGGAAACACTATCCCATCAATTATTTTATGAAATATTTGACATTCTGTCTAATAGTATTGAGTCTACAGCAATCAATGGTATGATCCTTAAATAACCCTCTGAAATACATATTTCACAGCAAACTGTTGCTTATAGAAAGGATAGATGAGGAGTCCAGACACCTAAAGTACACCACACCTCACTGGCCAGTTGTCAGATGTGGAAAACACTAATGGTCATGCTCGTGGTGATGGCGAATGCCAGGTGTTTTCTACCTCTATTCTCCAGTGTTCCACATCTCCCCCATCAAAGCACTTTACAACTAAAGAGAGCCATGGAATATTGAGGGAGAAACAGCATGCAAACATGAAGAAAGTAGTCATGAAAAAATGCCATCTTCATATTACTCTGAATGCCAAACTGTCCAAATCAAGTTAACACAGGTTCCTGTCAATGGAGAGGAAAAAAATCAAAGCATCCTGGGTGTCTTTAGTTACTGTTCCTGAGCCACAGTGGGGTTCGGTAAAGGTCTTATAAAACACTTCAGAAGAAAGACTTGAGTCTACCTTGATACAGAGAACATTGTTTTTCCCTCTGTCTTCTCTTAAGATTTTTATATTTGTGAATTCTGGCTAAATATCAAAAAGATGTACAAGCTAAGAGAAGAATATTTAAAAGACAGGGCAAAGCCACTCTCTGTTCTCTTTGGATTTAGGGTTACTTTTTTAAATCCACCTGCCCTTTATTTTTTATTCTTTTATTTCCTTACTGCAACTCAGTTTTAGCAAATTCATTACAGAGAAAGTGAGTATTTTTCTTCTCCTGCATTATTACCTTCTTTGTGAATGATGCATCACATTGTGCTGTGGAGACTGGAGAAAAAAATGACGACCCAACCATTGCCTTCTAAGCCTCGCAGAATATGTTGACAAAATAAAGGAGATAAGACATATATGTCTTTTTCGTTTTTAAAAATAAATAAATACTTTTATTTATTCGCTTTACATCCCGCTCACTGCCCCCTCCCACTCACCCTTCCCATAATCCTTTCTGCATCCCCCCATCCTCTTCTCCTCTGAGTAAGTAAGGACCACCTTGGATATCCCCATACACCATAGCACCTCAAGTCTCTGCAAGGCTAGGCACTTCCCTTCACATGCATATATTTTTAAAAATATTAAACAAGTGAAAAGAAACCTGAGTCTAGGAGGCTTAAGGAAGGCAAATAGAGGGCCGGAACAAAACAAAATTTTAAATCTGAATTATAAAGAATAGAAATGGTGGCAGTATGGAAGATAAGAAAAGTTTCTCAGTCGACATTTACTTACCAAAAATGGTTAACTACTTCCACAAAGCAAGAAAAGTTAAATGAGGGACAGAAAAGCTGGAAGATGGTGAGACACTAAGATAGTATTAGAAGAAAGACTTCCAAAGACAGACAGCATTGTTCATACTCTGAGGATCTAGAAAGGTTGTTTTGGTTTGGTTTTTTTGAAAGAGTAATATGAAGCAATAGCTCTAAGAGGTAAGTCTGACAGTGCTATTTAAGATGGATCTGGATTCACAATGCCTAGAGGTAGAGATGCCAATTAATTACTCAAGTTCTGGTATTTTTCAATGAATGCTATAAATAACTAAAATTATATCAAATTTAAATCTGAAAAATCATCTCAAACATTTTCTCATTTGACTAAGACCTGACATAATAAGGAATAGATATGAGCCTTAGAACAGCAGTTCTCAACCTACAGGTCATGACTCCTTTGGGGGTTTAACAACCCTTTCACAGGGATCACATCTCAGATATCCCACATATCAGATATTTATATAGTGATTAATAAAATCTGGAAATGACAGTTATAAAGTAGAAATAAAATAATTTGATACTTACAGAGGTCACCACAGCATGAGGAACTATATTAAAGGGTCACAGCATTAGGAAGGCTGAGAGCCACTGCACTAAAGAAACTAACTTGAACAGCCTGTTTATTATTAGGTACAAATAATGAGGAATTGGTCAGTAATTTCATCCTTAGTGGCTCAGTTTGATCACCAAGGATACCCAGGATACACTGAAAGACCATGTGCTAGGAGTTTATACCAAATGACCTCAGCAAATCCTCTCCACAACTTCCATGGCACCTCTTCTGCTGTATGTGAGGAAGCTGAGTCTTGAAAGATATGAAGAAGTTTGCCCTTAATCACCCACCTGTTAACTGGCAAATCCAGACCTGATGGAATCGGAAGCTGGCAAACATCCTCACATGCAGTGACTTCTATAACCCTCGTAGGTGATGAGCACCAAAGCAATCTCTTCATGAATATCTTCACATGTTTATGTAAAGGCATGTGAGTCTTTGTATCTTCATGTTCTAATAGGAGATATACAGATCTTCTAAAAATTTTAATTTCACTATTTAGTTCAAGAGAAGTGGTGTTTTGCTCTTAGCTACGATCAAGGAGTTGTCAGAATTAATAATAATGGCAGTAGGTGCCACCTAAAGAAATATGAAGGTCCCTGGTCACCTTCTATTTTAATTACTATGGTGTGCATATACTGAGAAGTCTTTTGTCAAGAAGCTAAAGCATCGAGATAGAGTCACTTTCTCTTTCAGACACTGCTATATCAAACTTCCCATGATCTATGTGACAAAAACCATTTACCAATCATTCACATGTGGCAATATTTGCACGGAAAGCATTAGATACAGTCAAAGAAAAGGTTTCCAAAGTGCCTGACTTTTAACTTTGCTGCATTAACTGCCATGGGCTAATGCTCAGGCCATTGGGATCACTTAGAAGGTCACTGTGTACCAAGTGGGCCAGTGGTGGCATGAAGTAATTAATGAGGTATCCAAATGGCCTGAGAATGAGGGCTTCCTTTGTCTCCTTCTCCACATTGTGTTTTGTGTGGATATAAATGTGCATCTTGCCAACAGGCTCTGTGTCACACACATCTCTACTACAACTGAGACCACAGCATAACTACTGAAGATTCGTTTCCTTTACTTCATCATTATCACTGCATTTGGTTTCAAGAAAGGAAGTATTTATAATGGCTCTAAGGAAAAAAAAGACTGAACAATCTTCAGTCAAATTTTGGAGAATGAAAATTCTCCAGTCCTAATTCAAATGGAAAGGCCATGTAAACACAAACCTTAAAGAAACAAAGATCTTTGTCTTACAAAATGAGCACCACAGTGTTTCTTTTCTCTTGTCTAACCCTTTTATAGATGTTAGCATGAGCGGGTATTGGGTGGTGGAAAAAGACTGAAATCCCTAAGGGCCAGCAAAAAAGAAGGGAAACATGCAACCTTGAGAGGGAAGAGGTTGGGGGGGGGGCCTCCAGAATGCATCAGAGACCTAGGAGGTGAGAGAATCTCAGGACTCAAAGAAAGAGACCCTACAAGAAATGCCCTACAATAGGGAGAGGGAACTTGTAGAGTCCACCTCCAGCAGAAAGACAGGGCATCAAGTGAGGGATGGGGTTGCCATCGCACAGTCAAAACTCTGACCCAGAATTGTTCCTTTCTGAAAGAACTGCAGGGATGGAAATGGAGAGGAACCTGAGAAAAAGAAGGTCCAGTGACAGGCCCAAAGTGGGATCCAGCTCAAGGGGAAGCCCCAAGGCCTGACACAATTACCAAGGCTATGGAGCACTCACAAAAGGGACCTATCATGACTCTCCTCTGAAAGACCCAATAAGCAGCTGAAAAAGTTAGATGTAGATATTTGCACCCAACCAATAGACAGACGCTGCTGACCCCTGTGGTTGAATTAGGGGAAAGCTGGAAGAGGCTGGGGAAGAAGGCGACCCTGTGGGAGGACCAGCAGTCTCAATTAACCTGGACCCCAGAGATCTCTCAGATACTGAAACACAGACCAGGCAGCATATGCCAGCTTCTATGTGCCCCCCTCCCCGCACATATACAGCAGAGGACTGCGGGGGGGCGGGGGGGCGTTGGATTTAGTCAGAGAGAATGCACCAAACCCTCAAGAGCCTGGAGACCCCTGAGAGTTTATGGGGTGGGGATGGTGGGTGGGGACATCCTAGTGGAGACAGGGGGCAGGGAACCGGGAGGGAAATAAAATCTGGAGTTTAAAATAAATAAATAAGTAAGTAAATAAGTAAATAAATAAATAAGACAGTTAACAAAGTTAATAAAGGGCAGGGCAATCAAACTGTTTCCCTCCCAGGGAAGCATTAACAGAGGAAATATCTGTTTAAAGCTTATTGTCTCTTCGGTTAAGCAAAAAATGAACTTGCTACAAAGGATTGTGGAAACCCAATCTGATTGAATTGATGGTGATTAAAATCTGATGGTAGAATCCAACCATTTAAATTGCAATGTAAATCGGTCAAATAGGATTGAAATCAGAGCACTTGACAACCTCAAAACAGGGCTGTAAGAGTTTCACTGTGTGCATGAGAAATGTTTTACTTCCTCTCAGTTGAAATTAGCCTTGCAGAATGAAATGAAATCGTTTCTAAATTTATATGACTTTTCATTAGTAATAAAATGATCCTTGTGAAGATGTCCAACTTACAATGTGTAATGATAAAGAAAAATGGGCAGAAAATTAAAAGCTTTAAATAACAAGCAAAGATAATTAGATCTTTTCTCTTTATGAGATGTTGTTATTCCAGATTTTGTTATTATATAGAGACTGAAAAAAAAGTGTAACATGGTAATTTAAAAGCTAGTAAGTGGCTAGTAAATTACCAAGTTATATTTTTTTTCTTAGTTTAACTTAAGTTCATATGGATCAAAATGTAACTCTCAACCCAAGCACAGAAAATTTAGTACAGTATATATAACCTAGATGTAATTATACCATTTTTATTAAAATTAAGGTTTTAATATACACTAAAATTGTTTAACAATATAAGTAGAATAATAATTCGCACTTGTACAAAAATTAATAAAGTTATTAACAAGGTCTCTAGTGGAGTTTTGGAGAAATTAGGATTTGCCAAAGTAAAAGTAGTTGTTTTAACTTTCAGTCAATAATCTTATATTACTCATTCCAACTATTTGAGTACATTAGCGAAACTGACTAGTGAACTGTTCTTCCTACAGACCCCAAGGAGTCCTATGTCACTGAGGATGTGATCTACTATGCGTTTCTGTCAGGTTCTGTCACATTCCAGAAGGACACCATGGTAAGTTTAAGTAACATCTTGATCTCTGAATCCAGCAATGAATAAACCATACTGGTGGGAGAAAAGTTTAAAAAACAGCATTAATAAAAGACAAATCCACGAGGCTCCGTGGTTGAAAGTGCTTTCCGTCCAGAGAACCCAAGTTCAGTTCCTAGCGTCATAACCACTTATGACTCCAGTTCCAGGAAAACACATACTTTCTTCTGCCCTCTGAAGGCACCTGTACAAATGTAATGCAAACACACAGGCACACACATGTAAAACTAAGATAAATCTTTGTGTTTTTCTTTTTAAAAAGCTATATAAATAAAGATAAAATCAAATTTGTATTATATGTCAACAGCTTTCCTTCTAATTGAAATAGTTTTCTGAGAATTTTATTAATTAATTAATATATGTATTTACACTCCAGATTTTATCCCCCCCATCCACCCTCTGACTGTTCCACATCCCATACCTCCTCCCCACCCCCTTGTCTTCACATGGATGTCTCCACCCTCCATGTCCCACCCCACCTGACCTCCAAACTCCCTGGGGTCTCTAGTCTCTTGAGGGTTAGGTGCATCATCTCTGATTGAAGACAGATCCAGTAATCCTCTGCTGTACATGTGATCAGCTGGTATATGCTGCCAGTTTGGTGGTCCAGTGTTTGAGAGATCCCAGGGGTCCAGGTTAATTGAGACTGCTGGGCCTCCTACAGGGCCGCCCTCCTCCTCAGCATCTTTCAGCCTTTTGAGGAGTTATAATATATTGAACATACACACACATCTCTTTTGAATATCTGTAGTTTCTTAAAGTGTTTGATTCTCAGAGAATTGCGTATTTAACTCATATTAAGAAATTCATAATAAGCCAGGTAGTGGTGGTACACCTCTTTAATCCCAGCACTCTGGAGGCAGAGGGAGGTAGATATCTGAGTTTGAGGCCACCCTGGTAGACAGAGTAAGTTCCAGAACAGGAAGGGATACACAGAGAAACCCTGTCTTGCAAAACATAATTACAAGAAAAAAATAACTATTCGAAAAAATATACACAAAGAGGAAAAGATTGTAAGAAGAGACTCCATGCTTCTATCCCTCAGCTTCTCTAAAATATGCAGATAAGCAGATGTTCATAAAAGACAATTGATTTATGTATTTTTTCATAGAAGCCATGTTAAAATTGAGAGTCCTGTTCTTGACACAAGACTTGGCATAAAAGTAACCCTAGCTTAGGCCAATGGTGCTATAAAAAACAACTATAAAATTCTTCAATATATTTAATAGTAAAATTATGCTTAGAGCCCAATAAAATGAACATAAATATCTTGTACACATGGATTATACAAGAGGGTACACTATGCTATAAAGTATACATGCTGCACATAAATAAAACTGTATTATCCTATAAATTAAACTACTTAAAATTAATATGCTAGTTATAATAAAGATTAAACATTTAATTAACAATATTTTTGCTTGCCCTCTTATACATTTTATGATTTGAATAGCCAGGGTATCTTAACTTGATGTCTAGAGGAGCTTAAAAAGAACTCTTTTCAAAAGATCCCCTGTCCCAGGAACTTAGTTCAAGTAGATAGAAGTTGTGAGCATGCTCATCAGACCATGTCATAAAGGAAGTAGAGATTCAGACTGTAGAGGAGCCCACACATACTGGCAGGATAATGACACATCTAAAATTCCAAGCCTAACCCTATATAGATTGGGGTGGGGTCTAGACTAGCATAAACTCCACAGCAAATAAGAGAAAAAGATGACTCAAAAGAGTATTGTTCTAACATTAGCAACACGTTTTATCTGTCGTTCATGATTCCAGCTGGGCACCATCTGATACAGAGACAAATGAACAGACCAGGCAGGTTATCATAAAAGTGAGTAAGTCAGGGATCAGAAATGAAGTTATGACAGGTGACAACAAGAATGAGTTCAGCTTGATGGACCTGCAGAAGCCCAGGCAATTCCAAGAGACCCAGTGTCAATGGGTCCAGAGAGAAAGCAAGGTAAACAAACGTAAGCCCCTCTCATTCCCTTTGATAGAGAGAACCCTGAAACATAATCAAATCTGTTTTCTCTCCACTGGCTTTGCAATAACCTTCAGCTAGGAAGCTCAGAGCAGAGGCAGACTGACATATCCTCCAGAAAATAAGAGCTCAAATGTCCAAACTTGATGATCAAAACAAAATTCTTATTTTCAGAATCTAATCTTGATATTAGCTTATTCGATCTACCAGAACAAAATAAGGCAGTAAGTTGTATGTTGTATAAACAAAATAAATATATTTCTCACATTTCTGGAGACTGACCTCAAAGATCTAAGCCCTTGTAGATTCAGTGTTTGCAGAGAGCCAATCTGCTTGTCCTTAGATCTGTCTACTTTAGTTCTCACTGTTGGTAGAGACAAACATACTCCCTATGAATATGGAGAGTTTATGAGAGAAGATCTTCCAGGCTTGGAGGTTTGGAATTTAGTTGAGCCATACTCTGTCTGCTTAGAGTGCATGAAGACCCAGGATTAATCCTTAACATGAAGCAAAACAAAACAAGACAAAACAGAAGAATCTTCCAATTCTGGCAACACACTGATAAAGATCAAGAAGGAGTTGCTTCCCAAACCACCTGGTAAAATCTCACTAGTCATATTTAAATTGATTTTTTTTCTGTTGCTGTGATAAAATGCCTTGACAAAAACCAAACAAAACCCAGTCTCCAGTGGTGTACTTCTTTCAACAAGTCTCTACCTCTTAAAGGTTCCAACATTTTCCCAAATAGCAACAGCATCTGCAGACCAAGTATTGGAATGTGAGTCTTTGGGGAGGAGGGAGATGTTGCTCACTCAAACCATAATAATATTAA
The DNA here is from genome assembly GCA_019843965.1 of Rhynchomys soricoides. Taxonomy (NCBI): domain Eukaryota; kingdom Metazoa; phylum Chordata; class Mammalia; order Rodentia; family Muridae; genus Rhynchomys; species Rhynchomys soricoides. Next base: position 829,121 of record JADRCH010000239.1, on the reverse strand, counting down.
TTTCAAAATTAAACTTCAACCCCTAAATATTAAGGGGGACACAAACCTTCAGACGACAACAGTCTTGGAGGTTTATAAATGTTCCTCCTAACAAATAACTTTGGTGATGATAATCAGCGCATTGGAGTGGTATCTCAAATATCAGTTTAAACACTTGAAAATGTTTACACCTTTGTGAGCCTGCTCTTTCTAATTCGTTTTCATGTTTGGGAAGTTATTTGTTCTTTCATCTTACCTCATTCCATTAAGGGTGCAAAAGCTGCCAGACAAATGCAAAAAGCAGTGTGGGGTGCATATGGGAAGGCGGGTCCATTAGGTTCCTCTGCTTTTGCACTGTATGATCTGCAAAAGTACTGATGGAGCAATTTTGACTGTTTTGAAGCTTGTTATTTCTGCATTTGAAATCATGTTCATTACCTTAGTTTTTACCTTATATTATTTATTAAACCCTAACATATCCCCTGAAGGAGCCATCATTCTATTTTACATATTAAGAAACTGATTTTGAGCATCCGTAAGTTATAATTGCAAATCTGTGCTTCTTATCAATGAAGCAAATGGTTTTTCTGTGCCCAAGTCCTCTCACACAGCAAAAATACTTGTTGAATGAATAAATTAAGGGGTGATTTGTTTCCACCAGTGGACAGTGTTTAAGAGCACAAATAAAACAGGGGAGAGAAGTGAGGTAACAACAGAGATGAGGGACGAAGGCACCAATGAGAACTCATCTTCATGTACATGTCTGCAATGTTCTGCAGCCTGGTAATCAGCATATATTACTAATGTCTTAGAAGACCTTGCGAAGTTCAGTAGTAAAAATACTATTATGTTTTTTTCACTTGGTATACACAAATAAACCATTCGATATGCCTCAGCCAGAATTTAAACTGTGCTAAGATTACATCACCCACATGGTCTTGGGACTCTGCAATACCACATAGAATTAACTCAGAAGTGACAATAGTGACACAGAGTGGGTTCAATCGTAAGAGGAGTTCAGAAGTGTAAGGTTGTTATCGACTGTGTGCTAGGTCTTAAACTGGCTATCTAGATCATTTTTGGTTTTCATTCTAACTCTAAATGCTGCTATGAAACATTCATTTCATGATAAGAACATTGACATTCAAAGAGGCTCCTGACTTTCTCAAAGTTGCACAGCTAACAAAGAATAAAAATGTGATTCAAACCATTTCCAGTTCTAAACCAATACCCCTTATCTCTTATATATGATATTGTTAGAAGCCAAACTACACAGACTAGACAACTACAAATTATCATTGCTGGCAAAAATTTGTCTCTCTAAGCCATGTGGTAGAGAGCAGAGGAATCCAAGTATTTGTGTTTTGATCAGTGGATTTTTGAATCTCAAGAGTTGATTCCTTTAACCCAAAGTGTATATTGTGGTCTACAAGAATAGGCAAGGATCCCCCAGTATAGGAGAATGACAAGGAGGGAAGACGAGAGTGGGTGGGTGGGTGGGAGGGTGGGTTGGAGAATATCCCCATAGTGGCAAGGGGAGGGCGGAAGGAATGGAAAGGTTCCAAAAGGGAGATCTGGAAAGGGGGAAACATTTGAAATGTAAATTAAAAAAAAGAAAAGGCAAGGAGCTCTAAGAGAACACTCTTATCCTACCAGGTCAACTGAAACAGCCTTAGAGACCAAAAGGACACAGGTTAGTGTTATCAATAAGGTGAAAATGCTATGCAAAATAAAGTAAAGGGATTTCATAATGAGGACATAGTTCCAGTTTTGGGCAATGGGTAGAATTTAACTTTCTGGCTCATGGGGGACACACAGACAGTGCCATTGTCTATGTGGTCTCCTTTTAATCGCTGAAGTTAATGACATCCTTATTTTAGGAAGTGCTCTACTAATTCAGGAAGACAATAGAATTGTGAATGAGTACAATTGGATCACATTTTGGTGAGTGTAAAGACAAAATAAACATGGCCAAAAGATAAGAGCAGAAAACGATCCATTCCTTGTATCAGATAGGGAGTTATTTCCAAAGCAATGTCCAGCCCTCACAAAGGAAATAAAGCCAAGGAATTCTCATTAGGAAGTCTATATGTACTCATGTAGCAAAGTACTTTACAGACAGGCACCTTCCTCCAGGATGTCTGGCTAAGTGCATTTTCTGAGCATGCTACGTTTAAGGTTATAGTTGAAGAATGTATGATAAGAGAAACATGCTTCTCTCAATGTCAAGGAACAGATACGTTTAGGGCTGACATGGCATGCAGGAACACTTTGAAGCATGTTCGGTTTACATCATAAGATGAAAGATAGGAATGTACTAGGCATGTTCCGAACAGCTTGAGTTGATGATGATGATGATGATGATGATGATGATGATGATGATACTTTGACAATACCTTAGCATATGAATTTGACACCAAAAGTGGCTGCCTTTCTTAGAGGCTAAGAGAATTGATTATATTAGTTAAAAACTGTAGAATTTCTGAGTTGTATTTCTGACCAATACTCTGATAGTAGTAAAGGGTGCCAGTCATGAGCACTCACTTGAGAATTATTAATGACTGTTGTTCAAGAGAGAATAAGTTTCATTTGAAACAGAGACTTTGCATGTATCCTTGGATGTCCTGTGACTTGCTATCCCCAAGCTTGCAGCTATCCTCATGTAAACCAAGTGTTGGAATGACCCTTGTGAGTCACCCTGTTCAGCCAGGCCCTAAAGATCCTTCCTTTCTACTCACTTTTCTTTTCTTCAGACCAATGCTATTCATTATATGATATCATCTATCGGAAGTCAACAGCATGTTCCTTAAACAAGTGTTCAGTTTCTTGACTTCAAGTGTGTCAAGGCCTCTAGAAAGTTCCAAGCATGATTTGCAGAGGCCATGCACTTCATAGTGAGTTCTACCTTTTTTCTGAGCTTTGGAAACAGACACCAATATCAACTGAGATGAAAGCTAAGAACAATATTGTCCATAGCTTTGTAAATTATGCATACATTCTACTAATTTTAAATTCCTGGGGCACATCCTACATAACCAATATAATCTAAGAGGCTTCCCTTCTTCAAGATTATAGTAGTTGTTCATTTACCTGTCAATAATCAGGCAGAAATAAAATTTTGCTCATGTTTTGCAAATGACTTTATTTAAAAAAAAAAATAATTTCCATAGCTTCACTGTGAGCTTGAGTCTTTTAAAGCTGTCAGAACTGAGATAGGCAAAGCGATGACTGACTGTTTCACTCTGACAGTTCCTTTGGAACAATTATTTAATGTGAACATTATTTAAATGTGAGAGTGGAATGAATCTGTCCTAGTGTGGTTTTTAAATTTTAGTCTCAACATCTTATCCCCCATCTACATTTAAAGCAGCACATCATTCTTTGCTTCCTGCCTTCCATTTAGAGTTAGCACAGAGCTTAGATATTGGAAAAAGTAATTTTGACTAAAGAGCCATAGATAAACATATTGCTGTGCTATCCTTGGCTCTATTATTCTCTTATCCCATCGTAAGGGGAAAATGCTGATTATGAACTGAGGCAAAATGTGATCGATTTTTGGTTCTATACAGCTGACAGTTTAGGAAACCATGCTGTCTTCCCAGCTTTACTTTATCCCTGCAGGATATGAATAAATCTACTTTTGTTGGATGCCTTTTTGAGGAAGGATCCCTATCTGAAGAGAAGTTAATGAAAAAGCTAATATAATTACCACCTTTCTCTTCAACTTGGTAAGAGTGACATTTACATTACTGTGCAGTGATACCATAGCTGTATCTATAGTGGTATCCTAGACTGGGGTGTCTAAGAGAAGTGCCTAAGAGGTGGTGGAAGGACTATGGAAAATTGTCCATGCAATTATTATTATTGATGTGACAATGAGGTGAGGTGAAAGTGCATAGAAAATAGTTACATGTTTACTTCAAGAAATGGACCATGCCAAAGTGAGTTTGTACTCTAAAGAATTCTAGTACCTTGTCCCTGTGTCATTTTTCTCAAAAAAAAAAAAAAAAAAGAACAGCAGAAAGTGGTGATGTATTCATTCTGGAAATGGTCTTTAGTACAAATAACATTTATTAAATTCCACTACTCTCAGCTCTAAAGGACAAAGGGAACAGATTATTTGAAAACGAACAAACAAAAATTACAATTATCAGAATAAAGGTGGTTGTTGTTGTTGTTGTTGTTGTTGTTTACAGGGAAAATACATGGGTGATGATTCCAAACATTCCAGCCAATGGCTCTCGAGAGTATGGGCAAACATCACTTTCATTGCTGACATGATGATAATAATGGTCACTTTGCAACCGTTTTCCAGAGATTAACTCATTTTTCTCAGTGTGCACAGTTGTGTGACCATAATGAGAGTGATACAGGGATAACAAACACATAGATGAAAAAGAGTGAGGCAGATAGCGCTTACATTGCTGTCCAAAGGAGTAAGAGTTCCCACATCTGTTTAGTATGCTGCCATGGTATATGATCTGAAGCACACTGAAGATCATTTATGTGTTGAGCACATTATTAAATTATTAAAATGTTCAGGAATGAACAAAGCCATTGACCTTTCTTTTTTTTTTTTTTTTTTTGACTTTGTCATGAGTTTTATTCAATTTCAATATTAAACTGCTCTGGGAAGCACAGATTTCAGAACTTATAGTTTGTGGTCTCTCTTGGGAAGCAGGAGACCAGCTGTGGGCCAGCTCCTAGCTGAGCATCTCTTTCTGTACTTTGAGTTCAGTTGACTGCCATGTGTGCCCACTTTGGGTAGCTTTTAACTACTTCTCAGAGGAAACAAATGTTCAGAAATTTGATTTCTTTGTTGATACACTTCTAGATACAAATCCTTTGTTTTCTAGTAGATAAACCTAAATGAAGTGAAGAACTGCTATGATTGAGACAATAGTACAGACAAAACACATTCCCCAAGCTTCTCAATCATATGGCAACTAAAAATGGTTTCCAGTTTAAATGACCTAGATACTATGTCAATGAAACATATAAGATGCACTATTAAAACAATTTTTATTTGATTATAGTTATTTTTATTGGCTTTGCCTTGTCCTTTTCTATTTGAGCTCATATTGTGTTGGTGTCTGTATCCTGTTTTTATTTTATTATTATTTTATATCATGGCATAAAAGTTTTCTAGTTTGATAAAAACATCTTCCATAACTAATTTTGTGTTTTTATATTATATCACATAAAACTACCATAACACATCTAAGCTACAGCTATAACTAAAAATTCTGTACTTGAGAACACATATCATTTTATACTTTTGTTCCAAATATAACAAACATCATTGCACATAAAGCAGATTATCTAACATTTCCAAGGCACAGGTAAATGATATCACATCTAAATTGGGTCCCCTGATAGGCTTGTCCTCTATACATACATTTCCCAGATCCCCTTGCTGGTACAATTGACTACATGACTAAGTTTGTTCAGTGCGTAACAAAAGTGCCCTGCAAGAGCTACCAAAACTCTTCCTTAAGTTATGCAGGAGTCACAACTCTTTTTTGTTTTTGTTTTGTTGTTGTTGTTTTTTACTTTTCTTTGTTTTGAATCATAGAACAAGGACTGCTGGCCCAGAGCAGCAAGACAAAAAGAGGCTCAACCTGAGGGCTATGAGGAATAGACTGCTGTGCCAGTCCTGGCAGCCACATCAAAATGTTTTCTTATTTCAGCTACTGTGTTTCATAACTAGTATATGCAATAGAATGTAATTCTAGACAGTATAAGTGTACTTGCTATATAATAAAATAAAACTAGCATAAACATCCAATACACAGTAAAAGTAGTAATCTGTAAGTAATTATAAGGCTGCTGCATATTACATACAATTTGGAGTAGTTTGATTTGTCATCTATTAATGCTACAATATCTATAAAACCACATTAGTCAATAAAAGCCCATCTATCCTGACCTTTCACAAGGATTGGCATATATAAGAAAGAACATTTGTCCCAGGAAATGAATGAGAATTTGAAAGGGAAATACTTAATTGTTAACTCCGAAAGGTGAATTAACTCATGAATCAAATCGGGAAGGCAAGGAATCCTTCAAATGTATACAAATTTAAAAAGTGCTTTATATTACTCACAAATAATATTTATATTATGAAATCATCATCATTATGAGATATACTATATAGAGGCTTCTGCAAATGATAAATATTATCTTATGGTTTCTATTTCTCTTTATCACAAATAGGTTTAAAGATATCACTCATGCAATAGAGAAAGCTAAGTGATTATTTTGTGGTTCATAATTTTCCTAAAATCAAGTGTATAAAATGTGAGATCACACTTGTATTTTATGAGGCTATTTCACTGCCATCACCATAGAGTACCAAAGATATTATTTGGGGATTTAGTTTTATTTTTGATTTTATAAACTTTATCATTAAAAGCTTTCATGAAATTCGCAGACAAATGGATGGATCCTGAAAATATCATCCTGAGTGAGGTAACACAGTCACAAAAGAATGAACATAGTATGTATTCACTGTTAAGTGGTTATTAGCCCAAAAGTTTGAAATACCCAAGAGTCAGTTCACAGCAACAGTAGGGCTGAGTGTGAGGTCCCAAATGGAGGACTTGGAAAAAGGACTGAAGGAGCTGAGGGAGTTTGCATCCCCAGGGAGGCCGAAAAGTGGCAACTGGCCTGACCCCCATACTCCTGGAGACTGATCCACCAACCAAAGAATACACATGGAGGGACCCATGGTGCTGGCCACATATGCAGCAGAGGAGAGTCTTGTTAGCCATCAGGGGGAGGAGAGGCCCTTGGGCCTGAGAGTGTTAGATGCCCCAGTATAGGCGAATGCCAGGGAGGGAAGACGACAGTGGTGGGTGGGTATGTGGGTGGGAGAATACCCCCATAGTGGCAGGGGGAAGGTGGAGGGAATGGGGAGGTTCCAAAGGGGAGATCTGGAAAGGTGGAAACATTTGAAATGTAAATAAAATATGAAAAATAAAAAAACAAAAAAAATACTTTCAAATAAATAAAAATCCCATATAACAAATTAACCATACCTAAACCCTTCCAACTCAATAAATACTATACAGTATTTAGTATACTAAATAGAGTTAGAAAGGCACTCAGATGAAAAGCCTATAATTTAATTTTAATGAAAGATTTTATTTTTTAAAAGCACTTTTGTAAGTTGAAAGATATATTCTAGTCTTTAATTTTCAAAATGTTTTTTGGAGTGGTGGTGATCTTTTTATTGTTATTGTTTGTTTGATGTTTTGTTTTGTTTTATTCCAGGGCTTCTAAAGACAGGATTGTTTCTAACTGTTAAGATGAGGCTCATAAGAACTTAGTATAACTCATTCATAGTTCTTTTCTCTCTTAAGCTCAGAAAGTCAGGAAATTTGAAGATTTCAAGGTAAATGGATTTTGGCAATCTATAAGAAAGACAACCTAGTTTAAACATCTTATAAATTTTATTTTTCAAGCTAAAATAAAATGTGACTAATGTGTAAATCACTACTTTAAGTGCACATTTGTAAAGACAACAAGCCTGTGTTTCCCTTATGTTTACAACCTGGCAATGTTAAACCAGAAAGCCAGTCAGAGTCACATACTCACAGAGTCACCCAAGAGCTGCACAACCCAGTTACCCAGCTCCTCTTCTTCGGAGGACGTCATTTGTATCAGATGAAGAGATTTTAATCACATGACATTGATATTAGAATTCAAGGCACCAAAGAAATGAAGCAGAATGCACTTTATGGTCTCAAAAGTATCCGAATGTGGTAAATAATTATTGACAGGGACAGTCACCAGATTTAAAGAGAAATTTCTTCTGAATACCAGATGAAAAAAATTAGACCAGAAAGAGAAACAAGGACTTGAACTTATGAAAATACCACTTTCTATATATTCTATTCAATTAAACCAGAATATTCCTATGTACTGTTCTAGCATGGAAGAAACCCTGAAATATGCATTTTTCTGTAAGTTTACAACTCTTTAAGGAATGTGTAAAGGAATAACTTTATAGGGATCTCTATGCTATGCAGTTGATCTTTTCCCTTAAACTACAGCTCTTTTTCTGACTCAAATTACATACATATCAAAAACTATATTGATTTTTTTTAGCCCATTGAATCTTATACAAAGAAAATGGAAACAAGGCTAGCAAGACATCATCTAGATTAGCAGCAATACCAACCTAGAGAAATGAGTCCATGGATTGAATAGCCATTGGGTGGAGACAGCTTTCCTCACAAGTAAAATTGTGAGTGTGACATCAAATATATACATACTGTTTTAGCCAAGAAAAGAATCTCTGCAATGGTTAATTAATTAAATAACCATTCCATTCTATACTTAACCAATCTCTTTGTTATAATTTGAAATGAGATTGTGTTAGAGCTATAGAGACACAAATCACTTATGACAAAATGAAAGATTAATTTGAAAAATGAGAGAAAGTGTCATTATAAGTATATATATATAATACACATCGACAAACTACAAATAATTAAAATCTTAAAGAACTCTTCAATGAGAGAGTGAATCAATTTGCCCCACATTGTGTTCAGAGTCTGTGGTGAGATACCAAAATAAGTACAGGCTTCATCTCTGTACATTTTAAATGGGTTCAATTTCTTTCAGAAACAAGCTGAATTATTCTCTGTGTATTACACTTCCTCAGTAGCAAATAGCAGCTTTTAAATAAGTTGATTCTAATTCCAAAGTAGTAAATAATTGCCAAAACATTACTTTTTCCTAAGGCATCTATTCATGTGAGTCAATTGTTCACACCTTTAAAAGCTCTATAGGAAGGGAGAAATGGCTCCACGACTTACACACCCTTGATTCAGAGCTGAAGTAATTGTCAAGCTATCACTCTCCAAGAATTTACAGTAAGTTGAATAGCATCACAGGCAAGATGACTAGGTAATAACTTCTGTTTTGTGCAATGCTAACACAGCTTTGCCCCTAATGGAACTGAACCCCACTGCTTTTGACTGTAGCTAAACACCACAGCAACACTGCTTTCTACTTCATAGAAAATGAAAGGAAAAATTGAGGTAGTTATGTTGCTAATGTTGGTAAGAAGGGAATATCCAGATTCGTGAAGCAGAGGGGAACTGGAGATAATAATCATAATTCTCAGCTTCCCTTCACAAGGGTTTAAAAACTGAGACTGCTTAGCAGAGATCTCTGTTATGTCGAATACAAATGAACAAAGCCCAGCCCCCTAACCCAAACCAAGTCTTTCCTTGCTGTTTCAGAAAAGTACATTAGTCAAGGCTGTTTTATTTCTCTTGTGTTACTTGGAATTGCAGACCAATACGGTTTACACAAAAGCTGTCAGGCAATTCATTCTCACAAACACAAAACATAATGTTTTATCTGGTTTCTATTTCCTCTCAGCCTGTGCAAGAGGTAAGCTGCATCTTGTAGCATAAGGGTAACACCTATCAGCCATTCTAGTTCTGTCTCTCCAGGAACTGGTTTTGTCTAACACATTGCCTCTCCTCCTTGTGCCCAGTCTGTTACATTTGTCCCCAACTCTGTCTGCTACCGTGTCTGATGTTCTTTATTGTCCTGACTTTTGACCACTGCTAATGTCATTTCTCTTCATACTAGGACCCTCAAAGCCACATACAACATAGGCCTGTAGTTAATGCTAGACCATACCTCCTCTATTCTATCTATCCTCAGACCATAGGCATAATGGCATTTTTCATAATTCACCACTGTCCTGGGTTGCATTTGATCCATCTTATTCAGTAATTGTAAAATAAGATCCTTTGTTCATGATCCCTTATATGTAGATAATAAATATTTCAAACTCCTTTGACAACACTGTCAAATTTCTCACCTTCTTATGCATTTATTCTCTAATACTGCAGACTTAGTAGGAACTTTTGTTGCTAACCAACATGAGACATCCAATCAGTTCAGGGCCTGACTAGAACAAAAGGCAAGAGAAAAATCTCCTTCCTTGCTGCCTTTCAAGTTTTCACATTGTTTTTGTCTTGTTTTTGACTTGAAGGGAGACATTAGTTCTTCCTGGGCTTGGATTATGCTTTCTGATTGCTGCTCTATATACCATCAGCTTCCCTGGGACTCACCTTCCCTACAGCAGCCCTTAGGCTTGTTCAGACTCTACATTTCTGTGAGGCCATTCCTTTTTATGTATATTACTTTCCAATAGATAGTGGATGGATAGATGATAGATAGATAGATACATAGATAGATAGGGAGATAGATAGGGAGATAGATAAGATAGCATATTACTTTATATTTTGTATATAAACACTATTTGTGTGCATCATTATTTATTGCCTATAAATGCTGGTGATTTCCTATAGAATTCTGAGAAATATTTCAACTTATCCATGCATTTCTTTTGTTTACTAATCAAGTCTTACAGTTCTTTTCCAGATTACAAGGTGGTACTGTTTGTGTTAAGGTCTCCCCAGTTGGAGATAATCGATAGATCTTGTAAAAAACAATAGACCTATTGTCAGTTTCTTCTTTTACTTATAAATATGGAATGAAAGTATGTGTTCATGTTCTCCATTCTCTCATAATTCTCTCCTGCAAAGTACTCTGAAAATTCAAAAAACTATATATATGTTGACAGCAGACATTACCCATGAACTTCTGCTTCTTGCTCCTATGTTTCACTGTCTGGGGGTACACAGAGTGATGCTATAGTCTCCACAGTCCCCCTCTAAAAACCTGGCAGCAAAGATGTTTAATAAGCTAACTCCCCATACTTAAGCATTCTGTGCCATGTCCAGTAAGACTGCATTCTCACTTAGACCCGAAAAGAAGTTCACTTTAATGCTGTGTTTCTTCCCACCTCACCTTTCCTAAGGGGAGAGGATGACATCAGAACCTGTCAGATCTTACACAGAAGCCAAGGTCCTTTCTTTTTACTACACCCACCAAAGTGTGAAAGTCCATCTTAGTCAGAGCTCAAGTTCCAGGTAAAGGACCATAAATGAAGAACCCCAAATCAGCTCCATGACTAGAAAGCTCAGTGTATCTAGGACAGACTTCATATGTCTACAGACATCACACACCTTCCCTGCTGATGTTTACATTAGAGTCAGTCATTCTCAGCATTCTTGAAAAGAGTAGGATACATGGAGCACAAAGAAGAAATACAGTCTTAAATAAACAAGCTAATATTTTCTAAATATTCATTTCAAATTATTTTTATTAATTTTGTACATGTCATCAGACCTTACCCCTGAAGCGCAAAAAAAAAGACAACCCAGTTTGAGGTATTAAAACTGAAAAGACATTCGCACATATTTGTAGTCTTCCTACCATAATAACCAGAAAAAAAAAAAAACCCTCAGAGTAGCTAAAACAGAATGCACAATTTGAGTATTACAGGGCAAAGCTGAATGGAGCAAACCTGCTTATAGCTTTGCTTCTCTTACTCATGATAAAAGGGCAGCAAAAGCAAACATGAGACTTGAGGTGTTCCCAAAATGGTGTGCATTGACTATTCAGTGCTGTGAAATGAGGTGTAGGATTTAAAGGACAAAGGCTGAAGCAATAACCATCCAAAGGCAAAGGATTCAGACAGACAGGCCAGCCTCAGTGATCTCCTGCGCTGCTTACAGAGCTTAAGCTTGAACCACTACTAACCCAAGGCATCTAAGATAGTCTTGCCACAGTATTTAGCGTTGTTCATGTACACAGAGAGCCCTACAGTGTGATGACCAGTTAATCACATTACCACAGGAGGAGGGCAGAATGAAAGGGGAGATTGACTTTTTAAGTGGCTTAATTTTTGTTTAATATTGAAGAAATTATCCAGGATTTTTTTCCTTCAGGTTCTATTTCACTTCATGCCACCTACCTGGAAATAGAAAAGTTGAGGTAATGATATAGCTAATTATTGTCCTATAAACGCTTGCTCCTGAAACATTCAAGCAAATTGGAGAAAGGGTGGTCTTTTTACTTGGTGATTGATTTAAGTATTATATTAATTTGCAGTGTACATACTCCACTTGAAGCAAGTCTAAAATTGCATATTGATTTACATATGGCATATTAAAATCTGTCCTGGATAATGGATCACAGTGTTGTGACATCAAATTTCTACAGTTATTACAGCACTGCCAGGAGCTGTACATACCAAACTTTGGCATATGTCATTGAGTTCTTTTACTTGTTCAGTTGTGGAAATAATTTATTTTTTGATTTTTGCATTGAATGTAACTTGTTTAAAAATTGTGTTAAACATTATTTCTTTGTAAAGCTGATGAAGCATTAAAAGGTCTCATTGTTTAGTACTGGGAGAAGTTCATTGTGTAGTGAGTATAGCATCTAGAAAAGTGATGTCTTATAAAGAAAGCCCCTGTGGACCATTCATTTCCCCACTTCTCATAAAATGTTTAAGACAAAGGAACATTTTTTTTCAGGTTGGCTCCTAAAATGTACTACAAACAACACTTACTCTGTATTTCCTGTTTGATCTAGAATAAAAGAGTACTGGCCTGCTGGGAAATCCTGATGGGAGCATCATGCTTATATGGTGCTGACAATGTCTGCTTCTCATATAATGACTTGTGAATTAAGATTAACCTTCCCACAGTAACCTTGATACTGGACACATGGAAGCTGAGTGTTTAATTGTCAGGTGAGTTACCCTGTGCTGATAGTCCTACATGAACCAGGATGAAGCCTAACAGCCATTCCTATCCAAAGGAGTAATTTGCTAAAACACAATGCATCCTTTGGACATTAAAAAACACTTTTGCTGTTTGTTATGTGAATAGATTTTCCAAGCATGTTTGTAGTTTTGCTTGCTGTTTTCTTTTTAAAAGAATGTGATCAAGATTAAAAATCAATCCAAGACACAGTTGGTCAGTAGAAATAGTAGTTAAATGTCCCTTTAAAATGTAGCCTTAAGCTGGAATTAAAAAACAAAAACTAAAACAAAAAAAAAAAAAGTAACTTTCATTTTTGGACCAGATATACTAATTTAAAATCATTGCATTGGGCTTTACTGCTTAGAGGAAAATGGAACAAATTCTTCCCCTCCCCCCATGGTTAGATTGACCTCTTACACCAACAATCAACAAAAATTACCAATGAAGTGGAAAATGATTGACCTTTCAAGGTCTAAGTCCTGGATACTTTTATTTATTGTGAATGTGCCCTTTGTTGATAAGAAAATGGGGTTGGCCACTTACGTAAATGGCAGTAGCAATACCATCAAAAGTCTTTCACTATCTTATACTCATGAGCTATAACAAGAAATCTACCTAACTTAAAAATATCAAGTGTGGCTGTCATTGAACTCAGATGGACTGCAGACCACAGTCACACAGAGTAGTCAGTGACACCTTCCTCCTGGAGCAGGGCCAGTCACTGTCACTCAAAGACAGGATTTCTTACACCATTCAATACCAAGCTGGTGGATCCCTTTCTGTGGAGAAGGGCCAGTGAGCACAAGAGGAGAGAGAAGCACAAGACTCCCAGAATGACCATTCCTGATATCAGAGAGCTGGTGATGGCATTCAGCTGAAAGGGAGGCACACTCAAGGAACCTGTAAGAAGTACATACACTGTTATTGAGTCTTCAAGATGTACGTTACCCACTGCCTTCCCACTTTGCTCCTATAGAATATCCCTCACTAGTATTTCACAGCAGCATACTGGAGTATGCTATAATGTATTAACTACAATTCAACCAAAGACACAAAATATTGTAAGGATCAGAAGTTTGATATCCCCAAGACAAAATAAACCAAAATAAAAGCTAAGAGTTTTATAAAAATTGACCAACACATCACATATGGGTTTAAAATTCTTCTGTGAACTGTTATTTAAAACTTAGTAAATTTGGGAAACTAGAGCTCATTATACTGGTCAGCTACAGTTTCATAACAGATCACCAAAACATTTTGAAGCATAACACTTAGATTTGCTAATTATCTTACCAAGCTGTGAATTGTTGGTTGGAGTCTCATCTGAGGAGAGATAATAGAAAAATAGAAATGAAAATGTCTGTGTACATATTTGCTTTTGTGCGCTCTAACTCCTTAGGTTTTAAACCCCATCCCTATTAATTTTCTTTACCAACCCCTCACCCGAGCTCTATGGAGTATTCATGAATGAAAGCCCATAAACCTTTCTGATTTTCAATTTTCTACTCCTCCTGTATGGGATTTCATCCTCCAATCTACAAATACAATCACAAAATATATTATACTGTATTCTTTCCTGCCAACATTGTTTCATCATTTTCTCTCTGCCAGGTTAGTGAGGGCAGTAATTGTTAACAGTTATTACATTCTTTTATGGACCTATAACCTGCCATTTGTTATTCTGCTACAGAAAAATAGTCATTATTTAATGTCACTCCATTTTAAGTGTTGCCCATTTGCCTAACATAATCTCCAAAAACATCATTCTGAGATCCAAGAAGATAAATTCACACTTAATAACTGAACAAAAGGCCAAGTGGATGCCTGGACTTGAGTTGGAGTTCTCTTGGTATCTGCTAAGTGGAAGGTTCGGGTTGTTGACTTTCACTTTTCCTTGGTGAGCGTCACAGCAGCAATGAGCACATATACTGAGTTTCCCCAATCTTAGGGCCCAATTTGCAAGCATGTTGAAATTAACCTTTGAGCTTGCAACTAGAGTATTTCATATTCAAGTTAACATGTACATGTGTGCTGGTGATTGTTACTTAAATCATAAGATATGCATAGTTGATTATTTATGGGTTAAACACTTTTTTAACAATTAATGCATTGTAACTGTGTGCTGCCATTGAGGCCATAAAGTGCTACTTCATGTGTTACCGTATTTAACTGGCATATTATCAGTGTGACTTAGATATTATTGCTTAGGAAATTTACAGGAGGAAATTTCCATCTGTCATTGCCTCTGTGGCAAAACAAACATATGCTAACATCATAATTCCAGTTCATTCTTTTTTTTCTAAACTGACCAAGTATAGAAATTATTTCTAGTTGAAATATTCACAAACAAAATTATTTTATATACTTGCCTCAGGGAAATATTTTTAAAATATCTGATCCTGTTTCTTTCCAGACTCTTGATTCATAGCAAAAAAAATTATAGTTCTGTTATCCTGTCCCAAAATAGAGATTTTGAAGCTAATATGTCATTCGCTCAGAGAACTCTTTACAATGTTCATGAGCATTCATTTTGGGAATGCTTTACAATGTGTATTGGTACTCATTCAGAAGATGGCTTACAATGTGCACTACATTGTATTAGGACAAAGAAGAAACATGACACTCACAGGGACATCCTGGCCTCTACCAAACACCTCTAGACAGTTATTTCCTTTCTCATGGAAATAAATGAGATAAATGGACTGTGGCGACTCATCCAAAAGAAGTCCATGTCCCGTTTATAAGATAAGCTGAAATCCTTTTTATATGTCCTTTCTGGGGTACATTTAATTCCTTTTAGATTGCTTTGAGTAAATAGCTCCTTCCTATAAAGTGTGCAGAATGAAACAGGGATGCTAAGCGTAGACTCCTGCAAAGCGTGTGCGCGTGCACGCGCATGGGCACACACACACACACACACACACACGCACACACAAATACTATTTTCTTCACCCTGAAGCTAAAAGAATATTAAAACTGTATTCCTTTTACTACCCACTACTGAAAAAACAGTACTCTGGATAACCCCATGAACACTTTGCTATGGAGAAAATGTCCCTATGTGTTAGGACCAAAACCAAATGGAAGCACTAGTTCCAGCTTCTAGAACAGAGAAGGTTAAGTTTACATGGCATTTGTCTAAGGGTAGACATGGCTTGACTTTTGGATTCTTGTGGAACTTTTAAGACTATATGGACCTTGTAGCATTCCAATGTTGATATATCAGACTGTGAGCAATGAGGCCATTGTATAGACTAACTTCATGTTATTAATCAACATAATAGCAAAATAAAATGAGGAAGAGCGAGATAGAAGAGCCCCAGAAATTGTCGCAAGGATCTGAAGATAATCCCTTCAGGTTTAGCCAGTGGAAAAAGCTACGTTCTCACATATCAGATTCTGGACATGCTTGATGTGGAAACGGTTCATAAACCAGAAAGGAGGAACTCTGATCATGACAACAGAAATGGTCTGCTAGTTTTCTTGTGCTTTCAGGATAAATATATGTGGAAGATAGCACATCAATTAAGAGTCCCTGCTACTCTCCAGCATATCTGAGTTAGGTTCCCAAATTCAGGGATATCAATGTTCTCTTCTGGCCTCACACAGAGAGATTCTCACCTACAACATAAAGACGTTGTTTTAAAAGATGAGATATTTTAGGGAGCTAGACATGGGACTGGTGAAATTAAGAAACCTGGATAGCTAATATTAATAGGATTTGAGGGTCTTAATTATTTTTCTTTTGAAAATTATCTTACACTAACAAAATATTTAAAATTTATAGTGTTTAAATTTTGAGGTATCTAGGTAAGAAGGAGACAAGGTTTCTAATTTGTTAAAGCATCTATCTGTGATGGACACAGAAGCCTCTTTCAAAGTTCCTAGTTAATAGGAAAATTACCGTACATATACCCCATACATATTAAAATAGTTTTGTTTTGCCTACCCTAAAGCATTCCTGATAATTGGAAATAAGAGCTGGATTTCCATCCAATGTAATTCTATCAGCAATCTTTTATAACTTGATAGAGTTAAGACTTGGGTCTTTAACAAACTCCAAAATAATCATCTTCAAATTATTCAGACAAATCCGCAGAGAGTAGAGACTGCGTTTGCAAACTCATATTTAATAATCTTCTGTATTATTTAAAGATCTTATTGGCTTCTTTTTCAATAATAATATGCTTATACAAATACAAGGAAGTGAATAATT
This sequence comes from Rhynchomys soricoides, assembly GCA_019843965.1. NCBI lineage: Eukaryota > Metazoa > Chordata > Mammalia > Rodentia > Muridae > Rhynchomys > Rhynchomys soricoides. The sequence continues at coordinate 812,279 of JADRCH010000239.1, read as the reverse complement.
AACTCAATTTCAAGCATTTTTAAGCTAAAAGTACCTTTCTACTTAATTATTTATGTATTTCAGGAAAACGGGTTTTTTTTTCCCCATTAAATGGGTGACATTGGCAAAAAAGGTAAAGACAACTTAACTGAGAGATAATAACAGCCTTACAGCTAATATAAAATTTAGAAAACATTATTATCATATAAACCAAACCAAAATTGTTCTTTTGAATTTTTGAGGGCACTTGCAACTACTTTATAAACTATCTGTAAGTCTACCTTTAAAATCGCTACACACTAAACATGAAGAGTCATCTACCCAGCGAAACGCGGTAAGGAGAAGTCATATGGCTTTTTATTC
>JADRCH010000239.1:783491-810926 GCA_019843965.1 Rhynchomys soricoides | reverse complement strand
CTCTCTCTCTCTCTCTCTCTCTCTCTCTCTCTCTCTCTCTCCCTCCCTCCCTCCCTCCCTCCCTTTCTCCCTCCCTCTCCCTCCCCCCTCTGATGTATAAAACAAAGAAATAGTACAGAAGACAATAATGCCTCTTTAGTATAAACACTGGGTAATTGTTCACCAGTCTCAGGGCTAAATAATGCTCGTTAGAAATACGGAGCTCTCCTTAGAGGCCAAGGAGCCCACCATTTTTGCCTCCCTCTCCGACTACATACAAAAGGAGGGGTCCTTACCACTGCGGGTAATGATTGGTCCAGCAGACAGGACCGCATTTCCAGAAGTGCTCTGCGGAGCCCAAGTTGTCCGGCTCTGAGCATCTCTCCTTTTTCTGTTGCCACAAATCTGAAGTGTTAATGAAAACAAATGAAATTCCACCCCAGCACAAAATTGTTTCTTTATGGCCATTTGGAAAGCAGATTCTTTTGGAAGACATACCACATGTTTAATTTTATTCATTTCCTTCTGTGCATTTATTTAATTACTTTGCATATAAATGCTACAGTGTTTCTTCTCCTAGCTTGGACCACATTTCTTATTTCCTCCCTGTTGTAACTGTGCACTGCCTCATTAATTTACGTAGCTCAACAGCTCTCCTGAAAACAAGCTGTGTTTATCAAACTCTGCCACTTTTATTTCTCTCAGGCCTTTAATAAATTCTTCCCCTAAAATGTTGGTCAGCAAAGACCCAAAATAATGTGGACTCTGCTTTTGCCCCCATCTGATCCAGTGAGTTCAGACCAAAAAAACCAGTGAGTAGAAGAAATAACTTCGTATTTACACATATTGGGGATAAATATAAACATTAATGCTAATTTAAATTTGAATAACTACTTATGTTTGTTCTCTGGTTAATATTGATGTAATTCGAGGGAGCCTGTCTAAATAAAAATCTTTTTGAATTTCTTAAATTCCCTCCTCACCATATCTACAGTTTCACGGCGGCTGATTCCCATTTGATCCAAATCGTTCAGAGACGTTAACTTTTGATTGGAAGTACTCCTGAACCATCTGGCACTAATCTATGTTCTAGAACCAGCCCAGCCCTCCTCATGTTTCCCTCTGTCTTTTGCCCCTCCTATCCTGTTACCTGCGTCTGTAACTTCTGAGCATCCTTGCTGTGAACTGTCTCTCACATTTGCTCTTTGCCCTGATGGAGGTTCATTCATGCTCAAAATCACCGGCCAGGTTATCTTCTCTGTCTATCCCACCAATTTTCCTTTCCTTTCTCAAAGGACAATCACTCCACTTACTACAACCCACATATCCATCTGCCTTTGCAACTATTGCTTTTGTTTTGTTTTTCGACCATTTTTTTTCATGAGCCTAACAGATCAGCCAATTGAATCCAAATCCATGAAAGCTTCATCACTTCATGCCCAGTTTGGCACAAAATAAATAATCAATAAATCCTTATTGGTTGAACAATCAACTCATAGTTCACCCTGACCTATGACTTTCTGAGATCTAATAGTCTTTCGGCTTAGATTAATTCAGTGACTTAAAGTAAAATTGCTTGTAGACATACTGGCATGAGGAGAGGACAGTCGTCGGCTCTGCAGAGTTTCGTGAGGCAATGCAGGAAGACAGTGGACATTTTTTGATTCTTGTGTTTCACAAAACGGAACACTTCAAATGAAAACCGGCCACGTTGGCTTCTGCCATTTTCGATGACAGTGGTCTGAGGATCTTTGTCACAGCTACATTTGAGGGGATCAGAAAACAGGGCATCATTGGAAAGTACAAACCACCTGGGACTTGTGGGTGAATTTGCATGGCATAAAGGGAACCATCATTACGTTATAAGCTAAAGCAAGCTATGTCAGAGATAATGGGAAGGGCACAATGAATCAAGTAGTTTTGACGACTGAAAATAGATCGTAAAATGTAAACAGAGCAGTTTCTGACCACAGGATAATGTCAAGTTTAGGAGCACTGTACTATTCCAGCATTAATAAAATAATGTAAAATAATCATCATGAAAACACCCTCACATCTCCACACCACACTCACATGTAAACTCTACAGAAAAAAATTATTGTATATATTTTGTATTCTCCAAGGATATTTGAAAATAGGAAATATTCATATAAGAAAATGTTATTTTAGTGCATTTTATATAAACCAGGTTTTTATTGTTAGTACTTCATTCTAAAGATATTTTTATATATTTAAAAGAGTCCCATCATTATTTTTAAACAATAGTAGAATGTTCCAGTGTACACAAAAGCTACAATTTATTTAACCAATTCCTTATTTAAGAACAATTGATTCCTTTGATCATTATTGTAATAAAAAACTAATGAATATTAAACCTGTGCAAAATACTACACATACCTCTAAGATAATTTAATATATTTACCACATTGCCTTCTATAAACGTTGTTACATTTCGATATATACATATATGGATATATATTTGCATATTATACATATATTATTGGATTGTTTTCTGCTTGATTAACAGTAATAAGGAAATATTCCCATATAATTTTAATGCATACTGTTCATAATATAAATGAGTTTGTTTATCTTTTCAAATACACTGTAAACTGTGTACTTCCTTTGCCAAATTCGACTGTGGCCTTCCCCTTTCTGATTTATTTAAAATTTTCATGTAGTTGGGGGAATGGTTCCTCATTTGCAAGTTGTCATTCCAAAGTTTTAGAAGTATTTTATATATTTTATTCTGCTACTTCTAAAGCTGAATTTTATGTATTTTAAATTAATAATCAATTTGGGGTTTACTATGCTGTATTAAGTAAAGTATAGAACTGACAGTTTTCTCAGAATTTATTCATTGTTCAGAGGTTTTCTTTTCTTTTAAATCTCTGTTCATCCTCTCTCATTTGGAACACTGTACTGCACTGAAATTTCCTATCATAAGACCTACTTTAAACTTATCACTCAGCACTTTGTTTGTGTCTAGCACAACATCACATCCTTGCTAACATTAGAACTATTTCCGTGAGATCTAGTGCAGCACGCTCTCTGCATCTCACTCCCTACCTCACAGTTTGCATTTTCTATGTACCAGTCAGACATCTTTTCTTTACCACATTAGCCTGTGACTTTTTTTCAAATAATCTTTCTCCTAATGTATTTTAAATTCTTAGTGTATTTTCTTTTGAATCCAAGTGGTAGTTATGCATTTTAAGAACAATCCAAGTGACAAAGACAATTTGTTTTATGATATTATATATATATATACATATATATATATGCACATGTGTATACATGAGTATGTATTGTTTGTTCATGTATATGTGCTCGTGTGCTTGTGTGCATATGTGTGTGTATGTGTGTGTGCATATGTGTTTATGTGTGTGTGCTTGTCTATACATGCATTGTAAGTATGCGTGTGTGAGTGTATGTGTGTTTATGAATGTTCATGCCCATAGAGTCCAGAGGTTGGGATCACGTGCCTTCCTCAATCACACTCCAATTTACTGTTTGAGACATATTGTAATTTTCTAATCAGTTTCCTGAAGGATAGAGTCTCCAACTTTTACTGCAATCTTGACTATGTCTTTCTCAGTTTTCTCCACTTTAGGAAACATTAAATTTTACCTTGCACATGGTCTCAGTAAGTCAATGGTATGGTATTTCTCTTTTCAGTTTAGGGAAGTATTCTTAAATTATATTTTTAAACAATGTTCTACTATTTTGGATTCATAAGGAGGGATTTCATTGTAATATGATTTATATGTTTTATATAGTATGCACACACACAATGAAAATAGACATACATAAATACATGTTTTAATCCATTTACCTACTTTTTTGTCTGTCATGTCTACATCAATCTCCTCTTCTTGTCTTTATTGCTGTTTCTTTCCATTTCCATTTATTATTTATCATATTTTGTCTCCCATGCATCATGCTCTATTACTACATGGCTCTATTCATGTGAATATATTCTGATCACATCCATTTCCACCTTAAATTTGTCCAGTTCCCCTTTCTCATCTTCATTGCTTTTCTCTCTATTTTTCTATTTTTATTTTCTGGATTCTAATAATTTGATCATTGTTACTGATGTTTCCTTTCTTATTTTTTCTTTTATTAATATTAATCATTCCATTCATTTACAAATGATATCCACTTCCTGATTACCCTCCCCACAAACCTCCCTATCCCATGATATCCTACTTCCTGGTTACCCCTCCGCCAACCCCCATCTCACATCTGCTTATCCCCCTGCCTGAGATGTTCAGTTACTATTCTATTCAATACTATTTCTTTGTGATGAATTTATATTTAAAACTATTTTTCTGCCATTTTCAATATTTATTTTCTTTTAGTGCTCTGCAACAATACAAAGAAACGGTTTCTTTAATATGGTTTCTTGTCTTAAATATTGGGATCTAGCTGGACTTGTTATTTTCAGAGGCTCCTAAAGTAAAGAAGAATGGTAAAGACCTTTTTCGTGGTTTCTCCAGCTCAAGGGCTCCATGCTTCTGTTTTAAAGTGATAGAAGTGTTCAGCTGCATTGCAGCATGATATCTACCCTGCTGAACTCTAAGAAATTCAGAATTCATTGACGCTCCTGAACCCCAAGAGTAGGAAAGGACATTCACAGGTGAGTCTTCTACCTTTCTAATCAGTTCCTTTCCTTCCATTTAACAAGATCTACCACTGTAGAGTCTCCAGGAACTCTCTCCAACACCACTTCTGATGCTCCCCAGCCCTAACAACTGTTGGACCTCAGCCCTGCTGCCAGCATCTCCAATTCAGAGGGTACTCCTAGCCACATTCCCTAGAATCACTTCTATAATTTGCCATCATCACCAGCCATCTTATACCCTCTAAAACTTCCAATAAGAAACCTGAAATAATTCAGAAGTTGTCACCATATTTATTCCATAAGTTTCACAATCACATTCTATATGATTCACTTGTGGTGATTATAGAAATGTTGGTAAGCAAATGTCAAATCAAGATGATACATAATTTTTCCACTTTATAAATACCCACAGTGAACCTTGTGGCTTATAGTGACTTTCTGTATGAGTCTCACTATATACAAAGTTATGTATGTCAGTTCATAACCTTTACTTCTTAAAATACTTACATTTTTAATTTTCAAGAATAAAAGTATCAAGAAGATGAAAGGGCAAAATTATAAAATAATTTCCATTTAATAACTCACTACATGATAGCTGCACTGATGTGAACTCCTTGACTGACTGGTGCTCTGTCATTCACTGGGTCACTTTTTTATTGCTGTGTATGCAGTTTACTCCTGTGCTTTACAGTTTTACTAAAACTGATAGACTACAATATCATAATACTGAAAAATACACTTCTAAATTTGGAAGGGTCAAATTAAACACCGTGAACTCCGTTAAACCTTTCATATACACTGACATTTTCTTTTCTCCAAAACCTAGCTGAGATTAACATTTCCAGCAATCTAATATATTAAAAGTGGTAGTTTGGCCATATCCTCTGAGCATCATCTTAACCTTGATTAGCCAATAAAGCACATTCTTTGGTTTCCCATTATACTTCACCCATCATGTGTCAATAACTGCAATGATCTGAGCCAAGTCCACTTTACAAGTGTGATTAGAAGACATTGCTTATCTCTCAAATCTGTTCTGCTGTCAGATAAAAATGCTGAAAGGGAGCTGAAATGATTGAATGGCTTTATGATCAATGTCTCCTTCCCTTAGACATAGATTACATTCACTCTATCACTGTCTATTGGGGAACCAAGTTGAAGTTATTGGCTCTGGTTTAAAAAAAAAAAAAAAAAGGAGTAGCAGGCTATATTATACTTTCAAATTACATACTGAAAAAAGAACAAAAGTGCTTTTGGATCTAAATTTTCCAACCATTACTTTAGTTTTACTGTCCTTTTGACATATGACAAGGTGGTGTAGCTGCCAATAAACAATACCATCCTGTTGCTCTTCTTTATTGAGAATGATAACCTTACTGTCTTCAGTACATAAGACTGTGAAATATCCTGTATCTCCTAAACATGAATAAAACATTGTTAGTAGATGTAACTTAGTTACAATTCTCCTTCTACAACCGACTTATCAATATTTTGTGTTGCAAACTTTTTATAACTTTTGTACTGCAGTCTAAAAATTCAGTTTGTAAAAGTTTAAAGTGTTGTATAAATTGTTTGTCTGACCTATATATTACATTTTAATTATCTATAATGGGGTCTTTGGCTTCAGAGCAAGACTTAGACACCTACCTAAGGAAGAGATCATACCGAGTATCATCATTTGGATTCCCAGATGGAGTTGTGTAGCAATAATCCATCAATACATTCCATCTGCAGGGAGAAACAAACATGATTTTTATGTCAGAGGCCTCCTAGAGTATGATAATCAATCCAAGGAAAGTATTAGCCAACTTCTTAACATGTGAATTATATTTTCAATATTTGCTATTTACTAAAGTTTCTTGTTTGTTAAACATTTCTCTAAAAACTATGTATTTAAAATTCTGCAACAATTGTCGATTGGAATGGAAATGATGTCAAAAATAACAGGAGGTAAGGCAGGTGGTTGGTCAAAGCTGGAAGGAACAAAACAGCAAAGTTAATTGCACTGCTACCCAGAAACATTTCAGTATTAATCATACAGTTTAAAGAAGTTACTCTAATACCATAGGACTATAGTCATAATGACATAGACAACATGTTTGGCATGTGAACTGACTCAGTAGGGATAGGAGTGGGATTTCCTGATAGCATTTTATTAGTAGAAGCCATGAGGATACATAACTTTCTTTCATAGGGTTATATTAGAGTAACATTTAAGACTTTCATAATCCCAGTGCTTTGCATTGTGTGTGTGTGTGTGTGTGTGTTGTGTGTGTGTACATACACACATATCTCTACAGAAAAAATGTCAATAATATGAAAAGAAATTCCTACAGTTGGCAAAATGACTTTAAACAGTTTCATGCTGCACAATCTATGGTTAGAGGGACAGGGAGAATGTGAAGTGACACCCCACTTCTACAGCATGCAAATCTCCCAAGGAGTTCCAAATTTAAAACATAGTCTACACCCCACAAATAAGCCGCCATCTGTTATATAGTTTTAAAGGACTGAATTGGAACTTTAGCATTTAAGTTCGCATATAGGGGTAGTTTTCTTGGGGTTTTGGTGGGATGTTTTTTTGCTTTGCTTTTGTTGTGTTCTTATTTTAAACAATGTCAGTTCTGACGATTTTTTGACGTGTTTTTTTTTTCTAAAAGTTGAAGTAAATTTTCTAGACAGAATCAAAACTACTGATGTTGGTTTTTATTTATTTAACTGTATAGTTCTTTCTGACAACTGTTTCATATAATTTTAGTACAGATTCTTACTATGACAGTTACTTTATGAATTTTAAATACACAGACAGAGCTAATAAAAAACCACAGATATATCAAATGACATTGGACTAGTTATCTTTCTGATGAAGAAATATAGAACATTCTGGCATCTCAGAAGATCTCCACATGGCCTCTTTCAGTCACTACTCCTCTTTGTTTATGGGAAGCCTTATTTCCCAATTAATGACATAAAATGAGCAGCACACTTGATGGTGTGACCATTAAGTCACACCATGACATAATGGTGTGGCAGTGACCGTACTTTTTACATGAGACTTAAGAACGAATAAGCTAACGTTATGACTGGGGAGAGCTAAGTATTTTAGCTAATCAAGGTAAGTGTGCACAGTTACCTGCCATCCAGATTTGTAGCTTGCACAGCTGCAAACACTTTGGTTTTCAAGGGTAATCCTATACTTGGGATAATTAATTGCTCTCTGTAGGTTGAATCCTAATGATGAAATAATAAATAATCCACATGTCATTACCTTTCTATCAATAGAAACTTTAATACTTAAAACTGTTAAAGAAACAAAGATTGTTCAAATCAACATATATTTACATAATTGACTCCAGAGGGATTTATTTCACCCTCACGTTGGCAAAAATTCTCCAAAAGCAGATGAATACAAAAAGTAGATTTTGGTGTATATATTGTCTTGTTTACATAATTTAATCACACATGATGGTTAATATTTAGTACATGTAAATTATATTAAATAGTTAATGATTAGTATTAGTTTGTTTAGTATTCATCTCCCAATATTGTGTTGATTTAAATTAGGACTCCATTTACGTTTATTAGTCTCTAATTTAAGTTTTCTTTAATTAAATATGCTTCGATTGAAACCTTTCACTGTTGGAGTGCCAAGTGCTCATTTTGTGTAATCTTTCATGTTTCTAGAATCACTTCTCATCTGATAATCAAAAATTACCAAAATTTAACTTAAAGCCAGAGGGGGGGAAGGAGAAAGAGAGAGACAGACACACACGCACACGCACACATGCACACAGAGAGAGAGAGAGAGAGAGAGAGAGAGAGAGAGAGAGAGAGAGAGAGAAAGAAAGAGAGGGAGAAATAGACAGAAGCAGAGACAGAGACAAAGAGACAGACAGAGACAAACAGAAAGACAGAGGTGAGACCAACATAATCTCTGAGTTGTCAAAATTTCTGCAATAAAACACTTGTTCAAAATTTCCTTTTCCTTAAATGTTTTAGAGCAATTGTAAATACCTATCAGCCCCCACATTGCAGTAAAGTAGCAAAGTAGAAATTCAAATGTTATATCTATAAGTTGATAATAAAGAAAAATAAAGAAAAATATAAAATGCCAAAGGAAAAATCCCTCAAAAATCTAAGTAGTTAAATCATTTAACTTTCAAAAAATTAGCTTTCCTAAAATTAATAACTCAAAATATTTGTTTTTTTACAGCAAAATCATTTTTGCCATTTACTGTGAGATTTTGGTCACCAGAGGATATGGAGCATATCACGTTTATTTGGTTAGACAAAAGCAGCATATTTAGAATATTTAACATTAAAACAGTACTGTTTGGATATTTGAAAGAATTTGCATCCATGAGGGAACATTCCATTTTTGAGAAGACAGATAAAGGAGAGAGTACATGCCACATTTGTGGAAGTGTTAGACCCTGTATTTCTAATTATTGTCTATACTTATGTAATAAATAGTGATACCTTCTGTATCCACAGAGGAGAGCTAATATCTTTATTTGTAATATTTCTGGATTCTTTTCCAATGTCTTCGAGGACATTTCAATTCATTACCCATCTTGCTCTTGCATCTTATGTTAGCATTAATATTGCCCCCCCCCAAAAAAAAAATGCTGACTTTCTTCACAAGAAATAAGCTCATAAAACATTTGCAGATGACATACATCCCCTTTGTGGTTTGGTCATAAGTCATCAGATTTTTCTCATCACTCTTGGATACTCCTGTTTATTTAGCCACTCATCAGACACTAATAGCTAGGTACAATTCAAATATAAAGGGTGTGTTGCTTTCTATTTTACAAAAAAAAATAAACAGTTACTTTCTTATTACCCAAAGAGAAAGCCACAATTCCAGTAAAAATAAATTTAATGCATAGAAACTTCATCTTCAATAAAAGTTACTTTTTTATAAATATATCTTTCTCAAACACATAAACTATGTCCTATTATACATAAACATGACAGAAGGGAGAAAGCTGTATCCAGCCAGTATGCAGCTGTTTCTGTCCTAACATCAAACCAGAGAAAAGCATTCAGCATTAAGCATGTAAAATAAGTTGCAAGCACGCCTAAGGATATAAATGCATATACTTCTCTAGAGGAAGTATGACTCCTAATGGCTCTAAATGACATTAAAATTTAAATACTACAATGCAATTACATTTGAGTAACTAAATAGTATTATCCCAAATAAATAATAAATGGGGTTTGGAATTAATTAATGAAAGTATTTCAACATTTACTTATCTAATATAAATTCCTAGGTTTTAATGTCTTGTTATATAGCAAAATAATACTATGATGTTAGACTAGTTTGGGACAATGATACTTACACATGAGCGCAATTAATGATTAATATGATTTTCAAGATTCATAGAATATACACTAAGATAGGTGAATTAAACATAACGATCACCCATACCCCAAAGAAATGTCTCTATACTAGTTCATTTTTTAACTAATAAACCATACTAGTAAAAGATATAATAAGAATGGAAAATGTTTACGGGCATATAGAGATGTGTTAGAATATTCTCTCTATTTTTTCAGTCAAATTTTCTGTAAAATTAATTTGCTCCAAAAATAGTAAATCTGTTAACTTTAGAGAAAATGTAAAGCCTTGGCTATGGAGAGGGCTCAGTGGTTCAAAGTCTTATTGCATAGCATCAGAAACAGGATTTATCCTCTCCAAAGACACACAAATGTCAGGTAAACATGGTAGCAGAAGTGTAATTTTAGCATTCAAGAAGCACCGACAAGGGATCCCTGGAGCAAGCTAGCTAACCAGATTAGCCTCATTAGCAAGCTCTGAGTTTAATTGAGAAATCTTGACTTAATAAATAAAGTAAGAAAAAGTGGGGCAAGACTATTAACAATCTACTAATAACTTAAGGTTTCCACATTAACTTCTACACACATATGCATCACAAATACATATGCATACACCATACACAGAGACACATTTTTCAAAACCTACTTTTTAGAAATGATTTAATTTTAAAATGTAATTGGCAAGGAATTTTTACAGTTTAATTTTTATTTTAATTCAATTATGAATACTTTAGTGACAATTAGTGATTAGAATTCAACTTTTGATACTTTGTCATTTACAGTATGATAAAAGTGATTACTTTCTACTATAGAATTGAAATATGAAGATTCTTAAGTTATAAGCTTTTATTTGGCATCAACAAAAACTGTCACAAACTCACAGAGATCTGCCTGCCTCTGCCTCCCTGTGATGGGATTAAAGGCGTGCGCCACCACTGTCCGGCTCATATGGATATATTTTTTCACTATGTTAATAATGAAAATCCTCATCTCCGTCTCACTCGGTATTGATGACTCTAACATGGTCAACCTCAATTCTTCCCAAGAGAATTTACACACAGAACTCAACAGAGATAACTCTGCAATTTAAGGCTACTTTTCTAAATATTGAACACAGAAATTATAACTATATGGTTATCTCCTGAATAAAATGTCTGTGCATAGTTGCTACATATGTAGAACCAAGTTGATTTTCAGGAAAAAAGTTTCAAATGAAACAAAGGCAATCTTCAGTACCACACATTTTAATATGTTGTTTAGAACTCTGTGGTGTCAAACTACAAACTTATAAACATGATTTTTTAAATGCCTTTGCAAAATGTCCTACTACAATATTTATAGCTCATTATATTCAATGGATAAAGCACTGACTTTTAAATCAGTTGCATGAATTATAACTCAGTGCCATGATGACATGAATAATAATGCAAAAATCAGATTCATAATTTACAAAAATGTTGGTTGATAGATTGAAAAATTGATATTTAAATCAGGCATTTAAAATGTATGAATGAAAATTTTAATCAACATGAAAATATCATTTGGGGGATTAATGTTACACTTATAAATAGAAAGCCATGTATTTTTTACGTGTTGCTGCCAGTCTCGATATTTACATGACAAAACTTTAGACAATGCTATGTCATCAGTACAAATTATTTCAGTTGTGTGAGAACTGTGATCAGCCAGAAACCATGTTCAAAATATTAACACATTCATCACCAATGATGCCTCTGAGAGATAGATCATTCGAACTGTGGGTATCTTTGCCTTACAAGCACACTCCTCCTCCAAATCTTAACCCTGACTATGAACACACACACACACACACACACACACACACAGAGAGAGAGAGAGAGAGAGAGATGCAAGATGGATTCTTGGAGTAACTATTACAGAATCACATTTGTGGTATGAAATTCAATCATTTATCAACTTTCAGAAAATTTAATGGAGCTTGCATCACACCTTTATAACTAAGATATATGAAAATGAAAACAAGATAGATAAATGTTACCAAACTGCATCAAGGATAATGTGACTTTCAGTAGGTTTCTATAGAAATGTCATTCACATAAATGACTCCTCACAGCAGTGAAAGAGAAAATAACATCTTTAGCCCATCAACTTACATTATAAAGGAGCAAGTTCAAAGTGCTGACAAATGTCCCATTGTTCTCTCTCACAGAAATAGCAGCTGACGACCTAAAGCCGATTTCAAAGAGAAAAAACACAAATGAGATTTTAAATTAAAAGTTTTTATTTATATCCAGATGTTAGATTTTAGACAATAACCTCTTGAGTTAACTTGACATAGGTTTAACCATGTCTGCAATAGGTGTAGTGTTTAAATCACCAACATGGCAAGTTATCAAGAAGCAAGGAAAGTCAAATAAAGACAGACTGTCATTTATGAGCCCTTTTGTTGATAAAGTCATCTTTTTATTTGGCATTACATATGTAAGAATTCTTTTGCAGGAAAACTAATTTCCTAAGAACTTGAATTTGTGACAAATAGAATTTCATCAATTTTACAAATTCTATAATGTCAGAGATTTGCTCAACTTTGTTCATACTAGAACAAACAGTATATGGTAAATAATAGAATTTTAATAAACATTGATTAAATAAATGAACAGATTCCTTAGATATGCCAGGTGAGGAAAAAATGAAGAATGGTCCTTCCTACATCTTATTCCTCAGGGCCTTTCCACACTTAAGCTTTGCCTTTGCCTGAGGTAGATACCATCAGTGTGCTATGAAAATTTCTCTACTTCTAACCTTCAGACAAAATGTAGTTTCCATACTCTCATGTACTAAGATTAAACAATAACTAGAACCTTATAGCACAGACTGTCAAAATAGGGAGGAAAAGTTTTCATTCATTTACTCCATTTTGTCAAAAATAGTTGAAAATTTAGGTGATTATGTTGTGGACATATTGCATCTTCATGTATGTATTTTTGGAAATGATAAGTAAGGAGATGGATATATTCCATAACTTCAATCTTTGTCTAGAATTCCTTGGGACTGTGTCATACTGTCCTCCCCTCTGCAAAAGTCATAGGAATTCACAGTCTTGAAGGTATAGAATCCAACAGTGAAAGCAAGGGACAGTTGGACCAAGCAAGACCCAGCAGTACAGTAGTCAGGTACCCTATGCATTGGAGACACTACAACGCTTCAGAACTACACAAGTACCCATGGCTTTTGTGCAAAGGAATTTAGAACAATGCTAAATAAATATATCATAAATACATAGATATATGATTGATGATAGATAGATAGATGATAGATATGATAGATATGATAGTTATATGACAGATAGATAGATGATGATACATAGATGATAGATAAATGTAGATTGATTGATTGATTGATTGATTGATATATAGAAGATAGATGATAGAGGATAGATAAATGATAAAGATTTGATAACGATAAGATAGATGATGATAAATGATGATAAATAGATATAAATATATTGACAGATAGATTAATAGATAAATGATAGAGAGATAGTAGATAGATGATAAATAGATGATAGAGATGGTAGATAGTTGAGTTAATGCTGTGCTCCATTCTATTGTTTTAGTCTGACTACAAGTCCATCAAAAATAAGAAGCAAGCAGAAAGGCAATAAGGAAAAAAAAAAAAACAGAATAAACACGAACTCACGAAGCAAGCTGGGTGTTATTAACCAGGTATTCCAATGGATAACTACAACTAAATTTATAAAGGAGCCCAGGAAGATAGCTGATAACTGTTGGCGGATCTGGAGTGTCAATATATCCAGAAATATTTCCGATCTGTACTGAGGTTGCATTTCCAGAAGCACCGACACCAGGAATTGTGGACACCTATTAAAACAGCAGATCAAGTTCAATAATTAAATGCTTGCATATGCAAATATACACTTTACATGCAAATTACACATTATGACAGCTGATTTCTCAGTTTGGTTTTGTTGCAACCTGCTATAAACTTGAAATTATACATATTTTATAAATTTATAAATGACAATATGTCTTTTAAACTCAGTGGAAATTTATGTGTACCACAGACACTTGACTCTTATTTCTTTTGTAAGAAAAGAAAAATAACATATACAGAAGTTGACAATTAATTTTTTAAAACCTCATTGGTAAATTCCAATGTGGTGACTTAAAAGACTGATTTTGGCTGTGTTTGACACATTAGTTCTGTAGCTCCAGATTTTTTCACATTGTTACTACTGTTGCTACGGTTGTTGCTATGGCTGTTGCCGTTGCTTTTGCTGTTGCTATGGTTATGACTGTTGCTATGTCTGTTGCTGTTGCTGTTACTGTTGCTATGGCTGTTGCTGTTGATGCCATTGTTATGTGCATGTGGCATGCAAGCCATGACACAATTGTGGGGTTCAGAGGACAATGGTGTGTAATTGGATCTTTCCTTCAACCTTTTTTTTTTTTGGTTTTTCGAGACAGGGTTTCTCTGTATAGCCCTGGCTATCCTGGAACTCACTCTGTAGACCAAGCTGGCCTCGAACTCAGAGATCCACCTACCTCTGCCTCCCAAGTGCTGGGATTAAAGGCTTGCGCCACCACTGCCCGGCCCTTCAACCTTTCTGTGGTTGTTTCATTAGAAGGCAAATCTCCTGTCTCTGCCCATGGAACCATCACTCTAGCCTATTCAGACTTCCACACTGGATACAATCCTTCTGTACCAAAGCCTTCCTTTCTCTGGCCTTTGAGCTTATTCCTTCAGCCCTTTCTCTCCTTTTCACCTCATCAATACCTGTTACCCGTTTATAATACCGCATCTTCCCCAGAAAACCTCCCAACTTGCTCACATGCGTTAATCTCTCTGTATCACATGGTTACCCTATCCTCAGAGTGCCTGGTGGACCAGACCTACCTGGGTATTATATGTGTGTCTTCAATACAGCACCATGTTGTGGGTCTTACAAATAATTTTGAACAAATAAATGCAAGTGCTTAAATTTACTAAGGATTAGACTTTCCAGTGTTTTCTTTGGAAGATCGTGGGATTCAATTCTCAGACAAATTTCAAGGAGACCATGAGCTCCCAGAAGTTCTAGGGGATGTTCCTTACATTTATGTTTTCCTAACACTGCTTAGCTTTCTTTGTAGTCTCAAATCCTACTAAAATTGAAAGACAATCACCTTAGGAATAATGTTTATTATTATTTTCACGAAATTAAGGAAGAACACTGTTGTTCTCTCATCATGCCAAATATCACACAGCACTCAATTCAATGATACTATTGAATTGGATATTCAACAATAGGATAAAGTCTATGCATGAGCCTAATGGTACATAGGTAGGGGTAAGGCAAATATCTAGCTCATGCATGAGGCAAAATTTGGTAGGAAGAGAACATTTGTTTTAAAATTAACCCAGTGATACAGTAAACTATTTCCTTTTTCTCGTGTAGGAATGTCCTCCAAGGAGGCTCCAAAGCTGGTGACATTCAAAGTAAAATATCAAAACTAAAAAATTCTTCCCTTCCTTTGACCATTTGCTTGACTTACTAGGTGAGGATGTCAGTTCAGTCACACACACACACACACACACACACACACATACACATACTTTTTGTACTGGGTAAGGATGTAGGTCTGTGAATTGCATACACATACACATTCTCACATACTTTTCTTACTAGGTTAGGATGTTAGTTCTGTGAAACACACACACACACACACACACACACACACACCACACTTTTTCAATACACCAGCTTCCCGCACCTCTGAACTAAAGACTGAACCCAGAGCCTTATGCTAGGTAGGCAAGCACTCTACCACTGAGCCCCAATCCACCAATCCACCAGCTTTTAAATGTGAAAAGCACACACATGTGCAGAATAGCATTTCCTCTGCCTTTTCTTCTGGATGATAGTCTATCCAGTGAGGCAACAGTGACTTCAATCTATGAAAGTGAGGCTTTGAAACATGACCAGAGGAAGGGAGATTCTGTGGTTCCTACCTGTGCTCTCATCACTAGGAAACCAAACATACAATAATCAGCTAACGACCTTCTCCCTTAGGCCTGCTTCATAACCTCTGCGAATACAATTCAGAGAGATGGATAAACGTTTTTAATAAAAAGAGTAAACAATACACTGTCTGCAGGCTTAGAAATGGTCATGGGCACAATATTCTAACTGCCCTTTGGGATAAGATAAAGAAGGAAATTCAAATAAATCTCTTTCCTCTCTTCTAGCCTTCAGCAATTTTTAGAAACCATGCCCAGAGAATAATCAAGCCTTCTTTTTTCATCCCTAGAAATAATTTTTAAAGACTGAAAGCCATTTTTTTCTTTTTTTCTTCTTATATGCATTAAGCAATTGTGTGTATTATACCACTTTAGTTAAGATTTATTGATAATATGATATTTGAGCAAGCTCAATAAAACATAGTACTAGGTAAAATTAATATAATTAGTGCTCCCACCAGATATTTTTAATTTCAATTAATTTTCATTCCCTTGAGTGTCATTTTTTTCTTTACTTCTATTTTTGGTGAGTGAATCCATAAAATGGTGAATGATATTAATTATGAGTTCTCAGTCAGAGTAAAAATATTCAAAGCACTGCTTTGGTTTTCAAAATAACTGGAAAGCGGTAGTCCTAGGATGTTATGGGTAAAACTGGGTATAATAAGCTTTTTTTTTTTTTTTTTAATGCAAAGAGCAGTTCTACACCATGAAGAACATCACACAAGAAACAGCCTTTTTTTACAAAATATCAATGGCGACAAGTCAAGGATAAACATGAAAAAAAGAGTTCAGGTTTCCCATTCTATCTTCAATCTTTCTTGATGAATGAGGTCATAAGATATAGATCACAGCAAAGGAACAAAAAACATTCTTATGATCTGGTGCACCCATAGAAGCATAAAGAATATGGCTCATTGTTAGAGACGTCCATCAATGTCAATCTAACAGAATGCTGCTTAGAGGACCATAGACGACCACATGCATCTCCCAGCCCAGCTCCTATCAACAAAACCATTATCAAAAGACAGAATTGTATATTTGGGAATTCAAACTTCAAACAGGCAAAAGCAAATGATTTGTTTGGCTTTATTGGAATTTTTTCCTGAAGATAGATTGGGCTCCTGATTATTTCATGAAACAGGAGCTTGTTTATTTATGACCTCAGGTATAGCACAGGATTTCATAGTAATCTTACCACTAAATTGTTTCCACAACCCTCCAAGGTGCTGAGATTAATGATGAAAATGACCACTGCTGGAAAGGTGTTGTTATTGATGAAGCCCCTACAGTGGGAATCCCCATGCCTTCCATTCAGTGCCAGATCTGTTTCAGAATATCCCGAGAAAAGGACCGTGCAAAAATTTATCTTCATCGTGATGGCCTGCACTCCACAGTAGACACTGATGTCTCTTTCCGCTGAAACAAAATAAACAAACAAAACAAAAACATATAAAAGCAGAAGTAAGTCATGAAAGCACAGTAGAGAGCAGGTGAATGACTTTAGTGTTCTCGTCTTTATTTACCACCTCCTTTGTGTAACTCATTTCTAGTCTTGATCCATTGTGCAAGTTATTAAGAGTAGTAGTCATTGATTAAGTATGTAATGGGAGATTTTTGACACATTCTGAGTCACCTCAGTTTCCTTGAGCCTGCTGTTCAAAGGATATGCATGCGATGTCAGTCTAGCACTATTGAATGACAGGAAAATTGAGTGGGGAAAATCAGGTTACTGAGAAAATTTAGAACTAGAGTAACTGAATTATTCAGATTTCCAGTCTACAATGAAGTGGTACAAATGATGTGTTTTCTCAAGAGAAAGAAAGAAGTAAAAACCTGCCCTTCACCAAATTATTCAGTGCATTTGGTGTCTCATCCTGTCCAGGACATGGAAACAAAAACCACCTTGAATAGCCTCATTTTACTTAGTGTATCTTAAATCATATTAGAGAAAGAAAATGAAATATAGTGTGCTGATACTGTGTACAAAATGCATAGCTTGCTTTAAGAAAAATGTGCCAGTGATACTTCATGCATTAGCTAGGCATAGAAAAGCAAAATATAATTTGGATGGTTCTCCGTGCCTCTGTGATTTATCAGGAAATATTCTAGTCATAAACACATGCATAAACACACACACATACACACACATGTGCATGTACACACACATACAGGAAGAGAGAGTTTTCATGTTTCTAGCTATTTTCCTACAAATAATAAAAAGTGCATAGAGAAAGGAGAGTTCAGAAGATAAGTAATTCCTAGCAGCAGATTTTACTTTTACTGGGTTGTGTCCCATCCCAGGAAACAATATAGCAAAGTTCCAACCTCTCATGCTCCAGACTTTATTAGAAAATGGGATTGCTACAAATGTAATTAGTTGAGTGACGATGAGGTCACTGGGTAAAGTGAGATCCAGCTGAAGATGACAGATGCACTTAGAGGATGGAGGCAGAACATGAGCTGATGGCAAAGAATGGACTGATGAAGAATGGAATGATGTGTCTGGAAGCCACGGCACACCTGGACTGTCTGAACATCATCACCAAGCTAAAAAGGGACCTGAAAGAATGCTTTGCAGACTCTTGAACCCACCCTGATGTTGAGTCTCTGGTCTTCAGAACTGTGAGACAATCATCCATGGTTTTAATATAACTTGTGATAAAATAAGTGTCCATTGGTTTAAGTAGGTTTTGTGCGGTACTTTGCTATACAGTACTCAGAAATGAGTACTGTACATTCACCACCTTAAATGTGGATTCCCAGAAAGATGAAGAATCAAATCAGGCATCAAATTCACAAATGAGGGAACAAAGCTGATTGTACCACTTGGACAAATTACCTTGATTATTTAAAAAGAACAAAAATTAAACCAAATAAAATAGTTTTGACATGTGATAAAGAATGTTCATCTAAGAATTATGTAAATCTCATTCAAGAGATTCAGTAAAGAATTTGCTTAAATAACCCAATCTTTGTATTAATGTCAATAGTACATATTTTTGAAATATGATTCTCTATACTATTTTACTAGTAAAAGGAACTATATTTTGAGAAGGTAAATAAGTCAACATGGAAGTTTGCATGTTTGGTAATAATTTCAAACTCATTTCAATTTTGTGGAATAACCAACAATCTTTTTTGTAGGCAAAAGAAAAAAGTAGGGCTAGGTGAATGACAAAATCTTAGTAATCCATTCATGGATAGAGAAATAAAATTAATGATGATATGCTTTGCCATCATAAAAGAGAATAAATACACTTAAACTGGGGGATAGGGCTGAAGCAACATTAACCATTTAAATATAACTATAATTTTTAAATGTTCCTCTTCCTTAGAATAAAATAGTTCATTTTAAAGGAATTTATTGAGTATCTATAAACTACTTTTGCCACTCTTCATTTGGTGCACTTTATTTCAATTATATCAATTTCTTATTTACAGCCTAAAAAGGTGGTTATTTCATTTAGGCCAAAGTTCATACCCAGTCATCTTCCACCCGCATCATTCTGCATTCTCCTCATGTACCATGACTGATCCCTGCATTCATTAAACAAAACGGTGTCTATTTGTTTAAAAGGATTATACTGATTGATAGATGCCGGAATGTGTTTACCTCCTGGGACAGAAGGTTTCTGTCACATGAGCATAAAGAATGTTTGGAGGAGTTACAATGAGTGATCTATCAGGGAGTTGTATAAATGTATCCCAGGTCAAAAATGTCAAAATTTCAAAGTGCATCCTTAAGACTGGCACATCTCACCATGTATGCTTTAATACTCAATATACCATCTCATCCTATACCCAAACTTTACCTGAGTAACCCTAACCCACCCTTCAGATCTCAAATTCTTTTTCTCAAAGATTCCCATGATCCCAAATATAAAGCATGCCATTTTAGTTTTTGCTGTCATGCAGCATTAAAATTATGCATGCATTTTGATATTTGTCCAATAAGCTGTATGTCCCAGGAGGTACCAAACTTATTATATTCACTAAGGCACTCCAGGGAGTAATTAATTGTATAAAGCATAGAGCAATAGACTGCATTGAGGATTTTAAAAGCAGTGGTCCTGTTTATATCAGTTTCTTCAGGAGAGCAGGCACAATAACATGACTCAGAAGTGTTAGATAGGCTGAGTAAGGGATGACAGAGAAAGCCAAAGTCACCCAGATGAGCTCACAAAGAATAGCTTCCTGGAAAAGATGTCATTGAGCTTAGTTTTGAAGTAGTTAGACATGTAAAATAAAAGAATGAAACATATATAAAGCCAGAGTAATTGCGTGAGTAAAGAAATAAATTGTGAGTATTTGAAATGCGGGCAGTTCCATTTTCATCATGATTTTAAAATACAAAGCAAAACAAATATCAGGAAATGAGGCCATATGGCAAGCGCAATTAAGATCTGGGCAACCTTTACATATAAAACAGTCCATCTCTTTACCCCAACAAAATGTCTACCTAAAAGTGAAGTAGAACTATTCATGAGTTTATTCTGAGTTTGATTTGTGCTCAATGCACAGGTATGATTACATTACTGTATATATTATAAATATACTAAAAAGAAGTGCACATTGCTATACATGTCCAAAGAGGCAGATTTCCTTTCCTTGACTTAAGCCAGCCAGAGTCTTCAACTTCAACACCTCTGTTTGAGGGGATTAATAGCTGCTTAGAATTCACCTTAGCACATGGAAATGGTTTCTGTGTCCAGATGTAAGCTTGTTTCCATTTTCTGCTTTACTGCCAAAGTCTTGTAACCCTGCAGTGGAGCTGAATTTGCTACAAGCTGATTCCACTTGAAGATATGGTAACAAATTAAAGGACTTTTGCAGAGGAAGAAAGGAGATCTGTTCAAATCCATTCTCTCACTGTGTTCTAAAGACTTTCACTGTACTTCAGAGAAACACATTTTTTCTTTTCTTCTTCTTTTTATTTATTCTGATTGTAGATACTAAAGACATCCACTCAGCTCAACTTTACCATTTGGGACGCTTTGAGACAAGAGAGAAAAAGATACTTCAAGTTGCCAAAGGACAGTTGCTATCAAAGGAAAGATATTTTTCCAGCTAGTGAATACCACTTGTTTTCAATAACTAAACTTCTTGGAAGCTTTGACTGCCAGTGACTGGCCTGGATGACATTTGTTTGCACAGTACTTGGGTACTTGGGTACCCAAGGGTTATGAGTTAATGAAAAGAGCAAAACAGTGATTTTCCCTAGATGACTTGTAACAGTTTCTGTTTAAAGATGCCAAGTGCATTTGAGCCACAGACCTGCTTATACAGTCTGTGTGCAGTTAACAGTGTCAACAGACCACTGTTTTTCATTCAGATATTAGGCAAGCTAAGCTTCTCATTAAAATATTAAAATATATAGTAATAAATCACACTGGTAAAAAACAATTTTGCATATACTTTTCACCTATAGTTGTGGCCATGCCTTAACCTGGAACAGATTTGTTGAAGTCCTGCAAAGATTCAATGTTCCATCGCTCTGCCAACCATCTAATTCCTCCAGTATATAAAAAAAAATAAGTATCCTGATTGGGAGTTCATAGACTATACTTACCACATGAATAAATTTAAAGACATGATGGACCTCAGTCTCTACATGTGAATAAAGATATTACACAACTTCCTTCCCACGAGTACAATACCATTCCCTGAAAATGTAATTACACTTTTGTCTCTAGACCCCACTTACTAGCCACATGTTTTCAGGACATCATTTATATATTGAATAAGTAGAGATGCCAATGTTCTTTCTCTCAACAATCACATAGTCAATTTGTGTTAATCCAGCAACATACAGTTGAAGCCACAAAATCTTAGCTTGTGACAGCCTGACTCCTTCTGAGCCTTTCTTAATCATTTTAGCTTGGAGATCTATACTACCTTTTAGTGCAATCCAGGAAGCTTAACGTTGTCAAACTATATTGTTCAATTATAAGAACATGGATCAGTGGAATTAATCACATCATCTACATACTTGTATCTTTTGATACTAAGACAGCAATATCCTGAAATCTAGCTGCGAGTTTGTACTGATTACTGCTGAGCAGTGGTTCAAATAAGCATATGTAGGGACGTTCTGAGTTGATCCTAAAAATCAGAGCCATCTCTTTTGTACTAGACAAGAGGCTACTGGGCTTCATTATGTCCAAACTGAATGCTACCTTGTGTCAATAAAAGATTCAAAAGTAGATCTGTCTTGTACTTATTAGGCATAGGTCTTCACATCAGGGTGATGATGTTCTGATACTTGAAGAAGCTTGTGGATTGTGGTTGAATAAACAAGAAAGTTTGGGGGAAAGGTCACTTACAACATGGCTTGGTGACGTTGAAGCACTCTCTGAACATCATCTACCACTAGTCTTGGTGGAGTCAATGTGTTTGGAATGAGACTGTCAGTAAAAAGCGACATAATCTCAACTGTCTGAGCTTTAGAAGACATTGATTAGGTGAGGACATAAAGAGCAGTGGGTGTCAATCACAATTAGGATTTTTTTTCCTTTGGTGGGGATGATGGCTTGATTGCTGAGTGAATTATTCCATGAGGTAAAGAATTAAGGGAAAGTAAAAAAGGATAGAATTAGTTCTTGTGAGGCTGGGGTCTACATAAGACACTTAAGACAAAACAGACGACAGGTAGTCAAAGGAGGAGTACAATGACTATCAGATAGGAAAGAGCAAAGCTGCTACCTGGCCTATAAATTGCTCTCTCTATTAACAGTGAACTATCGTGCTACTCAGGAGAACATTCGAGTCAAAAAGAGAAATAATCTAATAACAGACAAAGCAGCATCAATGCTGTCCTTAAGTGTGACTACCTAGTTTCCCTGGTTCCCATGTGCCCTGCTCCATAATGCTTTAAGAATGAGGCTATAAAATCACTTTTATATTATCTGTGAGTGTATATTTGCTTTTCCATTAGATTATAAACTTATCAAAGTTTCTAGTTTTTCCCAGAGTGCCTAGAAATACTAGCAACTGTTTACTTATAGTACATATTTTTTGTAATTCTTTCACAAATAACACTCACAGTTTCTAACTCTTTAATATAGGTTCTAAGTTTCACATACAAAGAAAATATATGGCAACAGATAGATCCACTTTGACCATCCATATCACATGTCTGTCTTTGCCAGCTGCCTGAGAATGGCTCCGTCGTCAGAGTTTCCAGTGAATATCACTTACCTTATTGGTAGCTATTATCTGACTTCATGTTGAATAACTTAAACAGTATGAAAGTAATGGGGTTCTGATATTTGTTATTTGTTTTTTTAAGTTAGTCTTGATAACTTGTTAACGTACCTTCCTTCTAATAATTTTCAAATCATTTTCTCTTCCCATTGATATATTTGCTGAAGTCTGCCATCACTAACAGCAGCAAGTGTCAGACAGCCAGTCCTGGAAGGAAACAGCACTCACATGGTGGCTTCCATACATAAAGCCAGCAAGACCATTATGAGCTCTCTAAATGTCACCTCTTACACTTTATGGGGAAAAAGTGAATTATCGAGGAAACTTATTAAAATACAGATACTGCTTCATGTGGGTGTTAGTGGGGCCTGCACTTCTCACATCTCTCTCAGGCTCCCGGTGATGCTCATGTGGACTCTCTCAGTCAATTCAGTTGCTAAGATATGGCTAATTATTTTGATTGGGCAGAAGCTCTTTAGGATGATTTCATCTGGGAAAACTAAGCATGCCCACCAAACATGTATTGGTAGGATGCACAAGTGTACAAGAGGGACGCTTCAAATATAAAAGCATAACGAAGCATGTGTGTGTGGGTGTGTGTGTGTGTGTGTGTGTGTGTGTAATCCTTTCTTAGTCTGATGAGATATCTCATTGTGAATCCGAATGAAACCAAAGAGCAGCAACAACCCATATGACAGAACTTAAAAAAGGACCAGTCTCCCTTTCTCATCTTTATACCCCATTCCACAAAGAACACCAAAACATCTCACTTCAAAACATGATTGTGCTTAGTGAAATGGTGTTTCCAAAAAGTGATGTTCTTAGCAAAGATACTGCATTGTGGTCAAGGGACTGAAAAGAAGTATCTAATCCCTGCCCACAGGGAGAGGGTTGGAGATGTGCAACAGAGTGAATGGTCAACTGCGAGCAGATAGAGGTGCTGTATACTTCAGATGCAAGGATCATATGAGCACAATATTCATAGGCTGATATACTTGTGCTAAAAAGAAGTATTGTTGCAAAGTTGACAGCATAAACGAAAGCCAGTTGACTGGAGAAGAAGGAATATTTTCAGCACAATGAAGAGCTCATTAAAGTCTTATTGAAAATTTCACCTGGAAATTACTGACCTCCTGGACTGCAATAAATATTATAATACTAACGTGTGCCATCACCATAGGCCTTAAGAGCAATTTATATAACATTTCCGTTTCTTCTATTCTAAAATGAAGGTGGTAGGTTTTCATAATATACCAGCAACAAATTCCAGCTCCTTGTCATTACCTAGAGAACAGGTGTGTGTGTTTCTTTAACTCGTTTTTAAAGTTATATTTCCTTTCACAAAGTTTTTATACAAGAATGAGGCTTTGGTACTAAAACAGCAAGAAGTCCTTAAGGGGTATTGATATTTCATCTACGTAAAATACCAGCAGCTGATGAAGAATTTTAAGAGGATTAGGGATTCAAGTTTCCTCTCTTTATTGAACAGGTTTCTCACCACCTTATTTTTTCATGGCAACATCTGTTTCTCGTTAGCAAATACAAGCTGCTATTTCCTGGGCTTTCAGATATTCATGTGGTGTCTGAGGCAAACATGACTTATAATCACATTGGCTGCTATACTTTGTAACCAGAGGAGTCTGATAAATGTTTTAAGGAAGAAAAAAAGAGGAGGGGTAATACACCTTTTTCTTTTACAATGGAAGTGTAATTTTCATGTAAATAATCTTGCTATTAAAGAGGGGTGGACCCTGAATTATTCAGTTGCTGCTCTTGCTGACTAATAGCTCGCTCCTCCTTGATGCTGTATCACTGTCTATTAATAAAACTGTGATTGGTACCCAATGTCTGGCTCAGTTCTTCAGCATCATCTGTTTAATAATTATAGTCACAGGTTTAAAGCAGGAAGCAGGCATTCTCTTGACTAACAGGAAACCAAAATCCTCCCCCCAAGTATAAAAGCAGGAGAACTGGCTTTCATAAATTATCTTCTCAGAGGACCAGACATAGTCCCTGAAGTTATGATTCTACTCCCTGATCCTCAAACATGGAACATTGAAACAATTAATCAAAGCCAAACACAAAATGAACTCACTAATTCTATCCACTAAATGAGTGATTCTCCATTTTATTTCCTGCAGGACACTCAGGTTCATTGAAGTATTTCATAGACATTACCAGAAAAAAAATGTTTCATTATCAACCAAATCTTGTAAGGGGTAAACAAATATACTCACTATGTAGCTTTTTTACCCTTTAATGAAGCAACATTTTATGTGTGATTCTTCATCCTAACATCATCTTTTAAATTTGCTATCCAAAGGTCATCCATTGGAGGCCAGGGACTTCAACATTTGATAGAAAGAGAACTAGCTCTTATATCACCATTGACTGTCAACCTGATATGATGGCTATTCCTGGTTGTCAACTTTACTACATCTGGAATGAACTACAATCCAGAAATGGAGAGCACACCTATGATCTAGATCTTGAGGTTTTTGACCTGGAACTTGACATGAAGATCTTGAGGCATAGTGGCAATGAAAATCTTAGGCCCAGGCAAGGTAGTACATGCCTTTAATTATAAGAGATTTAGGCAAACATATCTCTGGGACAAAGCAAGTTCCTGATCCAAGTGTGGTGGCACACACCTTTAATCTGGGGCACACCTTCTGCTGGAAGCCCATATAAGGACCTTGGAAAAAGGAAGACTCACTCTTCTTTGCCTGCTTGCACTTATTTGCTGGCACATCTGTTGGAACCTACTTCTTCAGGATTCTAGCTTGTACAGAAGACCAGCTGAAACAACTAGCCTCATGGGACTGAGCTACTAGATTTTGGACTTCCCATTCACAGCTGTGCATTATTGGGTTGTTGGACCACAAACTGTAAATCATTACAATAAATTCTCTTAATATATAGAATACTTTCCATAAGTCCTATAGCTCTAGAGAACCCTAACTAATATACCTGACAAATATAGACAAAATCTAATTCTGTTTTTCTACTACACAATGGCATTTAAACATAAATTTACTTGGTTGTTGTGAGAACTCAAAAACGGATGTACCTAATAATATATGAAACCTATGGTTGTTATTAGTGCTATTTTAAATAGAAGGTCAAGTTAAAAGTTATGAAGCTTCAACTTGCCCAGGGTTTAGTTATGTTCTTTTAGTGTCAGAACATAAGTGTTCTAGTCCCCAGTGGTCTCTTTGGTGGAGGCATTATCACTAAAATCTTCTTCACAATGCTATAAATTTTGTCTAACTTTTCCCCTCTACTCTCTTCTAAATCAGAGGTTGGTTCTAAAAGGTATCCCCAAATCTCAAAGGACAGTGTCTTTATCTGTCTGTAGGCTTAGCCTGTCAAAAAATAGCTTTTAGTATCTAAAAGTCGTCTACGAGTTTAGTCTGAGAAGTGTGCAAGTAGCATTTTCATGGCTCATAGGTCTGCTCCGTGTCACTAGCTAAGGTAGCAAAGAGATCACTACTTTTAAAATTAGATGATATTTCTTCAACTTTAAACAAATTAGGATCATGGTGGTTATCTCTGCCCAAGAATAAATGCCATGGAAATTAGAGAAAATAACTCCAATGTTCTGAAACACCAGAGGTCAGATAGGGGGAGATGATAATTCCCATCTTTATTAACATTTCTTTGCATTTAGATGGTCCCCTCTCTTACCAGACTCATTGCCATTCCATCTCAGGGCTCAGGATTGGAGTAGATCCTGGGCTCCTAATGACCCCAAGAAAAACTCTGATTCAGAAATGAAAGCCAAAGGGCAATGAGCAATTAACTTTTAGGGTTTATTTGCTCACTCTGTTCTTTCTACAAATAACCTGCAAACCAAGAAAGAATATGAAGTAATACTCAGAAAAGCCTAATACCTCTCCTGACACTTCTGCTTTATTTGTGCTTTTAGGAGGTTTTTTTATTCCTTTAATACAAATTTTCAATTTTAACCATGGGTGTGTGTGGTTGACTGTATAAAAGTAAGTACATTTGGAAAGCTCTGGCATCTATCACCCATGACAGTGTTAGCATGACTGAAACAAGTTCTCTCAGTTGAAAATTAGAGAATTTTTCCTCCTTCCTTTCAGAGGATTTACTTTAAATAACATGGAATTGTATTTTCTGTTCTCCTTGAAATGTATGCAAATTCTCTAGAAAAAAGTAGATAGCATGTAATTAACCCTTATGACACAGGGATATATCTTTATATAATGTGTGTGTGTGTGTGTGTGTGTGTGTGTGTGTGTGTGTGTGTGTGT
>JADRCH010000239.1:740622-783481 GCA_019843965.1 Rhynchomys soricoides | reverse complement strand
TGTGTGTGTGTGTGTGTGTGTGTGTGTGTGTGTGTGTGTGTGTGTGTATGAGAGAGAGAGAGAAAGAGAGAGAGAGAGAGAGACTACTCTTGTTCTAAGAATATGAGAAGATAACTTTTCCTCTGGATAAACCTGATAAATTAACACAAGCAGCCAATTACCAGGTAAAGTTAGGATACATAACTAGTGGTACTGTTACAGTCTTATGCAAATGACAGTCGTTGTTTGTCCTAAAAACATATGCTATGGCTGTTTCACGTGGCTAGGTTAAGAGTGCCAAAATCCTTTAGTCTTTGCACTCCACATGCCTTTGACATGGTACACATGACATGCTGAGATTAATGCTTAGTCAATGCCAAAATTATTTTCTTCTTTGCTGTGTAGACACACAGGAGTTTTAGACCACAAGATTCTATTTTCAATAACAGTTTCTCAACACATGACTGTCCGTTTTAATGGAATAATGAACTTTGGATGAAAGCAAAAACATATGGTCGGTTATTATTAATCATAAACCTAAATTAGGTTCACTTGTCTTGTATGAATACTGATTTGGGTGCTTAGGATGAGGTAATGCATCCCACAACTACTCAAACTAGTTTTGTTGTCAATTGTCAGTAAATACTATTAATCCTTATAAATGAATGTTTTAACATAGTTCTTCATTTTATAGAATAAATAAAATCTTTTGCTCTCCTAATTACTTAATGGCCAATCAACAGGTTTTATTCCACTTAGAGAGAAAGAAAGGGTGTGACAGTGGATGAGTGGGACTATGGGTAGGATCCGGGAGGAACTGCGGGTGAGACAACCATGATCAGAATATGATGGGTGAAAATCACTTTATAAAACAATTAAAAGAGAAAATATATAAGCATGGAAGAAGAAATGAGGAGGAAGAGGAGGAAGAGGTGGAGGAGCAGGAGGAAAAGGAAGGAGAAGAAGAGGAGGAACATAGAATTACATCAGCCAGATTGTCTCTACTGAACAATCCATTGAAGAAATGAGCCAACCCCCTTACCTACCCTGGTAGGCCTGTCCAGACTACCCTACCAAGCCCTCCGGTCTCTCAGGTCTCACAAAGGCTACCTCTCCCTGCCTGATTTGGGGAACACAATCAGTGCCTCAACTCTTCTCTTTTTGTGTTTTTATTTTTCCTTCTCTCCTAAATTAATTAATTAATTAATAAAAACAGTTCTTATATTCACAAGGTTGCATCCCTTGCTTATAACATTCTATCCTCTATTTCTCTAATATGTTACCCATTTTCTCCTTAGTATTTCCAGACTCTGAGCATTTTTCACTGTGAGAGCTCTGGGCTCAGCATCCAAAAACACTCTTTCTTACATTTCTGTCTTAGGCTACTCTTTTTTTTTTCTTCATTGTAAAAATAATCTTAACAGTAGCCTTTTTTTATTTTTAACAAACCTGCCATACTTATGCTCACCCCCATTTCATGTTCACACTGGAAGCAGATATTCAGTTCTGCTATAACTGCCTGCCTTCACTTGTGACATCCCTTCTCAGACCTGGGTCTGACCTTCCTGCTAGGAAAGAGACAATGCCACTCTCTGTTCTCTAGAAAGTTCCCTAACCCGTTATTTCCAGACCCCAACTTGCTTTTGAAATCACACAGTGTTTTTTTATTTTCCACATTAGTTAACAGCATCAACACCAGTTGCCCTCGGGCAAAACACCATCTAGCCTTCCCTTTCTCTCCCAAATCAAATCAATCTCACGCTCTTCTGAGTCCTACACAAACATTCCTCTTAATAAAGATGTCTCCTTCTATTACCCCCACTGCCAGTAGCTTCATAATCTTTCTCTCTGCCCGTAGTCTTTTCTAACTTGACTCCTTTTCAAACAAGTCTTCATGAAACAAAACACTCTATATAACACCTGTCAAAAAACATGATTCAAAAGAGTCAGTGTTTTCTGCCTACAAAATAAAGTAACAACATTTCCCTAACATGATAACAGAGAGCATTCATGCCAAAACAACTGAACATAATTTACACAAAACTGCAGCCTTAATTAGTTCTTAGAGTTTGCAAGAAGAGCATGCTGACAGCACCTCTGACTTGCACTCAGCTGCATCCAGAGTGTCGGGATCCTATAGATTCTATAGCATAGAACAAATGACTAAATTAGAGGTAACTTGGCTGGGCATTAAAGCATCTCAAGGAATTAATAAGTGTGTTAGTCATGTGCATAAAATTTAATGATTTTTAAAGTTATTTATATTAGATATACATACCAAAGCATGAAAAATAAGTTTACTTTTAAATAGTTCAGAAATAGGAGTAGAAAGGAAAGATGGAACAAAAATTATAAACGTGCATCGTAAATCAACCTGTATGACCAATTTAAGGGTGTATATTTTTTTAATTAATGTTACTTATGTGTATGTTTGAAGTTACCCATTCTAAAGATGATTTTAAAGGAGAATTCATTTGTGACACCCAGTGCTATTAAAGCTTCACCTTCTCACACTCTACAGATTCACCTTTGAGCATTTGCCACAATGATTTTGCCTCAGAGAGGAAGAACCCAGACAATAGATCTGAGTTTATGAAACCATTTGGCCACACTCCAGGCTTGATTCTGATGCAAAACTATCACTTCAACAAATGAAACCATCTACTGATTGTTCTATTCCAGTTTATTGCTCTCAAACTTCCAAAAATGGGAGTTTGGCAAGTATGAAGAATGCAGAATCTTATAGTTCACATGATGGACTTGAAAAACCATTTTCTGATTCTCTGATCTTAACTTTTAAATATAGAGTGCAAATGATACAACTCTAACAAATGGATAATGATACTTACATTAGGTATAGAGTACCTCATTACTAGGTGTTGCTTTTTTAACCTGTAGAATTTACCCACTAATATGGCCAAAATTTCACAACTGTTATATTGATGGGTTTTTGTGAAATTATTTTGAAAATTGACCTATGCAACTTTGATGGTGACATTTTGTTGAAACTGTATTTTAGAAGTATCACACAATATTTCACAATTATTTCATTAAATATGACTACCACATAAATATATTCACATGTAAAGACAGTTTTAAAAGCTTGAATTAATTAGCTGAAAAAAATCATCAATTAAGCAAATATTTTGAAGACAATTCGATTCACAATGGACTGCCCACTGGCCAATATTTTTCACATGTGTGAGCAGTCATTATTATATTATTAACTTTCATGACCACTCTATATATTCTGTATGTTAATATGTATATAAATTAAAATTCCAGAAAAATGTGTCTTGATCTCATCTTGCATTTGCTCATATCCACTTAATGTAAAGGGATGGACCTCGTTATTTTATATGTATTTAGATGATTGACTGTTCACACATAACTGTTCTTTGCAGAAGTAATTAGACAGGAGATGAAGGTCAGACTCACCAGGAAATCTGCTGTGGAGGTTGGCATCACAGTTGTAACTGTTGAACTGGGCAGACCCTGGAAATACTCTAATCACTAAAAGGAGCAGCCACCATATTCGTTCCATGGCAAAACCTAAGAAAGAGTAACAAGCACGTACATACACATCACCAACATCATTCTTTCTTGATGAAAAGACTGAGGCAGATATCAGCATTTTGTTGGATAAGCAACTTATGACTATACAGTCAAAGCCTGGGGACCATAAAAAGTCATTACAAAAAGTAAGACAGATTTTTTGATACAAGATTATTTTATTTCTTTGACCTTGGTTTGATAATGGTAAAAATGCTACATCTTTGTACTAGAAGACCTGATTCTAAATCATATGAAGCATGAAAAAGAAAACAGAGCTGTTGTAAATAGGTTGAACTCAACACAATATCTAGCCAGTTCACACAGTGCAGCTAAACAAACTAGGAAATTCAGAGGCAGCAGTTCATGTATGATATCAGTGCACAAACAGTCTAGTATATTCAAGCATTCAGTGAACTATTCTGAGAATATTATTAATGACCAAATAACATCAGAAATTTTCCTTCTTTCAACAAAGCAATTCTAGACTATGACATTGTCTCAAGAATCAATGGTTTGTGTAATACTTTCTTGGGAAACAGAGAAATCAAGCAAAAGACTTGGAAAGCCTAATGTGTATGAGTAACACTGTAGTTGCTCCAATGAGTGCCTGCTTCTTAATGGAATATGAAGACTAATAGCTTTGCACAAAAGCACTGAATTCCTAGGATAAAGTAAAGGAAGTTGTTCTGTAAGATGCCAATGTGGGTTTGAAAAATAAATGGGCATTGACTGAATGTTCAATAATGTTTTCTTGGATGAGCTTTTATTGGCCTGATGAAGTTAAAATGGCTTCCAGAAATGTTCAATTTATTCCCACAGTATAGTTTGTACACTGAAAAGGGGGGGGGAGGGAGCAGGGGGAGAAAAAACATCATTTCAGTTAGTGGTTTGTGACTACACATAAAAAGCACAAAAAAAAATAAAAGCATAAATGTTTACTCAATCAAGTGCATTTTAAAAGCTTGGGCTTTGGGGGTAAAAACTATGTTTGAACTGCCTTTTAAGATCTGCCTTGTATGATTTACTAAGTCTTCAATAAAAGGAAGGAAATGTGCCTCTCTTTTGAAACATCATTTTAGAACAAAAAGTTTATGGTGAACAGAGTCACTTTGGTGAGGATGTGGGAAAGGAAGGTATGATTTTACTCTCAAAAATAGACTGAACAAATAATTCAACAGAAGCATCCTTCCTTAGGTGTTACCACATCTCAGTCACAATGCCTCCTCATGAGTTCTGTGAGAACAAGTCTTTTAATTCCTTGCTATATGGCATAAACAAAGGGCTCACAGAAATAGCTGCCCCACACCCTGGGTTTTGCTGGCCACATATACATTACCACAGTCTAGGTCCTCAAGACACTTAAAATAGAACAGAAAAAACCCGTTCTTTTGTAGGCTCTGGAAGATGGCTTGGAAAAGGAGCAGGGCAGTCAGAGTGAGACACTGCACTGCAACACCCTTAGTACTATGGATCCTACTAAGCCCCCAAAATACTGTAAACATTTAACTACAAAATGTTTTCTCTGCCCCAACCTTCCCCACCCCCAAAATTTCATGTGACTGATGGGTCTATAGCCAGGAATTTTATGTGGTTAGATTATTTTTATTAGACTGAAATATCAACCTTTTGTTTTTCAGAAGTAAAACACAACCTTCCAAGCATGCACTGTACACATGAGTGTGACGGATTTTCACCTGTACCTTCTCATTTATATCCCTTTAATGAGTAGATGAAGTTGGGATCATTACTTTACATACAGAAGAGAAAAACTGAGTCTTGAGGAGTTTAACTGACTTGAAAAACTAGTGAAGAAAACACAATTCCCTTCCCACAGTTCTGTTTCCAGTGTTTTCTGATTGTGAGCCTGCTGCATGAGCTACTGAAGTATCAATAGTTACTAAATAAGTCAGCTGTCACTCTCATTTCTGTTCAGAATCATTGGCTGTTTCCTTTGTGTTTTCAAAGTTTGTAATATTTAACAGATCTTTCCTTCTGCGAATTAATACATTTTGTCTTAGTGATACAAGATTGAAAACAAATATGGGCTTTTTCAGGGAGGCTCCCTCCTCTCACTGTGGAAAAAACATCATATGAGACACTCTGTGTTTTCAAAAATGGATGAATACTCCAGCTAGTTGAACCAGTCTACCAAGGGCAAGAGTAAAATGTTTGCCTCTCAACTACACATCAAATCTGAGATTGTCCAACAAAGACCTCTCAACATCCTTCTGATTGTTTTGCATAAATGCTATAGCATCATCCTACAGATTAAAACTTTCCACAGTTTTTTTTTTTTTAAATGAAGAAGGAGGCAGAAGTGCAAGACAGTTTTACTCTAAGAGAAAACATGTTTACTTTTTATGTTCACAAATATAGATTCAGGTTCTTCTCAGCCATTTGTTAGACTAGTCATTTCAAAACCAAGATGGTGGTTTTAAGACCTTATTATTTATACCTAAATTCTGAATACACAGAAAGCTTTGTGATTACAGTTCAGGGCCAACACACACTGCTTTATTCATAATAGCCAGAAACTGTGGTACTGTTCATGTATAATCCTAGAAATCAGGAGACTGAAGAGGTAGAATCGTCATAATTCAAGGCTGGCCCAGGCTACAGACTTTGTTTCCAAAACCTAAGGAAAAGACAAAGAAGTTGTAAAAGTCAACTTAAGGGTGAGTGGGTGGGGGAGCTCCCTCAGAGAAGCAAGTTTGGGGCAAGAGAAGAGACAGGAGGTTTGTGGAGGGGAAATGGGGAAGGAGATAACATTTGAAATGTAAATAAATAAAATAACCAAAAAAAGAAAAGCAAAAAGCACCCTGACATTTCTGACACTGTACTAATAGGTACTAACATCACAAAGGAAGCCTTATGCTGAATGAGTTGTTTTCCCACATATTAATATTTACCCTATTGAAATTTGCTTAAAATAGGAAGTTCTTCAAAGGTTTGTTTTTAATTTGCTTACTAAGGATTAAATTTGAAATGAAAAGTAAGATAAAATCTTGCTTCTCATTTGACTTTGTATACATTGATACAATTCTTTCATAAATACCATTTTCCAGATTTCATTATAATATCATAGTTTAAAACTTATTTTTATTTCTACTTGGTATGTTCTAAGCATAGAGTTGTGCTTAATATTCAGCCACTCGTAGAGATTTGATTTTACCCATGCACAAGACGTTAATTGAGTTACACAGGGTCACAGACTTAGGAAATGGCAGTTGAGAATTCAGAATTCAGCTTGACCTTTGCAATGTTTGCATTACAGTTTGATTTCATATGGGTTTGGTCAATAAATATAATTAATGTCCTTCTACTTATAAAAAAGTAAATTATATTAATAATGTATGTTTATATATGCTCTGAGCAAAATGAATCTGATGATTGAGGCAAAACATTTCTTAATATCTATATAATTTCCATAACTCTATTTCATTTAGTCAGTGAGAGCATGAAGAATACTATTCTTTTTGTAAATTGACTTAATGAAAGAACAAATGGGTTGTAAGGGATGACTATGGACCAGAATGTTTTAAGCACTTCATACATACATTTGTTTTAACCAAATGTGTAATTTATTCTCTTTATTCTGGAGGAAAGAAAATAAAGAATTTGAATTGTTATGAAACCAGCTCAAGGCTAAACATCCAGCTTGTAGCAGGATTTATTCTCAAAGATTCTAGAAATTACTGCAGTCATTATGTGATATGCAAGGCCAAAACACGATGCACATGGCACCAAATCAAATGAAAATGTAGTATACACAAAGTACACTTAATCCGTGTCATATTTTTCTTTTATTCATTTATCAAATAATTATTGAATGCTTTCATGTGACTAGTGCTACAAGAGGAGCATGAGACAGCAATAAATAAAAGCCTGCATAAGACTTATATTTTAGTAAAAGAAATAAAAAACAATCTATGAGTACAATATAAAATATATGAGTGATAAATGCTGTGGGGTAAAAACAGATGAAGATGAAGAATGAGGAAGTGGGGATACGGTGCTGTCAGAGACATACCATCATCCATATGGGCAGCTCCAAGTTACAAACAACCAGCTCTTTTATCTAATTAATACTTCTTTTTGTTTCTATTTAAGTAGTACCCAAATTAAAAAAGAAAAAAGAAAGAAAACTTTTTTTTTAGTCCATAAATTATTCTCTACGAATAACAGACATCTTGAAAAGCTGTATCAGCCTTTTTGGTATGAAAATGTAAATATTAAGTAATACCACCACCCCTGTGACATGATGGGGCATACCACCACCAACACCCCTGAGACCTGGGAGGAGGGACAATCACCACCACCCCTGTGACCTGGCAACTAGATGTGGGGGTAACAGGATCAAACACTCCTGGAAATATCTTTGCCTATACCTAAGAAATAACTGTGCAAAGACAAAGGGATACAATAGCTTACCAAAGCCCATGCTTTCTAAATTGTATGGGCTTCATGTGTGCCAGATTATATAGCTAAAAAGAAAAGAGGAGATGTAGCATGAATATAATTTCCTCAAAGGTATAATCAGCCCAAGTTTGGTGCTTTTTCACTAAGCTGAATCTGAGAGTTTGAAGTGCACGCACACACATACACACACACACACACACACACACACACACACACACACAATTCAGAAATCCCTGCAATGTCTTTTTCAGCATCACTGATGCCCCAGACATCTCTCCTTCCCTGCTTTTTAGCTCTAGCTTCCCTACACAGGTGTGCATTCTCCAGCTGACAGAGACACATCCCAAGGTTTCTGCAATATCCATTATGGCCTCCTCCACAGGAAGTATCTTATTGTCCAAGAAGCTTTGAAATGACTGGAAACCAATGTTTCCAAGGAAAGATAGGAGATAAATGTGTATATTTCAACATATGTCAGAGTTTGAGGTAAGGAAATGAAGGACCACTCCCTTCTCAGAAAAAAAGCATCAGGACCTAGGTAAAGAGGCACTGATGCTTTCCAGAGAAGCTACTGTCTCATTGAATTATGAATCCTGCTGCTGTAGTCTTCCCAGTAGGAAAAACAATAATGGCTTGGCTCACCCTCCAAAATCACTATTTTGTGCTAGAGTGCTGGAGACCACAATTTTTTAATAAAGAAAGATAGTTTTTGACAGAATGTCTAGACTAAAGTTCTATCTTGTTTATTTCTATTATGTTTGGACACTAGAGGCAACATATACATGAAAAGGAAAATATAAAACCTTCAATGGGAAAATCCATTATTATGCACATACATATTCTTTAACATAAAGTGTTCTTGTCTTGCTAAACAAAGAATAAAACTCACCATGTAGTTTCAGAATCGTGCCTCAAAGAAAAAGGGATATCTGTGTCGCCATCAAGAGCACATTGCAAAAGTTTATGGTTCTGAATCTGCTGATGTATATACCACAAGGAAGTATAAAGCTAAAGACTGCTCCTATGAGAA
Organism: Rhynchomys soricoides; assembly: GCA_019843965.1. NCBI lineage: Eukaryota > Metazoa > Chordata > Mammalia > Rodentia > Muridae > Rhynchomys > Rhynchomys soricoides. The sequence continues at coordinate 774,498 of JADRCH010000239.1, read as the reverse complement.
AAACCTCAGCCAGTATTATCTGGCACAGAGGGAGGGTTCATTTATTTCCTTTTGCAATCTCCTTCATTTGTGCTTTTTCTGTTGAAGGTTTCCTCAAATCATCTAGTGATTAACTGTTGAAGGTCTCCTCAAATCATCTAGTGATTAACTAATGCACAGTATTGAGTTTAGAGCATTTAGTCTGTACCTTAGTTTGAGGGGAGTAAGCAAACTGACAGATTGAATTAAATCACTTTAAAAGCTTTCTTTCTTATTAATCCATCAAGTTCTTTTGTAAGATATTGTATATTTTATCATTCTGAATGAGCTTTGAAGCCATGCTAGTATATTGACTTTCCCCATCTTACATGGAGTGTAATCATAACCAATTAATAATAAAATGATAATTTTGGTTTTTTGACATAGAGAATCACTTCCCTCTAATTAGAAAATTGACTATTGGTATTACTATTACAGAATGAAATTATACAAGAAAGGGGTCAGCCGGTAACAAGGATGCAATGATAGAGTTATTCCAGCTACCTATATTTCTTGATAATCAAAAATATATTTATGCCAACAGTTTAAAATGATTGAAACATAAATGTATGCCTTAGTTAATCCGGTTATGCATATATATATATATATTCTTTTTTATTGGTTATTTTATTTACTTACATTTCAAATGTTATTCTTCTCGGTTTCCCCTGCTTCTATGAGGGTTCTCCCACACACACCCACTCCCATCCACCCACACACTCGTGCCTCCTCACCTTAGCATTCCCCTATGCTGGGGAATCAAGCCTCCACAGGACCAAAGGCCTCCCCTCCCACTGATGCCAGATAAGGCAATCTTCTGCTTCATACGCAGCTGGAGCCATGAGTCCCTCCATGTGTAATCTTTGGTTGGTGATTTAGTCCTGAAGCTCTGGGGGGTCTGGTTAGTTGATATTGTTGTTCTTCCTATGGGGTTGCAAGCCCCTTCAGCTCATTGAATCCTTCCCCTAACTCCTCCATTGGAATCCCCGTGCTCAGTCCAATGGTTGGCTGCAAGAATCCGTATCTGTATTGGTCAGGCTCTGGCAGAGCCTCTCAGGAGACAGCTATATCAGGCTCCTGTCAGCAAGCATTTTAACATAAAGTGTCCTTGTCTTGCTAAACAAGACTTTATAAGATCTTTTCACTATTTTTAAATTTTACTTCAATCCATTGATTCTTTGCTTATTACAAGAAATTATCAAACATTTTTATCTAAGTTTAAGACCCAGAGTTCCTGAGGTCCAATGATGAGCAAAGTAGACATGGTACTTACATTCACAGAGTTTATAGGCTAAAGAGGGGATCACCATCATATTAATAATCACACATGTGAGAAGATGCTTGCAAATATATTTTATAATGTAGGAAAACAAGCATAAAAGATCTTTTAGGAAAGTCTAATGGAATAATATAGTTTAGCTGGGAACATCAGGAAGGACTGATCTGAGGAATCCACTCTTATATTGAATGAAACGGCTGAGAGTCAGATCAAGACTTCAAATGTTCACTCTGACAACGCTTATCAATGACTGTAAAATTCTAGAAGTAAAATTTAAACTTAAGATCTGGAAGGATAATTTGGGGATTTATATATTTTATTGAGTATTAATCCTTAAAAATCCTTGGAATATAAATATTTTCCAAAATATCAGTGCATGCCATTTCTTACACAACATGAATATTTTTCTGGCAAGATGGCTTATCAGGCAAAGGAACTTGCAGTCAAACCTGACAACCTGAGTTTGATCCCAAGACCAGCATGGTATAATGAAACAGAATCTTAAAAAGAAATTTTCCTCTGACATCCATGTATCAACTGATAGCGTGCTCACACACACAAATAAGAATGTTAAAATTTTACACTAGATGTAATTGTATGAGACAGTTACATTGAAATTAAACTCAATGAAAGTGAATGAGCTTGAACTGTGTCCACATTTACATGGTAATGAACCCAGGAACTAGAATACTATTTATGTAGTTTGTGGTAATTGTGGTTGAATTTGTTGAGAGTAAATGCCAGTATGATGTGGCAGGCATTATTGTACACAGTATTTGTTTATGCTCTTAGGAAGTTTGGGATCAAAGGGAAAATATTTTAGTTTCATCATCATGTGTTAACAATAGTAAAGATTCTAAATATTAGCTTGGAGTACATAACCTAGGTACAATGAACGATTCCTTATTTAAAGAAAAAGTCTCACCATCATAAATTGTAGTCTAGGCATCTAAAAGCTCTTTTCTATTTCTTTGTACATTATCTGATTACAAAAAATAAATTGTATAAACCTAACATTGGGTTTGGATTCTACCTCTCTTCTGTACTCATTATCACTGTGCTCAGGCAAAAGTTGCAAGATTAACTTATGTCCCTTACCTCGAGTATGACATATGAGTCTACATAATGATGTCAATCTAAAAAGAGACTTTAAACCTAGAAAGCTTTAGCAGCTGCAGGGAAAAAAACACCTATGCCCATTATACAAAATCAGACTTCACTACATCAGAAAGCTCTGGTGCCCTGCTTCTTCCTACCCTGAAAGTTGATGTAGATGGTACATGTAAAAGACTTTAGCTACATGTTTTCATCCTAAGAAAAAGCCCCTCCATAGTGCTAAAGAATGCATTAGTCCTCTCATAACATAAAAATATAATAATAAAGTTTAAATTATATAAGAAAGTGTTTTGCCATTGGCTGCATGTGTTTATTTAATGTCTCTTTGCTATGACAATTTTGGTGTTTTTCCTTGAATGGCTTCAGGAAGCAATATTCACAAAATAAAATAGTCCACTGGTAATTTGTACTAATATTTTATTTTGCCTAAAATGCATATTTAGTCCTGTGCTCATTATTATTCCTGGGTTCTTATATTATTTGTTAAGTTGTTTCTGGGCAGATAATAATACATTTTGTGGCCTCCCTTTGAATAATGCCAGGGGCCAAACAAAACACCTTCACCTGTTAGTCATAGGAATTGATGGCAAGTGACTAATGAATGTTTTTTTATGAATGATCTGAATGATGAGAAGTAAGAATCAGTTACCAAAGAACTTCTAAAATTTCAAATTTAGTTGTTTGTGAGCAGCACAGTAACATACATGTGATGAAATGATGTACAGGAAAGAAACTTAGATCCATTGAAGTTATAGCTACTTGAAGCAAGGATCATTATTTAAGGTAAGTGTTGAACTCAAAGAGAACCTGCAATTTGACATTTTCATTACATTTATTCAGTGTGTGTGTGTGTGTGTGTGTGTGTGTGTGTGTGTGTATGTGTGTGCGTGTGAGAGAGAGAGACAGAGACAGAGACAGAGACAGACAGAGATAGAGAGACAGACAGACACAGAGAGTGAGGTAAGGTGGGAATGAGTCATGGGCATATGTTTGAGAGTCAAGCCCTGCATATGGAGGTCAGAGAATAACTTACAGGGGTACACTTTCTCTTTCTTCATACATAGGTCACTTTGATCGAGTTCAGGTCATCAAGGTTGATAGTAAGTGCCTTCTCCCACCAAACTATCTCTCCTGCTCTGCTTAATCATAGTAAGCACCATTTGGTTTTATTTTTACTAATTTTTTAAAAATCATTTACTCAAGGATGACTAAGAGTGACTACTATATCATATTTTTACTCTAAATTCAACTAAAATGACCACCTCATTAAAAAGAAATAATTGTTATTTCTGACTTTTAAGTAGCAACTGTATTCTGTTTTAATTGGGTTATCAAAAAATAAGTGTGTAAACTGTACAAAATATTACCAATTAAGTTAGTTCAATGTTTTATATTTGCAATGCCTCCTATGAAAGCTCAAAAGTAAGTAATCCCTAAATAGCTCATCAGTGGCACCTCTAGGACATTGCACATTCCTTTACATCACCCTATCTATGAAACAAAGACTCACATGATTAAGTAAATAAATAGCTTATACAACTATATCACACAAATTTGCTTAATAGCATTTCATTCTTTAAGTAGCTAGGTTAGACATAGAGACAGAAATCAGGCTAATTTATTTACCGGATCAAAGTCAATATTGTCAAGGTTGACATGACAGGTTCTGACAAAGAAGGTATTATAGTATTACAACTTAAGAAATACCTGCTAAGGTAATAGATGGCTTATGAGGTTTAGAATAGATAGGATAAGCACAATTCTAATGAACTTATAGTGCTGTAATAGCCAGAGTTGGGAATATAAAACATAACTCTAGTTATGGCTCTTAACTCCTGTCTCATTAATAACAGTGGCTCTGGAGATCTAAAGGACTGATCCAGATCTAGATATACCCTCTTAGAGACAAAGGGGATGGGGGATGGAATAGAGGTTTGTGGAGGAAAGACTGGGAAGGGGGACAACATTTGTAATGTAAATAAATAAAATTATAGATGTGAGATATATATATAGAGAGATGTGATATATATATCACAGCACTTGTGGTAAACTCTAAACTGGAGAACTCAGCATCAGACAAAGTGACCATGGAGGAGAATAGGAAGTGAGCAAGAGACTGAGATGTTTAGCTGTGTATCAGACTACAGATGATGAACTAATTGTAACTGGACTACTGGGGCATGAGGCAAATTTAAACATAAATCTACATAGATATTGAGATATCTTCCCCAGCAGAATTTACTTGATAATGCTTTGGGGAATGTTCTACTAAGGACAGAATGAAACAAAAGCTCATCATGATGAAAATGTGTCTGTGAGAAGACATAAAAGGCATCACTGCAATAGGCAATTAGTTGTGAAATAAATTGCAATGAGTGTTTGTTTTGCTCCATTCGTTGGATGTTTCCCTTCGAAATTAGCCTACAAGCATGAAGAAGTGCAGAAATTGGCTATTTGACTATACCTACTTGCTTCCTGGGCTCATTTGTCTAGAATGCCCTTTTCCATCATTTTACCCAGAAACAATGTCTGTCCTTGATGGTAAGGTGTGTTTCTTGGAGAAACACAGAAAAGTGGGTCTAGTTTTCCAATCCAATCTATTACTGTGTCATTTTATTGTTGACATGGGAGGGAGATCATCCTCTGGATAATGTACTGGTCTCCATACTCTTGAAAATGCAGAGAGAGAGACAGAGAGAAGACAGCTTGGTGAGTAAGAGCACTACCTGTAAAAGCAAGAGGACCTGAGTTCAAATCTCCTGCCAAGACATAGCTGATTATGGCTTTAATCCCAGGACTAGGGGGTCAGAGAAAGGCAGAATCCAGAAGCTCAATGATCCGCCAGTCTACCCCAAGTGGTAAACTTCAGATTCATTAAGAGACCCTGTATTGAAAAATAAGGGAGATAGAGAGAAGGATAAAACAGGACAGAGTGTTAAATGTATTCAGAATGTATTTTATAAATGTAATAAATTGTTAAATCAAAAAAATAAGCAAGAAGGTGAAATAAGAACATATTAGACATGTTCCTATGGCCTCTAAATGTGTATGCTGCAGGCACAGGCACACACACACACACACATACATACATACACACATACACACACACACACACACACACACAAACATATCACATTTTTTAAATCAATGAATAATTTTAATAAATACAAATTTCTGTATCTCTCTCCCAGTTGTACTAGTAAGCTTCCAGGGTTGAGAACCACTGAAATAAAGGAACAAATTTCTCTAGATTTGAGATATTCTTTCTCTATTTCGAATTGTTTTAGAGTTTTTAAGATTTCTTTTCATTTTTATGTAAATTAATGTTTTTTCCTGTATGTATACGAATGTGTACTTTATAAAAATGAAAAGAAGGCATTGGATCCCCTGGAACCGGGGTTATAGATGGTCATTAACTACCATGTGGGTTCTGGGAATTGAACCCTCTGGTTTTGGTTCAACCTCACTTCTGGGGTTTGGAAACTCTGCTGGACAGGAGTAACATTGAATACTAGACCACATTTACTCTGTACTGCTTCAGGTGCAGGGCTTGCAGGAAGCACAACACAACTTTCAAGGGGTGGAAAAACAGCCTAAATTGTGGGCTTCCGTCCTAGTGAGAAACAGCACAGACTGAGGCTGAAGCTGGCGTTCTCTGACTCCCAGGCATCTAGACACCACTGGAAACCACATAGAGAGGTCAGGAACAGTGGCAGGCCATAGGCCTGCTAGGACAACCCTGGAGCCAGGGGGAGTGGAAACTCCTGCTTAGCTCATCCTCAACTGTCAGAGAGCAAGGAAGGGCCATCTGTGGGAGACTCAGGCAGCATGACTCTGTAGACAAAGGCTTCCTCATGCTCCCCAAGGCAGTTCTTGATGAAAGAAACAGTTCTTGGTTCCAAACTATTTCTTGATTGTTCATTGTGAAAAATGGGTGCATACAACTTCCTCAGGGTGGACCAGAGATTAAAAACCTTTTGCAGGAAGGAATGTTCAGGAAGGGTAACTCATTAGCTAAACCCTTGGGGCCCATCTAGATACCTCATTAACATGGAGAACTCTGTTCTGGGCTACATGACCATTGGTCACATCCCTGTGTGGGGACTGTGGTCATGTGTTCCAGGCTAGGAATCTGGTGGGGAGCAGGGAAACTGCTACCATCTTCAGATGGGTGCTGGGGTTTCTGAACACACTCAACCTTACCAAGTTTCCTGGCATGGTCCACTGCCCCACAGAAGCCAGATCCTCTGAAAGAGCAGTCTGTGTTCTTAACTGCTGAGTCATCCAGGTTTTGTTTTGTTTTGTTGGTAAATAAGCTTTATTTTTACCCACATAGTTAGACTCTGAAAGCATCAGTTTCAAGAAAGGATAGTGCTCTCTATCACCACAGCTCAATCCTGCCAGAACCAACCAATCAGCAGCAAACGCACTAATGAAAATACTGGGAATCAATTATTACATCTTTGGTGTAATTCTGACAAAGAGTAAAATTAGCTGAATCAAATCATAATTATAAGTTAACAGTAGAGAGAATTTTCACCAGGGTTCGTTTCCAACATAAATATTAAATGTTTTTGTTTCCTTCAGATCCCTAACAGTTTTCACCAAGATTCAAAAAGCCTATTGTTGTCTGCCTGATCATGTCTTCTTTCCAAAGATTGTTCAGAAAAAAGCTCCAATTCTGTGACTCTGTGATATGGCAAAATAAATCAGTTCTTCTCTGAGCAAACCCAGGCTTCTGTTTCCCTCCACCTATCCTGTCTACTCAAGGATCCTTAACAGCTGCTGGAGATAAGAAGTTATTTTGTATATCCTTATCCTGGTTCATTTTGATTCCTCTGTATGGAGTATGGAAAACAGATATTACCAGCTCCGCTCCACAAGAATGTCTCTCTGTAGTCTTGTTTTTCTAGAGTCTTTTTACAGCTAACACTTCTTTCAAGACAATTCTCCACCAGTCTACCCTACTCTCATTCTAAAGCTAACCGTGTTTTTCTCTGTATTCCTGGAAAAGCTTGTGTCCCGTTGTATAATAGTAGTCCTGAAACTGTTCTGCACTGGATTCAGACTCTCCTGAAGTCAGTGTTACTAGTAATTCTTTGTTGTGGGATGTTTAACAGAGACCTTGGCTTTAAGCCATGGTCTGCCATGTTCACTCCCCTACTCAAGCCGTGACCCCCAAAAGCTCTGCAGACATTACCAACCATCTCCTTCTGACCAAAGTCACCCTTGTGTGCTGACTTTTGTTTTGACTTCTAATAAATGCATACGTTCCTTAAAAATGAAAATGTGCTTTCATCTTTGTTAGTTAGAATCTAGCAGAGGACAAGATAAGTTACAGACTCTCAAAAGCTGTTTGTTAATGAATTATTATCTTTTAACCAAAGAAAACGTGGAAAATTAAATCAATCAACACTTAGTCCTTGTCAAGACAGTACTTTAGTGTTTAGTTATTCCATTACTAATGGAATTAAAATTTCAATTTCATCTAAACATTAATCAAATTAAAACCCAATCAGCTCACCAGTAACTAGAAGTAATTTGTATTGGGCTAACATGCCTTTAATACAAAAAAAGGAAAGAGAATTAGAGTTTGTAGTATGCTAATTGATTTAAAATTATGTCTATGGAAAATTCATGAATTAAAACTAGTCGAACTTAGTTGATAAATTAACCTCATTTTTAAAAAGTATTCAACTAGTATATTTATGTTTTGTACTTTGATTGTCTTAAAAAATTTCTTCAGCTAGTATTTTTTGTGCCTCATAAACAATATCAATATTTATCAGCTGAAAGAACCCTCAAATATAAATAGCACAATTTCTTACTAAATCTTTCTAGGTTTTAATAGTGATGGCATTTATCTTGATGGGCTTGATAATCCAAGGATTTTAGAAACTAGAAACATAATTTCACTGCAGTTTTAAAGTTTATTCAAAATAAATTTCTCTTTAGAGTTTGTGCGTTTGTGCATCAGAATTTAAATCCATGAGCACAATACACACAAGTTTCAAATGTAAATAAATTTCATAAATAATTTTAAAATCCATAAAAGAATAGAATGCCTAAAGTTGCAAAATTGTTATAACTTACCATATGTAATTTTCTATAACTTGCATTTGAAAGAGAAAAGTTGGCCATGATTTGTTTTGAACACCTTAATATTTTCTATCTAATGAAAGATGATTTAACTTGAAAAGTACAGTTTGCAATGTGTAAATAGTTCTGTCCTGCAACACAATGATAACATGCTTAGCAGGACACGGGTGGGAATATGCCTCGATATGTCTAAGATAAGTACATTTAACAAACTTTACATCCCCAAATAAAATACCAAGTGGAAATCATTCTTCTCTGTTGAATGAAGCAATTTTACATTTAATGAGGGTAATGTCACAGAAAGCTTCCTGTCAGGCTTATTTTATAGACTCCTAACTTTGTAAACAATAAAGCCACTGGATTTTTTTTTTTTTTTTTTTTTTTGCATTTTTCTCAGCCCTCATTTAGAGAAAGTAAAAATAAAAATATCTCCTGGATATTGGATCTTAGATATTGGAGTCTGGGAAACATTTTACACACATGGTAATAGAAATCAAAATCGATCACAGAAATCTAGCTTCAGCTTTGGTGTCTTGGAGGGGCTTGACAGCTTTGGAGTTCTTTTATTAGATTCCATTTTTAAATGTTATTTTTCTAAAACATTTTAAAGACGTCTGTGCGTAATTTTGTATTTTACAATTTATTATATTAGTATATCATTTGTAAGTTCTAGACAATTTTTAAACCAAAGATTGGTTTAAAATTTTAAACCAATTTAAACTATGACCAAAATTTGCCCATAACCTATTTTATATGACCTGTGACCTGAGTGATTTCCACAGTTTTAAATATTTAAAAGTAAGTAAAACAATAACATTTCCTTTAAAAATGTAAAAGCTACATAAAATTCAAATGCAATGTGTTTATAGTACACTGTTGCTGGAACACAGCTTGTTTACATATAGTATAGATAGTACATATGTGTTTCTATAGCTCTCTTTGAGCTACAGAACTGATAAGGGTAGTAGAAACAGATATTTACAAAATCTGAAACATTTCATACCTGGCCTTAATATGTTGGACTTGACTGAGGTGATAAAAACAATTAGTACATGACTATGTACACATAAGTTGTAAATCTAGACTTTGGGATATAATATTTCTTTAAAAATGTAATTCAATAAATATATTTTATTTCTTTACTATTAATTTTTATGAGCCTCAGTGAAGGCCACTGGTCATTAGCCTCAGCATGATTTGCATTCAGCCTTTGGAAGAGCAGTGTTGAGCTGGCAGGGTTGATGAGCCACTGCTGAAGGTACCTCTTTTCCTCATCACTGAAGAAATAGAAGTTGCCATGCTGTATAATTTCCCACTTGAGATCACCTTAGACAGCTAATAACAATGAAGAATAACCCTAAGTCTGTAAAACTTCAGCTAAGGTTTTCTTTTGCTGTATCTTGGCAAGGTTACAATATCTACTTCCCAGCTAAACCATTTTGCAGTAAAAACAAAACACAGCAAACAAATTAACCCTAATTTATAGTTTTGAGCTAGTTTACATCTTAGTTTAAATCCAGAAAAACAGTGCATAAATCTGGTAAATTAGTCAACAACTGGGGTTTCTTGCAAGCAAGTATTACTTGCTTTTTACAGGTTTTTGATGATAGAAGGTATTATCAATCTCTCCTAACGACCCTAATGCTGCTCAGGCCATTGAAAGGGTTACAGAAACGTAACTCTTTGGAAATTTAAGGTTTGATACCTTAACATATTATAGTCCAAGCATCTTCCCTTGATTTAACTGATCAAACTTCACCTTTAAAATACACATTTCTAGTGGTGAAATTCAGTTGTTATTATCTGTGCATCATAAGCCATCTTTGGGAGGAAAATATTAAGCTTCAAATGTTTTCAAGTGTGTAATTTACTGGAATATCTACCCTGGTTTTGATACAGCACAAGGCAACCATTAAGAATGATGGCTATAATTTAAGGACATTTCTAGAAAAAAACTCTAAAGCAAAATTACATACAATATATTGCCAAATTTTTATATGTTTCTAAGTATTATCTTTGTAAATAAAATTACTTGGGATATAAACAATTTATAACTACATACTATGACTCATGCAAGAATTTTGGATTTTGTCGCACTAGGAAAGGCCAGTGGTTGAAAAAAAAATTAGGCCAGATATTCCCTTGTGTAAGAAGAGAAATCCTAAACTCAACACCTTTGTTTTCATTGTAATTAAGAATTGCTTTGCTTTAACCTGTACAGTGAATTATAAGAAACTAATCAAGAGAGACAAAGAACCAAAAGGACTATCATCTCAAATATATGGACCCAAGAAGTAAGGCCTCCACTTTAACCCCAGAAACTAATTCTGGCAAGTAGAAAATGGAAGGAACTACAGGAAAGGAAGGAACCTCCTAAGAAATGGAAATCAAAGGTATTCCATCAGTCATGGCTGAGTTCCCACAGGTCATATGAGATTCCAGGTCAATACTTAACAGTGTAAAGCTGGAAGTTAAAATTATTTTTAGCTACAGAAAAATCAAGCCACAATTATTTTCAATTATCATATCATCTTTGTAACTAGAGATGATGCCACCCATATCCAGCCAGCTTCTCTGGTGCAATGGTGCATTGATTGGAAATCTGCAATATAAATTGTCTGTTTGCTTTCACTACCAGATTGTCTCTGGGATATATCAGGCTTGGAATGAACAGAGACTTGAGTTTATACTAAAAATATGATGGTATGGAAATCCTACACAACTTTGGACCTTAAGCTTAAAGCTCAAACAGTTGGTCTGTTCTTCAAATCTCATCAAAATAATCACAAAGGAATGCAGTGCTCAAAAAAATCTAATTTTCTATTTACCTTTCTGAAGTGACATGCAGAACAATTTTTTACGTTTCCCAGGCAAATACCTTTACCTATCACCAGAACCAAAAACACTTTCATGAGTTTTGCTGGTGGCTGTCTTGTGCAAGTTACAAAAACATTATTAAATTAAAACGAGTCTTCACGCTCACTCAAGGGCAGCCTTAGCAGCCACTCTGAGTGGCTTCAGCGCTGGGCACTTACCCAAGTCCCTGGTTCTGTAGAGTCAGCTGTCCTCCATGTGCCTGGTTCACTGCATGTGACAGTGTTCAAATGCCTACCAAACTTTTTCAGAAAAGATTCCAACCTTCAAATGAGAGAAGAGTTGCTCATTATGAAAAGTCCTTTCAAAAAAAAAGAAAGAAAGAAAAAGCTGGGGTTTTTTTTAGACAAGCAAAAACGCTTCCACGGGTCTGAGATTTTGCAACACTAATCATCGCCAACATGAAACCTGAGCGTCTTTCAGTCTCCATTTCACTATCATGCTCCTATTTTCCATACCTGCTTTTGATCTTCCATTTTATACTGTACAAGAGTCTTGTGTGGTATGTGTGAAGAGAGCCTTGGTCAGCTCGATGAGGGAAAGCCTGCAGGTTTAGAAGGGAAAAAAAAAAATCACAGAGTAAGAAGCCTTGGGATTGAATCAGGACTTAATCTGCTCAACTGTCAGTGTCCCGTTGTGCTTCATGAAAGATGCCTGGTCCTTTCAATGCTACATTTCATGTAGTGATGAAAATGGGATATGGAATATCGTTGTGAACGCTGGTTTGATGCGGGTAATAATGACTAAAAGAATGCCAATGCAAACAAATCGAACAGGACCCAATTGTGGAGAAGGAGACAGACACCCAAGCAGCTGTATAATCTCTGCTTTTGTTAGGGGCTTCCAAATAACTCTTACCCCAAAAGCCTTGGGAGCCTTGCACCCACCTACAAGTCAAATACACATTCCGTTTAAATAGCTCCTATGACTTCTCATTAGAAAGAAAAGTGGGAAGCTGGGACTCATGCCTTAGGGATGCCATTCAAGGCACTTCAAAGAAGCCACAGCAAAGCTCTACTTTGTGTGTTGTTATTCTTGGGGATAACTTACAGGAGAAGGAAGCCCATTGTGTTGATTTATAGCATTTCATTTATACTTAATAATGCCTCTCATGAAAAGGCACAATGTTCAGCCAGTAATGCCAGTGGCCTATACCTGTATAACACTTCATTTTATTCAATTGACTCAGAGCATTACAACATTTAAGTACTCAGTTACCTCCATGTTATAGGCGAGTTGCCCATAGCTATTGAGAATTAGGATTGAAATTCAAGAGTTCAGTCTCTTTAAGATTTCTAGCCAATCTTCAGAATCAAATGCTTTTCCTAAACAGTAAGTGATTTTAAATCTAATGTAACCAATGAAAAATAATAGCCCAAGGCTACTCACAATGCCTTCTACCTCTTATTTAATGTTGAGAGTTTGCTATTTTCCACACTACGCAAATCCAGGCTCTGTTTTACAACAGGGTGTCAAACCTCTAAACAAGCTTAATATTCTTCTATGTGAGTCAACAAGGGGTATAGAAATCTATTGATTTTTTCAAATTCTATTAATATAAACTTCCTTAAAGTGCTAAACAAATATCTCGGTGGTAGAGAGTCTCCTAACACACACCAAGACCTGGAATCAATCTTTAGCACTGGAAAACAAACAAACACTACATACATAAGGTTCTTCGTAATTTTGTAATTTATTAAAACCATAGAAAAACTAACAGCAGCCCTAGTGTAGTTGTAATCATACTGACAGGAGAAACATCTTTTGTTCATTTCTGAAAGCTCCTGCAATTCTGTCTGTACAATGAAGCTTTTGAGCCAGATGTTTTGCAGAGATGTTTCAAGCTTTACTTTGAAAGTATACCAGCCATGACCTCTACAGCATTAAGTCTTAAGACGAAAATGCAACAGGTTCAAGTAGCAATTGATAAATTCTATCATCTCTACATGAGAATTGGTTGCTTTAGTCCTATGAGAAACAAGCATTTCATAAATATTGAATACCACTACCCACATACTATGCAAGTTGGTTAGCTAAAAACGACAATAATTCCATTAGAGGCTTTCAGCAAGGAAAAGATAAAGCAGTTCAGATACAGTAGCTGACATTATTTATTATTTTTTTCCTTTGAAAAGGTGGTTCACAACAATGTCACTCATCCCGCAAAACAATAAGAGAAAAATTGCCAGTTACATGTAAACTCTAAGCCCCTAATTAAATAAATGTCTTTTCTTACAAGCTATATTTTTGGGCTAAATGACTGAGCAATTGTGCTTTCTGATAATATGCATATTCTTCTAGCAGAGGATAATTTTACTCATATCTAACATTCATCAGCACCTGACAGCATTAGAAGCAGAAAGTTCAACAGTTATCCTGTCCAGAAAGGATTTAATGATTTATAATCAGAAGGTGTCAGTGCACACCAATTCTTACAAGAGGTTGAATTTAGAACAAGAAGCCACTCTGATTGGCAAGGCTCCTCAACTAACTGGCTCTTCTCTACCATCCTTTAAAGGTCACTTAATTACACCTTCACCAAGTGAGTTATATCAGCTAGAAAAAGAAAGTGCAAAGCCCTGCTTCCATGACACTGGACATGACAGTAAACTGGCTATGTAAGTTAGAACTGGGAGGCCATGCTTAGAAGAGATTTGTGTCCTTTGTATCATTTAGAATAAATATCTTCTCAGTATAAAGAATCAGGATATATAAACTCTACAGTCAACCACTATATTACAAGAAAAGTAACCAACTTGTAGCTTGACATCTTTGTGTGATGAAATGTTTAGCATCAGGTTCAGAATTCCTTTGTGCTTTAAAATGGACCCAAACTCAATCACATGCAGCAACTTACAAATACACACACTTTAGTTTTCATTTAGGATAAAATATTCAGTCCAAGAGCCATGGAGTGTATTTTAAATTTTATTGTATGTATTTATTGTACTGTGTTACATAAGAATATTTTTCATAGTAGTACAGTTTTCCATTGAATGTACCCTCCACCATTTCCTTTTTTCCTTTCTTCCTTCCATTAATCACCACGGTCATCAATGACCCCACCCCTACAACCCACTCAGGCCAAGTTATTTTTATTTTCTATCTTCACTTGGTATATGAATATCTTATGAGCATAACCTAATAATGTTCTTACTATATGCAGAGTTCAGAAATGGATTTCTCAGATACTCACAAAGTTTGTTGTAACATATGAACTCCTGACTTAGCTCTGTCCCAGAGGAGTTTAGTCTAGGCATTATAGTCAAATTATAAAAACACATATAGCTATCGCTGAAACTGTGTCTAAATATATTTCATGCACAAGAACAAAGGATTTCTCAGCTCAACAATCAATCTAAAAATTACTCCTAAATTAAGGAATCTAAAAGCAGAATATGTTAGCCTGTATTTGTGTCTTTGAAGCCGAGTCTCACCATGTAAGCCAGGCTAGCCTCAGAATTTGCAGCTACCCTCCTGAGTTCTCAGCATACACATGTGCCCCTCTCAAACTGCTCTCTACATCTAGATCAGCATAACAGTGCAAATCTGTAAATTAGTTAAGAAGCCGATATATAAAACTGAAATCATACTGTATTTATGTTATTACAAAGGGAGAAAATATTATTTAAAAACTGTTGAGTTCATAACTTTAAAGCAGCAGTAGAAAGACTAATGTGTTGTGTCTCTTTTTAGCATGACACTACTGTTTGCTCTTTGGGGTGTTTTTAGACACTGCCCTTACATGTAGGACTTGATATATGCTAGACCTTTCTATGAAGAGTCTGTTGTGGCTGCAGTATTTTCAGTACTATTATTTCTTGGCAGTTGTGTATTTATACATGGTCAATTCCAGGAACTAGCTTTACTAGGTAACTGATATTGAATAATTTTAAGAAAGCTTTTAAATCACCCTCAAATTTGCAAGGCATTTCCTTGTTTCTTGGATTACTTCAGCATACTTATTTCTGGAAATGCCTGATCAAAACCATTAGATTTAAAATAATTGTAAATTGAAGTGCTGATGGCTATTATAAAGCAATTACTGTATCCACTCACCAATATTGCCCTATTTGCCAATAAAAGCACTGGAATTGTGGTTTGTATTTCCAGTGACTCTTTGTTGAAAGCCACAAGCTAGATTCCACTAGGAAAAATGTTCTAATCATATTTCTGTTGCCATAATAAGGAAACAATATTCCTTTTAAAGCAAGGGTTGTAAGCAAGTTCTAAGCTAAAAACAGAGTCTTATCATATTTTAGTACTTGTGATGGAAGTCTGGTCATTTATCATGAACCCTATAGTCAAACTGAGTGTCATTTCTTCCTTAGAAGAGGAATCATCAAGTACTACAAGGGCTGGAAGGTAATGTTTGTTTTCAATGTGAGCTACCCAGTTAACCTGGATATGGACCCATCTCAAGGGGAGTAAGAAATATGTCCCAGTGGAGAATACAGAGTTTCACTAATGGAGGAAAGCTTACCTGAGGCTGCGGTAGCTACACCCCTGCACAAGATTTTTATGAAAGAATGTGTCACCTAACATTTCCAGAAATCCAATTATCCAAAAAAGGCTGATCAAGCCTTGTGTTTGAACCCGTCAGATTTTATACCCCTGCCTCATGATGTTTAGTCATCTGCTCATAGTGAGCCTGGAGTAGGCTTTGAGTTTCTATTTTCTAAAATCTGACAAGGTCAAGTCATCATCTCACCAGGTTAAAAAAAAAACAAAAAACAAAATACAGAATCATTTCTTGCTAAAAAGTCTATGTTCTTTTAGAAGAATACTACTCCATTAGCTAATAGTAGTGCTCTCTTGAGCTGAAAACTGGAACTTTGGTGTCATTTGTACATTCATTATTCTAAATATCCATTGGCCCAACATCAAACATTCGTGTATTTCATTGAATCACGTAAAATATGTGACAATTTGAAGGAAAAATAAGTCGAAGTATGAAATTCTTGATATCAGTTGTCTAATGGATTGGTCATAATATTTTAGATACTTTTTACACATTTAGAAGAATATTAAATTGAAACTATTAATAGAACTGAGGATAAAAGACAAGGAGCAAAATTAATCAGCTTAGAGTTTCTAGATTATGAAACATTACTTGAACATATAGATGCAAATACAAAGTATGTGGGAAAGAATCTCCAAAACATTTTTCATGAATGGAATAAAGCTATTCAATTTTCTCTGCCTTCTTTTAAATTTTTCTCTTTCTTTTAGCTTCCTTCCATGTAGTAAGTTTATAGCAATGAAAGTAATGTGTTTGTGTGTCTGGGTCTGCATGTGTGTATACATATTCATATATGAAAAATGCTACATAGTCTTTTATTTAAAATATTTTATAGAGACAATTATTATAAAAGGCCTTTCTTATAGCAGACTTGCTTTATGAAGAAAATTTTAACAAAGATAAGCCATTATAAGTTGGAATGAGCCAATTAAATGCATTAAATGTACCTCAGAACAAGAAACCATTATTTTTTCAAATTGATTTACTTAAAGTGAGAGTCTATGAATATCATAAAACCTTTCTGGTTACTATCCAAGCTTATCAACAAACAGACATAGAAATTACTGTTCAAAAATGGAAAACCCATGCCAACCTGTCTTTCCATTTCAATTTTATAGCTTATAGTAAACTCCATAACAAGAAATATTCTATTCATTTACTCATTGTTTACTTATTCACTTATCTGTTTACTCATGATAAAATCTAAATAGAATAAGCACAAAACAGATAATTTTGCTTTACTGTAGCAAAAGCCATACATGTTTCTACTCTGAGCACTATATTATATCTTGTAAGCTAAATAATACTTATTTATATTGTCTTCAAATTCTTTAGTTGTAAAAGTTCATAAGATTGCTTTGAAAACAAAATTTGATAACAGTATCTCCCATCTAGTTATGTAAGTCTCTCCTGAGCATACCCCACCCACCCACCCACACACACTCCATATGCATGGGATAGTGTAACATACTCTATAAATCAACATGGCAAATTAAATACACTCATTGCCTCAAGTCCAAATTGCCCCTTCTTCATAGTCTTAGCTCCTTCAACAGTCCTTCTTATGGTAAGCTCAAATTCTCTTCAGTATCATTTCACTACCAGTGAGGATATAAAAGACAGAGTCCAGAGTCAGAAGGTGTCTCTACTGAAATCATTGTCTCTCTAAGAAGACTTATAAAAGAAGTATGATGGTTAATTATTAAGTGTAAATTTGGCTAGATTACAGGGTTAGAGTTCTTGGCTTTGAATTTCCTGTTCTTCGCAGTTGAATGAATCATTTTTCTCTTAATTCTCTTGGTAGTTGATAGCAGTAAAATATAGATAATAGACATATTGAATGTACAATTAGTTATACCCTATTGGATCTGTCTTCATAACTACGTATAGAGCAAGCTAATTTTACAAATGCTGTTACTACCTTCTCGCTTATAATTTTAAAGACAATTTCTAATTTTCGTTTTCTGTGCCAAAAGTGGAGGAAATATTTTATTTGAGCCAAATCATTCTTCTGGCTGAAAAATCTTTGGAGTCCTTGTATATAGTCTTCCATACATTCCCTGTCTGCTTTGCTTCAGCTCAAGGACAGAGCTTAGATTCATACTTGATTCACAAAGTCCCAGATTTAAAAGTTAAATTTGGGTAAGCATTGACTTTTGAGCAATAGTCACATGTGAATATAGTTAGCTGCATTGTCCAAGCATAAATAACTATTTTGAATCATAGTAGATAAATCCCAAAGCTCAAATTGAATGACACAGTTTATTGTTACACAGCTTATTAAATTATCAGAAGAGGCCAACCTCTTTGAATAAGTAATTCTAGGTCAGTATTAAATTGAGCATGTGTGCTCCAAAGGGAATTAGACCATCTGCTAATCTTGATGTGCAAAGGCTTTCTTCTAGCTATCCTCAGCTTTGAAGACAATCAATGCTATTTGCCTCTAGCTCCTATTTTTCGGCCTAGAGTTACTTTGTCTATATTAAACAGTTTCTATACTTTGTTGTTTGGAATTCAAAGCATTAGTTTTATTTATGATAGTTATAAACAGAGATGGTAAGAGCTTTGAAAGAAGGCTTTGAAAGCATCTAGAAATCTCAGGAACTAAAGTCCTTCAAAATTTACATTCTGAAAGGGATTTTTAGATTTATGTAAGCAATTATCATGACAATACATTGGTTTTTACATAGTCTAATAAATATTGTGGAAATTTGTTATTATATTTAAAATATGATGGAAATCTATTGGCCCTTGTATGACCAGTCTTCCCATCCAGTCCCTCTTTTTGAACAAGACATTTACAGGGACCCTTTAATGAACAAAGAATCTATTCAGGGCTCAAGTCCCTAAGCCAATTTCCAGTCAACAGGTTTCTCTCATGCTTTTAGGTACCAAAAAGCAATTTTGTTTTTTCAAAAGAATTCTTAATAAAGAGGGAATTAAACTTTAAGTGGCTTCTTGACTTCACCATTTCTGAATCCCAGTGTTAGGTTGCTGAAAGGCCATTTCACTTGTGCCATCAGCAGCCTACAGGCTTTTGAAAATAACCAAGTGATGTAACTTTCCCGGGGGTTTAGCAGATAGATGATAGGAGTGGCTAGAAATCTCTTAAAGACATACGCATGTTTTTTATCATTACTTAAATTTCTTTGAGAAATGATGTTTTGGTGGAATTACACATTTCCAGCTTTGATGAAAAATGTAAAGTTATGGTTATAGAGTATTTAATAATGTTACATAGAAGGAAAACCAAAAGCAAATCAATACATACATTTGCCCACCACAGATGCTCAGCTTGACACTAAGCAATTAAATAATTATCTGAGTAAAGATATAAACTATCACTCTTGTCAGGAAAGCAGACAGGCAAACTGCAGAGCTTCACCTTTCCTTCTTTCCCTTCAAATGCAATTTCTAAATCTCATCCCCAAAAACACATTTACTTGGAATGCACAGTGGTCACATCTATCAGGATCCCTGAAGAGTTTTCTATCAAAAAACACACAGCCACCGCACCTTTCCAAGATCCAGAGAAAGCAATGGAAACTAAGGAACAGAACACCCACCCAACAAAGACAAGAGTAGATATCAACACCTAGAATTAAAATCTTCCCAAAGCTAGATGCTTACACTCCAGTATAAAACTATAATCAAGAACAACCAGGACAATATGTCTTTACTAGAGCCCAGCAACCAACTTAAAGTAAGTCCTATGTATTGGAACATAACTAAAGCATGAGACCTTAAAATAGCTTTTATGAATACACTAGAGATCCTTAAAGAAGAAATTAATGAATTCCTTAAGGAAATCTATGAAAATACAAACAACATAAGAAAAATGAGTCAAGGGGCAGCATTCAAAACCTGAAGGAGGAAACGGAAATACCAATAAAGAGACCCAAATTGAGAGAAATCTAGAAATAAAAAAATAAGTCTTAAGCAGGAACCTCAGAGCAAGTGTCACCAACAGAACTCAAGAGATACAAAGAGGATCGCAAGCATTGAAAATACAACAAAGAAAACGTATAACTCAGTCAAAGAAAATGCTAAATCAAAAGAAAAAAAAATAGTCATTAAACATCCAGGAAATGTAAGACACTATGAAAAAACCAAATCTAAGTATAATAAGAATAGAAGAAAAAACTCAGGTTGGAAGTGGCCATAAAGCATATGAGTGCTTCACTGAGGGGGATTCTACTGTGGCAAGGCTCATGGAGACCCTTGGACTCTAGTGTGGCAAGGCCCAAGAAAATCCCTTCCCTCTTGGCAAGGACCTGTGGTGAATTTGGTGGCCTCTATGCTTATTACTGAGATCACATGTGCTACATGCTTTCCTTACTTTCTCTAGGCTATCTATACTCATAGCAATTTTTAGTTTCACTAAAAATATAAGGAAGATATGTCTGATCAATAGAGATTTTAAAATGGTTCTTGGGAAGACAGTATCAGGTGCATGTTAGGAAAGATTGCTTGATACAATGAACAAATGTTTGTGTACAATTTAAAAAATATTATGACAGAGGGGTGCTATCTGAAAATTGGACATTTCACCCGCTAATGTTTGATCTGTCTCTCACCTGGGTATATGCTCATGTCTACAGGACATACCTGGCTAGATATTTATTTAGAGCTTGGTAAATTGTGCTTTGTAGTGCAAAAATAAGGTGGGGGTGATTAACCAGTAGGGGTGGGGGGCAAAGAGAAAGGGAAAATATTGGGCTTTTTGTAATGATGGAGCTTTTATAATGCTGATGTTCTGATTTATTTTAATAATATAACCAATGATGTCACTGCTCAGGCAAGCAAGATTGTAATTGTATAAATAAAGATGGCTCCAGCTACTTGGGGCCACTTGCTTGAAAGTCAACTGGTAGGTGGTCAGTGTTGTAATTTTTTGCCGAAACCCCTTCCCTGTCTCAAGAACTTGCAGCTGGAGTTGATCCCAGGTAAAGGTCAGAAGCACTTAAAATATTTTCAACAAAATCATAAAAGAAAACTTCTCTAACCTAAAAAGAGAGGTATGTATAAATATACAAAAAGCATACAAACACCAAAAAGATTGGACAAGAAAATATAATCAAAGTACTAAATGTACAGCAAAAAAGAATATTAAAAGCTTCAAAAAAAAAATACCACATAAAGGCTGAC
Organism: Rhynchomys soricoides; assembly: GCA_019843965.1. NCBI lineage: Eukaryota > Metazoa > Chordata > Mammalia > Rodentia > Muridae > Rhynchomys > Rhynchomys soricoides. Next base: position 753,442 of record JADRCH010000239.1, on the reverse strand, counting down.
CAGTTAGAATAAAAGCTGAGTTCTTAATGGAAACTCTCAAAGCAGAAAGGGCCTGGACAGATGTGCTGCAAACGATCAGACAACACAGATATCAATCCAGACTAAGTATCCAGCAAAAATTTCAATCACAATAAATGGAGAAAATAAGATATTCTATAACACAAAATTTAAGCTTCATCTACCTACAAATTACAGATTACAAAAAATACTAGAAGGAAATCTTCAACCTAAAGAGGTTAATGATACCCAAGAAAACTCAAATAATGATATTCTCAGACCAGAATAATTCCTAGATGGAAAACACACATACACATACATGCATACACATACACGCCCATACATACATACATACATACATATATACACATACACACCCATATATACATACATACATACCCATACACACCCATACATACATACATACATACATACATACATACATACACACACAATAAAGAAAACACCAAAATAACAGAAATCAACAATCACTGGTCATTGATATCTCTCAATATCTATGGTCACAATTCCCCAATAAAAAGACACAAACTAATAGAATGAATGAGAAAAGAGGATCCACCTTTCTGCTGCATCCAAGAAGCACACTTTAACATCGAAGACAAAGATAATGTCAAGGTAAAAGGATGAAAAAAGAAATTCCAAGGTAATGGAGCAAATAAGCAAGCTGATGAAGACATTTTAATATCTGACAAAATAGACTTTAAATCAAAACTAGTCAGAAGATATGGGGAAGGAAAATACATCATTGTCATCAAAGAAAACTCCATTACAATTCTTAGCATCCATGCACAAAGCACAAGGGTACCCAAGTTTGTAAAAGCAACACAACTATAACATAAATCACAATTAACACTCACACACTGATAGGGGAGACTTCAGTATGCCACACTTACCAATAATAGGCAAGATATCCAGGCAAAAACTAAACAAAGAATTGCTGAAGCTAACTGAGACTATAAACTATTTGGATGTAACATTTATTTATAGAATGTTTCACCCAAACACAAAGAATCTACCTTATTTTCAGCAACTCACAGAACTTTCTCCAAAACTGACCACATACTCAGACACAAATTCTCAACAGATAAAACAAAAACAACAACAACAAAAAAAAAAAAGCAAAAAAATAAAAACAAAGAAATAATGACCCTGCAAAGTATCTAACCACTGTGGATTAAAGCTGAATATCAACAACAACAGCCAAAACAACAGAATGCTTACAAATTCAAAGAAACTGAACTAAATAAAAAGTGAGTAAGAAATGAGGACAGAAATTAGTAAAGAAAATAAAAACTTTTTAGAATGAAATGAAATGCACACACAGCACGCCCAAACCCATCAGACACAATGAATACACTTCCAAGAGGCGAATTCATACCTCTAAGTGCTACATTTAAAAAAAAAATGGAAAGTTCTGATATTAACCACTTAACAGCATACCCAAAAACCTTCAAACAAAAAGAAAAAATCACATCCAAAAGGAATATATGGCAAGAAATAATCAAACTCAGGGCTGAAATCAGTAAAATAGAAACAATCAACAAAAATACAAAGAATCAATAAAACAAAGAATTGTTTCTTTGAAAAAATCAGTAAGATTGACAAACTCTTACAAAAAGTAACTAATAAATGGAGGAAGAATATCCAAATTAACAATATTAGAGATTAAAAGAGAAACATAACAACAGACACCAAAGAAATTCAGAGGACCCTAAGAAGATACTTTAAAAACCTGTATTCCCAATTGTGAAATCTAAAATAAATGATAATTTTCTCAATACATACTGTTTGTCAAAATTAAATTAATATCAGACAAGCAACTTAAACAGACCTATATCCCCTAGTGAAATAGAAGCAGTAATTAAAAGTCTCTCAATGAAAAAGCCCAGAACCAGATCACTTTAACACAGAAATTTAACAGACTTTCAAAGTAGAGTTAATGCCAATACTCCTCAAATTATTCCATGAACGAGAAAGAGAAGAAAAATTGTACAATTTGTTTTACAACTGGCAGTTACCCTGCCACGTAAATCACATAAAGAACCAACAAAAATGGATAATTACAGACTAATTTCTGTTATGAACACAGATGCAAAAAGTCTCACCCGATTATATAAATAAAAGAAACATATTGAAAACATAAATAATTAACAAATGCTATTCCTAAAGATACCACTAAGATAGGTTCTGAATGGTGGTCATGAGTTAGAGAACAGCTAGAGTAGGTAGCCATACGTTTAAATGTTATTTTCAGTAATGCTGATGATACAAAAATCATTTACATGTAAGAATGAATAAATAGTAGTTTTAAAGGTTATATCATTTTTTTTTAAATTCTAAATTACATGGAATGTAAGGGTAAAGTAAAGAATATATAGATAAATTTCTAAAAGTAAAGTAACCAAAACCAACATACTTGGGTTTAAGTAATCACCCACCTTAGTATAAACATATATTGCTACTGAAGAAAACGGTGTGGACTGAGACTTATAGGAAAGAGAAGAATGTAAATATGACCGAGAGAAGATACAACATGGCTCCAGTAAGGCCACAATATACAAACATGTAGTCAGAAGTCCAAAACCTGGACACCCAGCAAGGCCACAATATACACCCATGTAGTCAGAAGTCCAAAACCTGAACACCCAGTAAGGCCACAATATACACCCATATAGTCAGAAATCCAAAATCTCGACATTAAAACAAGAGAGAAAAAAGAGAGAAGAACGGAGAATTGTATGTTATACTTGCACACTAAATTAAGAACGGTGAATTTTGTTGTCTTTAGCATACTCGGCAGAACAGGTTGCCCTAGTTAACATGAAAGATCCTCTAGCCTTGTCTGTTGGTAAAGTCACATAAGAAAGAACACAGAATAGTCTATTAGCATTGTTTCTAAAGGTCAGATAAATACAGAAAAAAAAAACCTGGGTGTTCTTAAAAATCATTGATTTTCCCAAATATCACATATTTGAAGAAAGTGCATTGATCTCCAACTATCAGTATTACCAACCAGTTGTCAATTCAGACTACAGACTCAAAGTTCGTGAAATTGGTCCTGAGGAGATGGCTCATTGGATAAAGTGCTTATTGTGGAAGCATAAAGACTTGAGTTTGGATGCCCAGAACCCATGTCAAAGCATGACCCAGTGGTATAAGGCTATAATCCCAGTATTGAAGTGAAGGAGTGTGGTGTGAGGGGAAGACAGACACATTCTACAGGCTTGCTGGACAGCCATTCTAGCAAAACTAGCCTGAACTAGGTTTATTGAAATGTCCTCACTCAATAAACGTGGTAGAGAACAGTTAAGGAAGGTGCCTGATGTCAGTCTCTGACCTACATACTCACATGCATAGCTTAATGGCCCCCAAAACACAGGTGTACACACAGGATATCATAGACATACACAAATACATGCATACACACACACATGAGAGAGAGAGAGAGAGAGAGAGAGAGAGAGAGACCATAGAATCTAAATTTTGAATATGTACTCTTTTGAAATTAACCTGCAAATATACATTTTATGATACTCAGGTTCCAGCTTGCTATGAATTCCCTGGTATGACAGTTAAGGTCCTCTGGGGAAAAGATGGTGTCATAGCATAGAGAGTGCCAAAGGATAAGTAGTGGGACAAGTTTCTTTTTAGACAGAAAAGGCCAGGTTTACAGGTGGCATACAGAAAGGTCAGTGGCCTCAAGTCGAGAACAGAATTGATTTCTGGGACAGAAAGCTAGAGGTGGCTACCTGGCTTCATTATTTGCATGTAATCACGAAGTTCATCCTTAAAGGCCAATCCCTGGGGATGTGCTCCACAACTATCACATTTGACTATGTTAATTGCAAAGGTAATGCATGACCAATGGGGACTTAAGCATTTGCAGACAATTTTCTTCTACTGATTCATGTAAAGCTAAATAGAAAATACCAACAATAGAATACTGCTGAAGAGTCAAAATAACAGGCCCAAATGTGGCTCTGGCCAACTACCACAGCTTAGACCTAGAACAACTGATTTCTCTTTATACTGTTAGGGAGAGATTCTCCATCTCATTCTGTATTGAAACTAAACATATGCACAAATGCAAAGCAGATTCAGTCTCAACTCACTCTCACCTGAAATGTTCATCTCAGTTTTAGCAGGTTCACACACAGCCATAGCCACTGTAATTATCCTCTGGGGCAGTTCCCACACCCTCTAGAGTTTAAAATTTGCTAAACGAATGCATAAGTGAGGGCAGAATATCCAAACATTTGCACGCAAAAAGGTTCAAAGTGAAAAAGGCACAGTAAAATAAATCAGTTGGAGTACTTAGTGGCAAATGCCTCATTTTCCTGTTGTGTTTACCCTTCTGACCCAACAGAACAGTAATGCAGATCCTCTCTCTGCATTCTTGATAAGGTTATTTACACTGCATAGCCAATGAGTTTCTGGCCTGTGCAATAAATTCTCATCTTTGGATTGTGTGTGAAGATATAGATGCTGTTATTGGAGGACTTAACCTTGTAAATGAGGAGCACCCTTACCGAAGCTCTGGATTTCATTTATTCAAGCACAACACAGGAATGCAGACCATTTTCTGCAGAATTATAATGATCATCCTCACAAATTACCACTGACTATGAATAAGTAATAATATACTGGCAACAGTAAAGAGCTTTAGCCTCGTTTTTTATATATGTGTGTGCTGGTTTGTAATTTCCTATGCCATCATTGGAAAGAAATTCTGTGAGTTAAGGTCTCGTTACTCAGTAGTAATCTATATTAGGAACTACTTAGGCTGAGGAAAACCAACATAAAGACACATAGGAAAGACATTCTGTTTTTAAGCCATACTGTCTGCTGCTCACAGCTGACAATATGCCTTAGAGATTCTTCCAAGGTATCCAACCATCATCCCACCAGAGTATCTTCATAAATACCTCCAAAGATTCATCAAGTAGATTGTCGCATGTTCATCATAAGGAAGTTGTAAGAAGATAATAGTATTGATAAGACCCTAAATTAAAGCTCAAGACTGAATTGCTGGAGATCAGAAGATAAACGTGTTTCCTCACTTAGGGAAAATCCTGACATACAGCATTCCACTTCATTTGAGACAGGTTTTTGGCGAAGAAAAGGCTCGGAGGGTTGGCATGGAATTTTATATTCCTCCCTTCCCTCTCTTCCAACTCATAACGAACTATGTCTTCTTTTTTAATACTTTGAAGAAAGACACAAAAAAGATTTTTCACAGAAGCTATAGCTGAGATGAATATTAAAATCTTTGGTAATAGGTTTGAAACCAAAAGCTCCTCCATTTGATGCCCCTTTGAGCCCATATATGAGACCCAGTAACCTGAGCATTAGGAGGAGTTCTACGCTTTCTCCTAAATCGGTACTTACAGAATACATACTGTCTACAACAATACAAATCCCACTACATATCATGGCACAGTTGCTGTTGAAATCTATCAAAATTATAAGATTTGTGTCTTCCTGTAAATTATATCTTAAAATAAGAATGTAAGCATCAACAATAATATAGGGGAGGGAGTTAGTAGATTTGAAGCTAGAATAATGTCAGAATCATGATCATTTTTAAGCTGAATGATCAGCATATAGAGAGTTCATCATACTGTTTTATTTACATGTTGTATGTTTTTCAAGCTTCTCATAATAAAAGGTTTTTAAAAGGCCAATTGTTTTGGTGGTAAGGTCATCCCACAGTCACAGTGCCGATTACCATGAGACTCATTAAAATCCACTCATATCTTTGACATTTAACAGTGCAGACTGAAGATATTTCATTCATATAGCCCTACCTGAAGGAATGGATTGACATTATTTAACCCCTGAGTCTTTATTTGCATAGAGACTGCAAGGAAAATTAAAAAAGCCTACTCCATCATCAAATATTACATAACTGCCTCAAAAAAAAAGTCAGTGAAACCAGTTAGCTCTGCTTAGAGTGAGTTTTCTTGACCTCACATTAGCTCAAAAAGGACATGGTCCGCCTCCTTACCTGCTTAACATTGGTATAATCCACTATTTCCACTACTCCTGGATTAAGAGCACTCGATTCACTCTTGCAAACACCCCAGCTAAAATACTAGTGTGTCAAACCTGAAATCTTTCTAAGAATGCTTGCAGAGCATTAAATATTTGCTTTCAATCAACTTCAAGACAAAATTGTTTTATAAGGAGAAACGTTTCATATTACATGACAGAGTGTTAGTGCTCAATAAATATCTAGTGAATCTGTGAATGAAAGATAAAGGATCAGAAGAACTTTCTAATAGACAAATAGAAAATAAGAATATTTTAAAAGGTAATAAGTGCTTACAAAATAGCAGTATCATCAAAGACTTTGTTCTTATGCTTGTTGAAAAGGTACTGATTAAAAGTCAATAAATTTAATGATAAATTGAGGGGTTTTTATTCACTTTGCATCCTGATAGCTGTCCACCCTCCTGCTCCTCTCTCCTACAGTCACTCCCCACGTCTATAGTCTACATTTGTTCCCCCTTCCCCTTCTTCTCTAAGAGAGTGGAAGACATACACACACACACACACACACACACACACACACACACACACACACACATACACACACACACTTATCTCTTCATGTCAGCACATCAAGTGTCTGCAAGGCTCAGACCCTCTTTACCCACTGATGCCAGACAAAAAGCTAAGTTAGGGGAATGGATTCCACAGACAGGTATTAGGAATAACTCTCTCTCTGTTTGTTCAGGACCCACGTGAAGACTGAAATGCATATCTTCTACATATGTGCAGGGAGGTGCCTAGGTCCAGCCCATGTATGCTGTTTAGTTGGTGGTTCAGTTTCTGAGAGCCCCCAAGAGTCCAGATTAGTTGACTCTTGGTCTTTCTATGGAGTTCCTATCCTGTTCAGGGCCCTCAATCCTTCCCCCAACTCTTCCATAAGAGTCCCCAAGCTCCATCCAATGTTTGTCTGTGGGTCTCTGCATATGTCTGAGTCAGCTGCTGTGTGGAACATCTCAGAGGACAGCCATGCTAGGCTCTTATCTGTAAGTATAACAGAGTGTCATTAATAGTGTCAGGGATTGGTGCTTGCCCAAGGGATGGGTCTCAAGTTAGGCTTCTTATTGCTTGGTCATTCCTTCAGTCTCTACTCCATCACCTACCACTTCATTTCTTGTAGGCAGCATAAATTTGGGTTTGAAAGTTTTGTAGATGGGTGTGTGTCCCTGTCACTCCACTAGGGTCTCTGCCTGTCTACAGGAGGATGCCTCTTCAGGTTTTATATCCCCAATGCTCTGAGTCTCAGCTAAGGTCACCCACATATATTCACAGGAGGCTCCCCTATCCCAGGTCTCTAGCACACCCTTCAGATGTCCCCCACCCCAACCACCACCAGCTGCAGATTTCCATTCATTCTCATGGGCCATCTGACCATCTTCCCTGTCTCTCCCTACACTTGCCCATTCCTCTCTGAATCCCTTCTTTGATTCAGTTCCCTCCCTCCATCTGCCTCCTAGGACTATTATATTTCCCCTTCTAAACGAAATTCAAGATCCTCTCTTGGTCCTTCCTTTTTGTTTAGCTTCTTTGGGTCTATGAAGAGTAATGTGGTTATCCTGTGTTTTATGGCTAATATACACTTCTAAGTAAGTACATACCATGCATGTCCTTTTGGCTCTGGGTTACCTCACTCAGGATCATATTCTCAAGTTCCATCCATTTTCATGCAAAATTCATGATATCCTTGCTTTTAATAACTGAATAGTATTCCATTGTATAGATGTACTACATTTTCTGTATCCATTCTCCAGTTGTGGGACATCTATGTTGTTTCTAGTTTCTGGCTATTATAGTAAAGCTGCTATGAATATAGTTGAGCAAGTGTCCCTGTGGTACAGTGGGGCATTTTTTGGATATATGCCCAGGAGTGGCATAGCTGGGTCTTGAGGTAGAACTATTCTCTGTTTTCTGAGAAAACGCCAAATTGATTTCCAAAGTGGCTGTACAAGTTTGCACTCCTACCACCATATTAAGATTTTAAGAATATATGTATGTATGAATATATATAAATATTCACTTATATATGCATAAAAGATATATATATATATATATGATTATATATTGCAATATATTACTTCTAAAATAAGTAAGGGCGGTACAGAAAATCAATCAAATCTCTGGGGAAAAAATGCCTTTTTATTCAACCCATTTAAGAAAATAATGTGACTTCAGTTTGTTACATTTGACTCTGGAAAAAGTTGCTTTTGAAAGGTCTAAACTTTCAAACCTAAAATGAGACAAAAACAAAAAGGTTGTGAAGCCTAAATTAGCTTAATGCTTGTTTTTAATCTCCTCTTCACTTTTTATCTCTTCTTACCACATCTCCTGTGCCAAATATTAAGTAGTAACAACTTGAGAATTCAAATAACCCTAACCACTCATAACAACAGCATAGCAAGGCCAAATCTGTTTTATGCACTCTACATGATAGATTTCTTCTCATAGCAAAAATAGAAGGCAGCAATTATTAGCATCAAAGGCCAAATCTAATTTAAGATTTAAGCAAAATCAGCTGGATTTTTCTCCTGTCCAATCCCCCATTTCTAAGACAGTTAGACACATTCAATGTTCTGTTCCCAGAAGCAGAGAAAAAAGTCCATGCAGTCTTCTCAGATGTCTTGTGAAGATAACCTGTCAGTCAAATGAATTACATGCCTATAATATACAAAACATTCAGAAGACATCAGAATAAAAGCCTCTTTCACATAATTGTGCAGGTCTGTCAAATGTTACTATGCAGGACTTGAAAACACCTATAAAGACTGAATCTAGGAATTCGATTTCAGTGGATATATATATATATATATATATATATATATATATATATATATATCAGCTCATTACAGGGGAAGAACACTGCAGCTTAGATGCCAAAGAGACTGGCCATATAACCTCAATTTTCTCTCACTGGCAATTTTTATTGTGTTTTTTCCTTGAGGGCTATAGCTTGTTTTCTTCTTAGAGTAAGCTTAGCAATGGATTATAATGAAAAATTTTCTCTGAAAATATTTAGTCTTGAGTTCAGTTGGTTAGAAAACATCCAAGGAATCCAAGGTCACAGGCTCATAGGAATATGAAATGCATATGGGTTAGAAATTGTCCACACCAGAGATCAGCTCCTCCCTGCTCTATTCACTGCCTCCATGCAAGAATATTGTAGGTAAAAAGAGAGCAGTGTGAAGATCAACAAGACATCCATATCCAATCAACAGAAATGGAAACTCCGCACCATGACAATTTTTACTGTTTACATTAATCTATGAGTTGTTGCATTAGGTTAAGAAATGAGAGGAAGAGTGGGAGATATCTACCTTTTGCCCCCACGATCACGTGAGGGCAATTGTACACATGTTAGAGGCATATGACAAATGATAAAAAACATATCGTAATTTAAGGACCAAATAAGTAGTACAGCAAGGAAATAAAAGGAAAAAAAACACACACAAAAATGAAAAGATTAGCTTTTATGGCATATGCAGGAGAAACTTCTAGAAAGAGTGACCTGGGAGCTAACATACCTGACCATGGAAAGGGCAAAAGGTAGTGTTCTATAATATAACACCAAGACCTTTCCATGCTAGCAAAAGACAACTGAGGCATTCCAGTGTGTGTAGGAGTCAAATGTTGTTTTATTCCATTTCTGCTAAGCTTATGGCTCATCCTTTATTTGCAACAGGAAATGTGAAAGGCTATGTTCAGAATAAAATTTCCTGATACCTGCTGAGAAGAGAGCATCAAGGAGAGCCATTTATGACGACCACTTCTCAAGGATTGCTAACCTCCATAAAACAACATATTGTGGATACCTTAGCATAGACTCTAAGAAAATTCATTTAGCAAATTATTCTCCAAATCGCTCTCTACAGTGGGGAAGAAAGGGTAACCAGAATACTTTATACATATGGATGGAACTGTTAGATAACAAAATTAATCAATAAAAAAATCAGCTCTCTGGCTTAACAGTATATATTGAAAATAAGTAGATTCATGCTCCTTGATCTGATAATGTCACTTCAAGAAGTCACTACTACATGCAACTACCCGTAATCACATTAATATGTGCACAATTGTCTATGTTGCAAGTTGTTTCCTGTTTGTTTGTTTGTTTTTGTTTTTATAATTGCAAGAGAATTAGTAAGTAGTAAATGCCTATTTGCAGAAGGCATATTAACTGCGTTCTAGCATACTTACATGATAAATACCTTCCAGACATGAAAAAAATGCATAATGCATGATGTGAGTCTATATACACTGGTCTGAAACTAGCACACTAACATCTGGTACATAAATGGTAGGAAGTGGCCATGAATATGAAGAGCTCATGGTAGGAAGTGCTCAATAAAAACAGTGGCACATATTCCACACTGTGTGCACTAAAAGAACAAAAGGTCACTGTGGTAAAATGGATGAAGAGCTGGGGCGAGAGGATGAGAACTAGGAACTGTTGAGTGTGGAGTTCACACTTGTAATTCCAGAAATCAGGAGGTTAAGACAAGGAGAGAGTCAGCCTGTACTACAAAGTGAAAGCCTATCAAAAACAAACAAAAGGAATGGAAAACTGGGCACAAAACCTATTATATCTAAAGGTCATGGAAGAGCTTTCCCAAATATAATGTGAACCAGAACAGTGTTGTAAATAAATGTGGCAACTACTATTTTAAATAATCCTTAGGGAACAAAAACTGCAGAGGAGTACCTGTGGACCAGGAATACAAGACCAGTGGTCATTGCAGCAAGCCAAAAAATAGTTTTAAAATGGTAATAGCAAAGATGTCAGGGCTTAGAGGAGCTGGAGGAAGGAAAAAACATAATCAAAATATGCTATATGAAAAGAAATTAAATAGGAAAATAAGTAAAAGTGAATGTCAGAAATAGAGAGCTGACTCAATGGCTAAGAGTACTGGCTGCCCTTCCAGAGGACTCCAGTTCAATTTTCAGCACATCATGGCTCACAACTACTGATTACTCCATCTCCAGGGGATCTGATGCCCTCTGATGGCTTCTGCAGGGACCAGAGGCACACAACGCTCAGGTAAAACTCCCATATACATATTTTAAGAAAGAAAGAAAGAAAGAAAGAAAGAAAGAAAGAAAGAAAGAAAGAAAGAAAGACAGAACAAATATTTTTTTTATATGGCAAAGTAAATTATCTGGGAAAAGCATTCTGAGATAAAATTCTAGCTGTGTCATCTAGTTTAAATGTCCTGTCATGTATTCCTCAGAAAAGATAGAGTATAAAGTTCTAAATTGAAGTGTGTGTGTGTGTGTGTGTGTGTGTGTGTGTGTGTGTGTGTATGCACAGGAACATGTGTGTATGTGTGTGACAGCAAAAAAGGAGAGAGAGAAACACCAAAAAATGTAGACCAGACATTCAAATTTGTTTTTTTAAGTATTTTATTTTTGCCATAATCAAAAGCTTGTGATTGCTAGTAACTATGCATAGGATGGGATGAAGATTACAGTTTGTATTAAAAATACATGGGACAGTGTCCAGCATATTGAAGAGTCTCCAATGGCTTGAGACTTTGTCGAAGAAGATTTAGGGAGTTTTACACTGGAAGACAGAATTTAAAGCTGCGTTTCAGGAAGACGTATCTTTGGAAGTATTTCAGCAGGAGACCCCTCAACCTATAGGAAACCCTGGGTTCAATCTACAACACTAAAAACAATTTTTAGCATATGCATATGGAGGAACATATGAAGGAGAAAGGCCAGCTTGGAGATTATTGTGTTCTTCTCAGTATCTATATTGGATAGTGAAGAAGAGATCTCATTATCACCATTGACAGGCAAGGAAGAGAGGGCTCACCTCAGGTCAAACAACAAATCAAAGGAAGAAATGAGGCCAGGCTGCAAATCACACTTCCTAGTCTAAGCAGTCTAATTCTCCAGACTTTTGCTGCTTACATTATTCAAATACAATACATGAATCCAGCCATTCACATGACCTTTTTCAAATATTAAAACTCACTGAAACCCACTAGCTAAATAATATACCAAAGGTCAGAGAATAGAGAAAATACTGATTCCCCAAAGTTCTTTTTTCTCTCCCCTTTGAGATTTATTTTTACTAATCTTCAACTTTTTTAAAAAAAAAAATCAAAGCTGTTATTTAAATGGCATTAAATGCTGCTGCTGCTGCTGAATCTGCACGTGTATGTGTGTATAAAATTCATGTGGGTGTATTCAAATAAACACATCCTTCCTGGCTGTGAATGTGATCTGTTTGCATTAACTCAACAGTGGAAGAAATATTTCTAAAGAGCAATCATCATTCACTTTACCCCATTTTAGGGCAAGTAAATGTTTTTACTTGGAAGTATTATACTCAGCAATAATCAGTGGTGACTTAGAGCTCATTCTTTTACCTGCTGTGCTCATAAAACTTGTCAGGCATAGAAGTAGAGGCCACAAAGATGGTGCCTAGTTAACAGACCATGAAAAGTTGAGTGTAAGTCATGGATGTGGGGCAATAGTTGGAAGCATGGAGGGAATGCAGTGGTGGGAGGCATGGAGGGGATACAGTGGTGGGAGGCATGGAGGGGATACAGTGGTGGGAGGGATGGAGGGGATGCAGTGGTGGGAGGGATGGAGGAGATGCAGCAATGGGAGGCATGGAGGGGATACAGTGGTGGGAGGGATGGAGGGGATGCAGTGGTGGGAGGGATGGAGGAGATGCAGCAATGGGAGGCATGGAGGGGATACAGTGGTGGGAGGGATGGAGGGGATGCAGTGGTGGGAGGGATGGAGG
>JADRCH010000239.1:722537-740522 GCA_019843965.1 Rhynchomys soricoides | reverse complement strand
GTGGGAGGGATGGAGGAGATGCAGTGGTGGGAGGGATGGAGGAGATGCAACAGTGGGAGGGATGGAGGGGATGCAGCAGTGGGAGGGATGGAGGGGATGCAGCGGTGGGAGGGATGGAGGGGATGCAGTGGTGGGAGGCATGGAGGGGATACAGTGGTGGGAGGGATGGAGGGGATGCAGTGGTGGGAGGGATGGAAGGGATGCAGTTGTGGGAGGGATGGAGGGGATGTAGCAATTGGAAGCATGGAGGAATGCAGTTGTGAAAAGTATGTGCTTCAGTCAGCACCACCTCCTCAGAATCTCCCACTTGCTACACTGCTGTAGTCCTAGAGGAATTTATTAGTTTCTCCCAGTCTCTTGTGTTCTCAACTGAACTGTGCTGTATCAGCTTTTACTCGCATTGTTATTATATTTCTTATGTGATATAATATATATCACATCTATGATAAATCTTTTCACATTTTTTTTGTCTCTAAAAATCAATGTGTCTTTTCATCAATATCAAGCTGTCTTTTAATCTGACAAGCAGAGGAACAAGTCACAATCCAGTCTTAGCCTATTTTGGGTTTTTGTTGCTATTATTGCTGTGGGCCAATGGATATAGGGTTTTTCTGCATAAAATGTGTCTGTTCTCTAGCCCATTTGAGTTCTTTGCATCAGTAGCATCACATACCATTTAATTTACTCTGAAATATGGATCTCTAATTGTCACTTAAATGTCTCCAAAACACATTACACTGAGGCTTATGAGGGAGCCTGCATATACAGAAGACTGCCATGTCCAGATAATGCAATTAGCAGCAGAAGACATTGCCAATGTTCCACAATAAATCACCAGACTTTTAAAGGTAGTGATGCATAGCATAGCTGATTCAGGCATCATGAAAGACTGCCACCAGGCTCCAACAGCTGCCTGACAAATGCCTCTACTAGGTTTTCAAGAGAAGCTATTAAACTTCCAGAAACATGTAATTCAATTAAGAGAAGAATGGAGCTATGAATTAACAAGTAGGAAATACAAACAAAACAACTATCAAAATCTACCTATAAGGAAATCATGAGCATATATTATGAAATGAGTGCCAAGACTCAACTCTAATTTCAGGTACACTAAAAATTATCTGAAGAATCACTGGATTTTGACTGCTAAGGAAGCAGGCTCCTGGTTTGAATACATTTTTGAATGAGATGGGCCTATAGAATTGCTTTAGCATAAACTGTTGTTAATTTCTGAAACAACTCTTTGTATTTTGTAAAAAAAAAAAAATAGCCTTATAAAACTATCTCTGTATCTTACAATAAGTGGTGTCACCTAGACAAACAAAATAACATGAAATTGTTAGCTGAGTACACAGGGGTGTCATTCTTCCCCATTGCTATTTTAACTGATCATCCCATATTTGGTGGCTGAAAATATCACAGTCTAATAAAGCTAAAATAAAGGTATCAGCAGGATTGAATATATTCCGTAGGCAAGTTTTTGTTTTTTGCGTTCCCATCATGCAGATGAGAGCCATTCTGTTTGGTTTGGCTGGGACTGAATTTACAGGGCAGCATTCTGATGTATTACGTTACAATCAGTTCTAATTGACTAACCTGTGTTGTCATCCATCATTCACAGTTTGGCAGAGAGAAAACCAAGACTTTTTATTTGGGAATGCTTTCAGGCCTTCTCTGGAAAGCCCTTCTCTTTCCTGTCTCTCAATACCTCTCTTATTGCACTTACCAAAAGCAATATTTTAAAGGAAGAATCTGCCCTCCCTGCAATCCTTTTCAAATAAAAATTTATCTGATGTGGTCAAATCACCACACCATCTACCCTTTCAATTTCTACTTTGTAAAATGTAGAAACATAAAGACCATTTAAAGAAGATAGCAGCGTGTTTCAATGACAAGAGTTAAGTCACATCAGCAAGCCATGCTCAGAGACAAAGGTGATTACAGCCTGAGGATCAGACTGTGATTCAGGCTGATCTTACCAATCTTGTCTTGAAATAATGTCTTCAGAAAGTTATACAGAGGCCAAGGGAGGTCCCTAACACTGTTAGTAATATCAGTGATCAACACAGGGCATTTTAGAAAGGAAATAAAAAATAAAAATATATGTCAATGAAATTTTTAATGTTAACAATTTAAACAAAAAGGCCAGGAAACGGAAGTGTTTTGGGGGATTCATTGCCTGTTTATATTTCATGTACTTCATTCTGAAGTAAAACACTTAACAGTACAATTAGCTATAAATACATTTTATCTGTGAACCATGAGTATTTGATATTATTGTGAGACCTGTGATTTTTTTTCTCATTTTCTGACTTCTCTGTTTTAATTTGTAACCTTAATGTGACATTATAGTCCTGCCTTGTGTCTGTTATTGTTGGTCTGTAGATGAAGTAGAAGCCCTCACAGGTCTTCTTACTTCTAACTTCCATAGATAGTTTTTGCAGACCTACATTATTATGAACCAACATTACAGAAGCTCTATAAAAACATAATGGGAAACAACACAGTTCTTACAGAATATATGGGAGTTCTAATAGGTTTTTCAATTTGTAACAATTATGTTGACTCTTTGAGAGGTTGTTACATAGTTTGCTTCTTTATGTCATTACATCAATTCTACCTGGTGTTGAAAACCTATTTCAAAAATTTAAGCTCCACAGCAATTTCCAACCTATCAAGGACTTAAATGTAGCCTTACAAAGTCTATACCATGCTGTTTGCTCCAAAAAGAACCTCAGTAAAGAACAGTACTGCAAGGCACACTGAATATGAAAAAGATTTCTTTTGTTTGATATTTATGATTTTCATTGTTGCAAAGTAGATAGTAGACTAAGTGGAAAAGATATGTCTAATTAAAAATTTTATAGAATCAAAAGTCTAGCTTTTAATTTTGTGCAGTTTTTAACAAAAGTTAAAAAAATAAATACAACAGTTAGTGAAATAACTCAGTCTGTAAAGTTCTTACCTCACTAACAGGAAGAACTATATTTGGTCCCTAGAACCCAGCTTTTAAAAAGTGAGGCATCTGAATATGGTTGTAAGCCCAGGGTTGAGAAGGAAGAGACACTGAACACAGAGCCCTAAGGATTGATGGCCAGTTAACCTAGCCTACTTGCCAACATCCAGGCCAGTTAAGGACCTCTCAAAGAAACAAGGTGACTGGCGCTTGAGAAACAGCATACAAGGTTGGTCTCAGAGCTCTACACACAAGCATTGTGGTATAGGCATGCATGAGCACCCTCATACACATGTGTGTACACCTTCACATGCAGGCACTTACCATCCACATTCATTCAGACACACAAATCCACAGAATAGATGTAACACACACTGCTACATGACTCTCTCTACTGACAGTGAAGGAAGGGAGACTTCCCCCTCTCTTGCTTGCCTTGACAACTGTACTCTCACCTGCTAGTTCAGTGCAGAATAATAATCAGGATTCAAACATCCAAATGCCTGTCAACACCCAGCACTATGTTTCAGTGTTTGTTTTTTATTACACCAGTGAAGTTTGGATATTAGTGATTGTTGACTCTGAAATTGAAGACAGTACAGATAAGGTGAAAAGATCTGCTTGCTGGAAGAAAAATCTTGAGACTGTAGATTTTCAAAGGGTTGTTGTGATTTTATGGCACAATAAAGTCATGGAGAAGAATGACTGTTAAATACACTTGTGGCCTGGTCATTGACTTTAGTGTCTTAAAATTCATGCCATATTAACATTCTCTCACACCGTTTCAATCTTAGGAAACTCTAGTTCCTTGGACTGGCTAGATGGCTCAATCATCATGGGTACCTACAATTGAAATGATAACCTGATTTTGATTCCCAGGATCCATATGGTAGAAAGTGACAACTGACACACAAGCTGTCTCTGACCTCCATTGACGTGCAATGATGTGCAATATCTGCCCTCATTAGATCAATAGATTATAGATAGATGATAGGTAGGTAGGTAGGTAGACAGACAGATGATAGATAGATAGATAGATAGATAGATAGATAGATAAAGTAAAATAAAAAAGAAGCCAGAAACCTTAAGGTGCAATGTACAATCATAATACATAACCCTGTATAGAAAATGTGTAAAAAACATTCCATAAGTCCATGTTGTTTTAGCCTTAGATAAGACAGTATCAATGTACCAGGTAGATACAATTTGAAGACAATGAACATAGCATTTATACTTCCAGACTTTAAAGAGATGTTTTCAGAAAATTGTCTATCATAATTTGTGCTTGTAACGTATGTGATATTTAAAATACATGTTATAGACCTATGATATACTAAATCCTGATAAAGAAATTATCATGATCAACTTTCTTTTTGGATACCCAGTAAAAACATCCTCTTCCTGACACAAACTACTTATAAAATGACAGTTGTAGCAGAATACTCAGGGGGAAGAAAAGGTTTCTAAGAGTTCTCATTGTTGTTCAACATTTCTTCTAATACAAAACTCTAATTCCTACTAAGTATCTAAGAGAAGGTGAGTTTGCAGAAAGCATCATTTTAGAGCTGAAAGCAGCATCCTTTGCCCATAGTTTACCTATTAAGTCTACCCGTGAAAAGGCCAATAACATTCTTTGTTGCTTGTTTACATTTTGCTTTTCAATAATTCGTTAGAAAAGTAATGTCTCAGGACCTAGTATGTAACTCAAATGTTTAAAATGGTTACTGAGGCCTTGTTTCAATTGCTAGAATAGTATAAAATAGACAAGCTGGACAACCTTGTTGCAGGAATGAGGATGCAGAAGCAGAGAAACCTAAGGCCCAAGATCCTTCTCAACTCCACAGCAAGTCTAAGGCCATCCTGGGATTCATGAGACCCCTTCTCACAAGCAAAACAAAACAACCACAACAAGACAAGCATCCATGTTTTTCTCTGAGCCCCAAAAAGCAGGTCTTATGATGGGCTTAGCCTACAGACCGTAATTTTCCTACTCCACTGACAGAGGAAAGGAAGACACTGCCAAATTTAAATCTGTATTAGCTTAAATCTGACCCCCCAATACAACTAACCTTTGAAACCTGACAAATCTCTCTAAAATTTAAAAGTACAAAAGCAATCATACATTTTGCTCACAAATCTGTGTATCAGCCCATTGTTAGTTCATACATCAATGAGCTGGGGTGGTTCAGCTGGGACTCAAAAGCAGCCTTTCCAGATGGCTCACTCCCAGAGCTGTCAGAAAAGCACTGGCTGTTGTTCATACCCAGCAGTTTTTCTGTGTGCTCAACTTTCCTCTCAACATGTTCTTTAGAACACTACCATGTTTTGAGGATGAGTTTCCAGAAGACAGAGCGAAGCCTCAGCATATTTCATACAAGTCTCAAGTCACATCACATCAGTCTGCTATAGTGACAATCTTTATCAGATACCAAGAAAAGGAGCATAGCCCATTCCACATCTCATCTCAGTAGAAGTATCAGAGAGGGGAGTAGAAGGTGAATGATATTATTACACTTGTTTGGATATAGCATAAGAAAGAAAAATTAAAATATAGACTTGTCCCTAGTTACATATAAATTATTTCTTCTCTGCTTTTAGAGAGAGAAATATTTTAACAAGGATCAGCAAATAACATAAACCCCTGGAGTCTAGACTTAAAGGATCCTTTGCCTTACTTTATAAAACTTTCTGCAAATATAATCTATTAATGTGTGTAGTTATATGATTTAAAATTTGAAAATAACCTCTGTAATCTTCTTACACACATACAAACATACACAAAGAAGCACAAATACATACATGCACAGACATAAACTTGGGCATACATACATACATACACACATACACACAAACAGGTTCTCATAGTCATACACGCACACACACACACAACTCTGGTAAAGATTTGAGCTCCTCAGCCTGTCTAAAATGAGCTAAGGAAGTGACTACCTATCAATATGCCAGAGGAAAATGGTGTATAACATGTATCTTTTCTCTTCAAAAGGGAAAGAACTTTCTTCCAAAATTGGGGGGGGGGTTACTATAGTACTGCACTATTATATAATTATCTTATTATCTGAGATGCTTTCCCATCTCAGGAGCCTATACCTACCTTTCAAAAGCTTTGTACTGCAATATTCCAATAATCACTTGTATTCACAACATTGATTTAGAAATGTGGCTGTGAGTAGTCAGTTAAGCAATGTGTGGAAAGGAAGCAAGCTCTGGTGTACTAACTATCCCTGATGCCACTACAAACACTACAGTCTTATCAAGTGTGTAGAGATCTAAAATCATCATGTAAACCCACAGTAATTAACTGAAGTGAGGATTTCTGGTTTCACTGGAGACTCAGTTGTGTCATATGATATTTTTCTGGAAACTGTCTTATGCAAGGTTGTTTTGCTGAAACAGATACATGTATTTTTCTGGAAGCTGCCTGGTGAAGGGGCATGTGATATTTTGCTGGAGTAGATACTTGAGAGGACACATAATGTTTGGAAAAAGTATATGTATAACTCAACAAACAGTGGACAATGCTCTGACATTGGTTCACCTTCCTGGTCTTCTCTGATGTTCGCTTGTCATGCCTTTATAGAGAGAAATTCACCAGAGAACTTCTGGTGGTGTTCTGGCTGCTTCTTGCCACTTCAGTGGACTTGTGATGATCAGTGGAGCCTCGCTGTTTCTTCTTGATCAAACTGCTGCTGAGTATTCATTTTTGGTGTTTTGCTAGTGGACTGAACTGCTGACAACAAAGAATGGAATCGTTCCAAGGAATTATTTCTAAACTGTCCCTTGTTCCATTAGCCATCTCCCTCTCTTACCTTCGGTCAGTGGACTATAAGGGAGGTTGAAGCATTTTAAAACCATCATTAAAGTGGGTTTTGAAAAATATAAGCCTACAGCTAATTGTGCATATTCTGTCTTATGAGGTGACTGGCTCTTTTCCTCCAGAATGGAGAAGCTGACAGCCTTCCCAGAGGCATCTGCATCATATTGAATTTTTAAATGAAAACCTTCAAGCCTTAAAAACCTACTCTTTGCTCTGAAAATCTTAGCACATGCTGTTGGTGATTTTAAAACCCACATTTCTCAGCAGATTGTGAGTATAGATATGTGGTGAGCACATGATGTTTTCAGATATCCATTGATAACATGATTATACTAACACACTTTCAAATATGGGAAGCTGCTTAGGTATGAAAATTAATGTGGGGGAGAATTTGGTTGAATGCTTTGAAGTTGCTTACCGTAGGTAAAACCATGTTGTTCTTGAGTGGCTACTTGCTGAGGCTTAAAATTATTGTTATATAAAGAGGACATGGCCTTATGGGTAATATATTTATTTCAAGTAGTTGGTGAAAGCTACACTCAAATGTCAGAGCCCTAAATTCCCAGTCTCTATCAAATCATACTTGGGAAACAATTCTGAAATCTGATAAACTTCCCAATATCACAAGGATAGCATGACAAGATAAATATCTCTGTTGGCCTGATTGCCAAAGCATATCATCAGTGCCTTTCCCTAGCCTAAAATAGCTTGACCCTTTTTCAATGCTCAGTATACTATACTCTATCTATCATCATTTATTCACGGCAAAGACATCTCAGTTACTATGAGGTCAATAAGCATCAGAAAATGACCAAATTGAGGATCTTATCTGAGATTATAATCACTAACATCTCTGTTGCATTATCTAACAGGCTGGAGAGGAAAATGATATTAAAAGTGACCATATAAGAATACTCTAACATCTGATCCTTGGGTCATATATTATAACTCAGTCCCATACCTGAATGAAGTTATAGGATGAGAAAGCTATATAAATGAATCACATTAACCTAGAACCACACAGCACCACTTCCTCTGAGTTATGTCTCAATATTCAACCTTAAATTTATATCTAGGGTCCAAATGAGATGAAACATGAAGTATGCTTTCATGGTACTATAAAACAAAGGCAGAGTGACTGCCTTCTGGATGATTCAAGGATCCTGCAGTGGAATTTTTTAAAAAAAAAATAAGGAATATAATGTTTGAATTGTGATGTGACTTGAGGTTACTTGTGAATAGAAATTACATGGCTTAATTTAAAGCCTGTGTTCATTTAAGATTTTCAAAGAGATCAGTATAAGTAATAGGACTAAATCCACACCCACACTCAAAGAAATCTAATTCTCTTATACTTTTAGTACTAAGAAGAGCTCTGGGTTAAAATGACAGGTTAGCCATATATGTTGACCATCTTTGCCCCAGGAAATTTCACTAAATTACTGACAAAAGAATAATTCATAACAACTAAACTGTAACCTCTTTGTTATGAGAGCGCTAGCTCAATTTTTCCTTTCCTTCTTTTTTTTAAAAGCAGTATATTATCTTATGTACCTCAGGCTGCCCTTTAGCTCATTAGGCATTTGAAGATGACCTTGAACTGCTGATGCTCTTTTCACGACTTCTAAGATGCTACCATTACAGGCATACTCATCCTTAATTTCCTGCTTGAGCCAACTGGGTATTTGCGTGTGCAACTTGTGCCCAAACAAGTAACATAATAGAGGATGAACAAACATGATGGGACCTGAAAAAGAAGCTACAGAGGAAAGTAAAGTTGAAAACATATGTGAGAGGGGGAAGCTAGAATTCTAAATCCCAAGAGAGAAAGACCTGCATTAATCCAGAAAGATTAAGTAAGAGCTTCCACCTTATCTGAGATTGGTCTGAAGCTCATTGGTTAGGCTAGGCTGACATGCCTAAAAGCCATAGAAACTTGCCTGTCACTGATCACCCAGCCCTGGGGTCACAGGCTTGCCTGACCATGCCTGGATTTTGAAGTGGAAGCACAGGAACCCAGGTCCTCATGAACATGGCAAACACATTGCCTACAGAACCATTTTCTTGGTTCCTATTTATTTTATTTTTAATTGTCAAATAATAATTATATCTATTATAGGCTATAATGTGATTTAATTAAGTACATGCATTACAACATATATAGAAATTTGAAATTAAAGAAAAACAGTAGCTGAAATAGAAAGTAAACGAAACAATTTGGGACTAAATAATTTTAAATATTGGGAGAAAGGGACATAAAAACAAAGAAAACTACAGAAGAGGCAGAGAAGGGACCACCGTGTCATTAAAAAGGTCTAACTGATCACCTACTAATATACGCACAGAAGTGTAAGTACAGGTAATGTAAAACATTGATGTGTCAAAGATTAAAATAAAATAAAAAAAGCAGTCCAAAATGTTTCAGAAGTAATTAAAGTTTCCTGAAGAGAAATGATCAGTAAAACATTTATCATCAAGCTAGAGCAATAAGACAACAAAAGGAGATCAAGGGGAAACAAATTGGACAGAGAAATAAAAGGTAAAGTATCACTATTTACAGATGATATGACAGTATAAATAAGCAATCCCAAAAATTCTGCCAGAGAAATCCTCAGCTGATACCTTCAGCAAAGTGGCTAAAAAAAAAATTAATTCAAAAAAAAAAAAAAAAAGAAAGAAAGAAAGAAAAGAAAACATTAGCCCTACTTTATACAAATGATAAATAGTCTGAGATAGAAATTAGTGAAACAACATCCTTCACAATAACCACAAAGAATATAAAATATCTTGGTGTAAATCTAACCAAGCAAGTGAAAGACCTATATGACAAGAACTTCAAATATCTGAAGAAAGAAACTGAAGAAGATATCAGAAGATTGAAAGATCTCCCATGCTCATTGATCCATAGAATTAACATACTGAAAATAGCTATCTTACCAAAAACAATCTATAGATTCAATGCAATACTCATCAAAATTCCAACACAATTTTTTACAAACTTTGACAGAGCAATTCTCAAACTCATGGAAAAACAAAAGATCCAGGATAGCTAAATCAATTCTGAACAATAACATAACTTCTGGGAGAAGCACAATGCTGATCTCAAGCTGTGCTACACAGCAATTGTAGAAATACTGCATGATATTAGTATAAGAACAGACAGGTTGATCAATGAAATTGAATCAAACACCCTGAAATAAACCCACTTAACTATAGACACTTGATTTTTTTGTCAGAAACCAACACCATACAATGGGAAAAAAAGAAAGTATGTTCAACAAATGGTGCTGATCTAACTGGATGTAGAAGAATGCAAATAGATCCATATTTACAACCCTGCACAAAACTCAAGTCCAAGTGGATCAAAGACCTCAACATAAAACTGGATATACTAAATCTAATAGAAAAGAAAGGGGGAAACAACCTTGAATGCATTGGTACAAGAGGCAATTTCCTGAACACCAATGGCTCAGGCTCTAATATCAACAATTAACAAATGGAACCTCATGAAACTGAAAAGCTTCTGTAAGGTAAAAGACACTGCCAATAGGACAAAAGGGCAACCTGTAGATTGGGAAAACATCTTCACTAACCCTGTATGTGACAGAGGGCTAATATACAAAATATATAAGGAACTTAAGAACTCAGGCACCAACAACCCAAATAGCCCAATTAAAAATGGGGTACAGAACTAAATGCAGAATTCTCAACAGAAGAATCTCAAATGACTGAGAAGCACCAAAACAAATGTTCAAGGTCCTTAGTCATCAAGGAAATCCAAATCAAAATGACCCTAAGATTCTATCTTATACCCATCAAAATGGCTAAAATCAAAAACACAAGGGTAAGCATATGCTGGTAAGGGTGTGGAACAAGGGGAGCACTCCTCCATTGCTGGTGGGAGTGCAAACTTGAGCAACCACAGTAGAAATCAATCTGACAGTTTCTCAGAAATTTGGAAATACTTCTATCTGAAGACCCAGCCATACTGTTCCTGGGCATATACCTAAAGGATGTTCCACCATACTATAAAGACACTTGCTCCACTATGTTCATAGCAGCTTTATTCATAATAGTCAGAAACTGAAAACAACCCAGATGTTCCTCAACCAATGTATGGATACAGAAAATATGATTCATTTACACAATGGAATATTATTCAGCTATTAAAAATGAGTACATCATGAATTTTTCAGGCCAATGGTTGGAACTAGAAAATATCATCCTCAGTGGGGCAACCCAAACCTAAATGGACATGCATGTTATGTACTCATAAGTGGATATTAGCCATGAAGTACAGGATACCCATGATACACTCCACAAAGCCAAAGAAGTTAAACAAGAAGGAAGGCACAAGCAAGAATTCTTGAATCTCACTTAAAAGGGGCCATCATAGGAGGCAGATGGAGGGAGGGAAATAGGTGGAAGAAGAGAATGGGTGAAGGTCAGGATCAGGTGTGGAGAGAGTTAGAAGAGAAGATGAGAGGGCCAGAAAAATGGATAGAAATCTGTAGCTGGTGGGAGGAGGCATCTGTAGTACATACTAGAGACCTGGGATGGGGGAGGATCCTAGGATTCAAAGTGGGTGACCTAAGCTAAGACTCACAGCAGTGGGGATATGGAACCTGAAGATGCTACCTCCTGTAGCCAGGCAGGACCCCCAGTGGAGGGATAAGGACACCAACCCACCCACAAAACTCTTGACCCAAAATTATCCTGTCTCACCCAACAGTGAGCAGAGGGGCTGTCCCTAAAGCAGTTGTGTGTCTGTGGAATCAGTTCCCCAACTGGTCTGTCTTGTCTGGCCTCCGTAGAAGAGAATGCACCTAACCCTGCAGGGACTTGATCATTCAGGGTGAAGGGGATACCTAGGGAGGCCCCTACCCTCTCAGAGGAAAAGATTATGGGAGGCAGAAGGAGGGACTCTCTGAGAGGTGGACAGGAGTGAAGGGAGCAATTAGGATGTAAAATAATTAATACATAAATAAACAAATAAATACATGGAAAAAGCATTTATCATCAGTAGATGACTCTAGAAAACATAATGCAGTGTCTCAAAAACATGGGAGAAAAGGATTCCTAACACAGAGAGAAGTTCTAACATTGCTTTTCCAAGGGGTGGAAACAATGATGTTAGAAAAGGAAACATTTGGGTTGATAGAATAGGAAAATGAGGTAGTGATTGGGAATAGTAGGAGGTAGGAAAGACAGGAAATGAAGAACAGATCGACAATAGGCTGTTTGGTTTTGAGTTTTGGTTTGTTTCTGGATTGTTTTGTGGTTTTTGTTTTGTTTTTTTTTTTTTGGTGAGGGGTTGGGTGTTTTGTAAATAATGATGGTACACAAAATAAATTTGTGAAAAATAGAAATGTGACATTCTACTGTATAAATACATAACTGGCTTTTCAGTTTGTAATATGTTTACATTCATTCATTCATTTTTTTTTTTTGCATTTATGAGATAGAGGTCACACAACAAACTTTAGGAATCCATTCTCCTCTTCTCCATGGATAAGCTGGGGATGTACCTCAATATAATAAAGGTGTTTAGAGCAAATGCACAGTCACTGTCAACCTAAAAAGAGGAGAGAAAACTCTAAATATTTCCACTGAATCAGGATCAAAACAAGGTTTTCTATTCTCTGTGTACTTATTCAATATATTACTTGAAGTCTTAACTAGAGCAATAAAACAACTGAAGGAAATTAATGGGATACAAATAGAAAGGAAAAATGTCAAAGAATGTTAATTTTCAAATGATGTGATTATATATGTACATTAGGTCTCCTAAAATTCCCACCGAGAATCTCTTACACCTGATTAACACTTTAAGGAAAGCGATGAGATGCAAAATTAATATTCAAAAATAAGCAGCCCAACTCTACATAAAAGACAGCTGGGAAAGAAAACAAGGAAAGAATTCCTTTCACCATAGCCTCAAAAAAAAGTATTAAATATCTTGGGGTGACTCTAGCCTGGCAACTGAGAATTGATATTAATAAAACTTTGAGACATTGATGAAAGAATTGGTAGAAATATCAGAATATGGAAAGATCTTCCATGTTCATGGGTCAGTGGGATTAAAATAATAAAAATGGCTATCCTACCAAAAGCAGTCTACGGGTCCAATGAAAACTACCATCAAAATTCCAACACATCTTTTTACAAATGTAAATGGTTAATTTTCAACTTCATATATAAACATAAAAATCCAAAAAGAGCTAAAAAATAAAAAAAAATAAAATAAAATTCTGAATTTTTTAAAATGCTGGAGGTCTCACCATAACTTGCCCGAAGTTGTATTACAGAGCTGTAATAATAAAAACAGTACAGTATTGGCATAAAAACAGGTCAAAAAACATTTATGGTAGAATTGAATTGAAGAATCAGACATAAACAGACACATGTATGGACACTCTATGTTTGATGAAGAAGCCAGAAACACAACTGGAGAAAAGAAAGCATCATCAAAAAATGGTGCTGATCAAAGCTGATGGCTTTGTATGGAAGAGTCTAAATAGATAAATACTATTACCCTACGTAACTCCAGATGGGTCAAAGGTCTGAACATAGGATAAGATCTGCTGAATCTGATAGAAAATGTGGAGAATAGTTTTGAACTCGTTAGCACAGAAAAGGATTCTCTGAATAGAACACTGATAGCAGAGGTATTAAGAACAGTTGATACATGGGATTTCACTAAAAATGGAAAGCTTCTGTAGAGCAAAGGACAGTCACTGAATTTATTATCAGCAGTGTTTTAGTAAGTCTTTGATAATTTCATACAAGTATTTTAGTCATAATCTCTCCCCTCCTCCAATTCTTCCCAGAGATATCCCATCCACCTAAGTCTGTACACCTTTTTTTTAAAGCTTAAAAATTCTGAGATATAACAATAAAGCAAATGTACTTAATATTTAACTTTTAAAAGATCAACCCAGTAAAAGTTCATAAGTTTTCTTTACTTGCCTTAAATACTGATAGTACTATAATACATTATGTCTCTATTGTCCATCAAGAATCTGAGCGATAAATACTAAAGTCTACCATAAACAATATTATTCATCATTGATTAAGCTTAATATTTATTATTAACTTTGTTTGGATAAATATTTCATGTCTCAAATGTGTTCAGATTTCTGAGTATATTATAAACTACTTCAGCTGGGTTTAGAGGAGCAGTAGCAATCACATATTTGCCAAAAGCACAGAATCCATGTAAATAGCATAATTAATACTCAATAACAACCCTATGAGATTGGTATTACTAGCCCCTTTTTACAACTGAAAAATTCATTCAAATGGATATAATAAGTTTTCAAGCAAATTAAAGTTAATTGTCCATGGATATCGAGCTAAAATTTCAAGCCACATTTTTCAGTACAAAGCCCATATTCAACTTCAGTACAATAACATTTTCCTTTCCATAGAAACTATAGTTACAATCGCAGATGTGATGATGGATGTTTTACCAGGTTGTGATTACAGTAGACACATGCTCATCTAGCCAATGTCCACCCCACACCCTAAAAAATGCATAAAGAGAAAAAGTACAAAAAATCACAATGTTTGCAAATGTTGCTTCTGTTCTCCTACTAGAGTGACACTTCTCTTCCTGTCAAATAAACCTAGGAAAGTTGACAAACATCCTTAGCTGCAAAGAACTATCCAAAACAAGAGAGGAAGAAAAACCCTTCAACAACTGTCACTCACAAAATTTTATTTTTGGAGATAACCTGAAGTCAGAAACTTGCCCTCAAATTTTGACATGAAATTTGGAACATTGCCTACTTTTGATCAAAAATCAAAATCCAGAATGTTTCCAAAATGAAATGCTCTCATTAAAATTTGTGAAGAAACAACTAAAATTAGTGAATATGTAAAATTACATACAATAAAAAAAAATCTGAAAGGCTGTCAGTGGATAAGATACTCATGATATACAAATGTCCATCTAATGGAACTGTTCCATATTTCTGGTTCTTATTTTCACTTTCTAGAGACAGAAAGGAAGCATGTTCATAGAGCTCCCATTACCTGTTACATGATGGAAACACTACTGTAAAGTAGATGTTAGCACAGCCTACTAACTATGCTAACATGCAGTCTAAGCTAACACTGATGGGCAAATTGAAATGCTCTAAGCTATTATACCTGGAATAGTACACTTTAACCTGTAAACCCCGTTTAAATGATAAAACTATTCTTAGAGTATTTACACCTCATTTTATTTCTTCTCCCACCCTCACTGGTTATTTATTTATTTATTTATGTGGTTCAGCTTGGGAACTCTTACTCATCACATTTCAGTAAGGAGGGGCTGGGTTTGGGGCTGAAGCTGGGGCTAAGCACAGCACAAAAGGCCATAATTGTTCTGAAAAGCTCTCCACGACTAGACAGGAACCAAAATTAAATGACTCCATTACTAATTCAATAGTTCTTTATAATTAGATGGGTTTTACTTGAGCTAATAAAATCTTCCTGTCAAAAAAAGTTTGCTCATCCTTGTTCAGTGTTGGCGAGTTCCTGTTTGCTTTCATTTTAAATTCAGCTATAGTCAAACATTTTTTAGAATTTGTTATTAGTTTACCTTATCTCCAGAGAAACTATATATACTTAAAGCACCCAATAAGGCTCATTTAATCATTTTGATTGATGACTCTAAACATTGAGTTAAGACTTTATTTTCCTTCGCAAATGGAGAAGAGTGCACAGTGCTTTTAAGTGAATTGATGAGGTCAAATCATAAAAGAAAAATAATTTATGTGTAGTTGTTTACAAATTGTAGGGTTTTACTTTTTTAAAAGTGTTTAAAAATTATGAAGGATTTGGTTGTTGAAGATTGTTTTAAAAGGTATAAGCAACCCCAAAAATTTTACCAGCTTCTACAACTGATAAACAACTTAAGCAAAGTAGCTGGATATAAAATTAACTCAAAAAAATCAGTAGCTTTCCTTTAGACAAATGATAAACAGGCTGAGAAAGAAATTAGGGAAACAACACCCTTCACAACAGTCTCACAAATAATATAAAATAACTTGGGGTAACTCTAACCAAACAAGTGAAAGATCTGTATGACAAGAACTTCAAGTCTCTCATGAAAGAAGTAAAAGAAGACCTCAGAAAAAGGAGAGATTTCCCATGCTCAAGGATTGGTAGAATTAACATAGTAAAATTAAAACCCAGAAATAAAAACATACTCTTACAGACACTTGGTCTTTGACAAAGAAGCCAAAAATATACAATGAAAAAAAAAAAAAGAAAGCATCTTCAATAAATGGTGCTGGTCTAACTGGCAGTCTGTATATAGAAAAATGAAAATAGATCTATATTTGTCATCTTGCACAAAGCTCAAGTCAACATGGATCAAGGATCAAAGATTGGGGGGAAAAATCTTCACTAACCTTACATCCGATAGAGGGCTAATATCCAAAATATATAAAGAACTCAAGAAGCTAACCTCCAAAAAAACCAAACAACCCAATCAAAAATGGGGTATACAACTAAACGGAGAATTCACGTTGGAAGTGGCTAAGGATCTCTTAAAGAAATAGTCATCAGAGCTCTCAAAGTCATTAGTCATCAGAGAATTACAAATCAAAACGAACCTGAGATTCCAATCAGAATGGCTAAGATCAAAAACTCAGGTGACACTACATGTTGGCTAGGATGTGGAATAAGAGGAAAACTCCTCCATTGCTGATAGGATTGCAAACTGGTACAACCACTCTGGAAATCAATCTGGAAATTCCTGAGAAAATTGGAAAGAGATATACCTGAAAACCCAGCTTACCACTCTTGGGCATAGACCCAAAAAACGCCCCCACCATGCCACAGGGGCACATGTTCCACTATGTTCTTAGTGGCATTATTTGTAATAGCCAGAAGCTGGAAACAACCCAGATGTCCCATGAAAGAAGAATGAATACAAAACATGTGGTTCATTTACACGATGGAATACTACTCAGCTATTAAGTACAAAGACATCATGAGTTTTGCAGGCAAATGAATGGAACTAGAAAATATCATCCTGACTGAGTAAATCAGACCCAAAAGGACACGCATAGTATGTGCTTATTAGTGGATATTAGTCAAAAAAGTACAGAATAGCTAGGATACAATCCACAGAACTCAAGAAGGTTAACAAGCCAAAGGGCCAAGTGAGGATGCCCCAATCCCAATTGTAAGGGAGAAGAAAACAATCACAGGAGGTAGATGGAGGGAGGAACCTGTCTGGGAGAGGGGACAGGGAGCGGAAAAAGGGAGCATGATCAGGTATTGGGGGTAACAGGACTGAAACCCTGAGGGCCAGCAGAATGAATGGAAACAGGCAACCTTGAGAGGTAAGAGGAAGGGGTATCCTCTAAAATGTACCAGAGACCTGGGAGATGAGAGATGCTCAGGACTCAAAAAGGAGCTGGTGGAGTCGGCCTTCAGCAGAAGGACAGAACATCAAGTGGATGGATGGGATTGCTATCCCATGGTCAGGAACTCTGACTCGGAATTGTTCCTGTCTAGGGAAACTTCAGGGACAAAAATGGAGAAGAGTGTGAGGGAGAGGAGGTCCAGTGACAGGCCCAGATTGGGATCCATCTGTTGGGGTAGGGGTACGGGGCTCCAGAGCCTGACACTGTTACTGATCCTGTGGTGTGCTTACAAATGGGAGCCTAACATGGCTGCCCTCCAAGAGGCCCAACAAGCAGCTGAAAGAATCAAGTGCATATACTTACAGCCAACCAATGGACAGAAGTCAGAGACCCCTGTGGTTGAATTAGGAAAAAGCTGGAAGAAGCTGAGGAGGAGGGTGACCCCATAAGAAGACCAGCAGTCTCAATTAGCCTGAACCCCCGAGATCTCTCAGACACTGAGCCACCAACCAGGCAGCATACACCAGCGCATACAAGGCCCCTAACACATATACAGCTGAGGACAGCCTGGTCTGGCCTCAATGAGAGAAGATGCACCTAACCCTGGAGAGACTTGAGGCCCCAGGAGATGGGGAGGTCTGGTGGGGTAGGGGACATCCTCTTGGAGACAGGGGAGGAGGTATGGAGAGATGGGGAAGGTAGACCAGGAGGGAGACAGCAGTTGGACTGTAAAGGAAGATTGAAGAATAGTAAGAAAGAAAGAAAGAAAGAAAGAAAGAAAGAAAGAAAGAAAGAAAGAAAGAAAGAAAGAAAGAAAGAAAGAAAGAAAG